>JACEGR010000942.1:0-201951 GCA_014170235.1 Listronotus bonariensis | reverse complement strand
TTTAGGTCCGTAAAGGCACGTTTACAATCGTCCCTATATCCTATTCCTGCCACGATCCTTACAGCTCTGCATTGCATGGCAAATATTCTTTTGGTTTCGGCAGCCTGTCCCCAAACTATAATCGCATAGGAAAGAAGTGAGTGGCAAAGAGCAAAGTAGGCTGTTCTTAAAATATTAACCGACACATTATTAACTAGACTACGAATCAGGTAGACATTTCGACTCAGCTTTGCCGCCAAAGCATCGACATGGGCACTCCATGTCAATCTCTGGTCAAGGGTAATTCCTAGGAAATGTACGGTATTCTGTGCCTCAAGTTCGGTAAGACACTCACGGAGACTAAATATCATGCACTGTGTCTTTGATTAATTTAGTACCAGATGATTATTATTAAACCACTCCTTAATATCAGACTGTGCCTCGCGCGCCCTCCTCGCTATCTCATCACAGTCCTTTGTTTTAAACATTATGCTTATGTCATCAGCAAAGAGACTAAAGTCAACAGTGGTGTTACTGTCTGGTAAATCGTTGATATATATTAAGAATAAAAGTAGATCCAGGATTAAGCCTTGAGGTACACCCACCGTTAACTCCATACTCCTTGAGTACACATCTTCAACCTTTACTATCTAAGATCTCCCCTTAGATATGAGCTCATAAGCTCAATGCTTCTTTGATCAAAATTGTAAAGAGACAATTTTTCCAGTAAAAGGTCGTGCGAGACACAATCGAACGCTTTGCTTAGATCACAAAAATGGTTGGTACCAGTATACTCTAGATTTCAAAACCCATCAAGAATAGTTTTTACAAATTTAATTATTCAAGTCACAGTGCTATGCTTGTCCCTAAAGCCATGTTGAAATTCAATGAAAAGGTTGTTTTCAAAATATTTAATTATTTGTGTTGACATGCACTTTTCAAAATTTTGCAATTATAGGTAAAAGAGATATGGGTCTATATTTGCTTTCGTTAGCTTTGTCCCCCTTATTTTTATACACTGGGATAACTAGTGCACACTTCAAAGAAACAGGAAAATATCCAGCTTGTATTGACAGGTTAACAATTTTTGTTAGGGGATATAGAATAAATTCTCTAACAGATTTAATTAAAGGTGCAATAAGTTGATAGATATCTTTACTCAGTCTATTTTTTAAATTCTTTATTATGTCCCTAACTTGATTATAAGATACAGTCCTAAACGCAAACCCAGGCCACCTCCTATGTCGGTTTCCCTTGCTGGAACGGACACACCTGCGTTCGCCCCTAAGCAATTTCTGCGCAACACTCACCATTCGAAGTCCTCAGGTGATATACTAATCTCTTCCCGAGAATTCCCCTGCGTACGCCCCCGATTCTCATTGATGACCTCCCACATCATCCTAGAAGGATTACTAGCATTTTGTATGCGGTTATCATTATGCTCAATCTTAGCTTTTTGATGGCTTTTTATATTCACGCCTTTGAAAATTGCGTTGTCTAAGTAGCTCTGCAGATGGAAACTGCCCATATAATTCATTAAAAAAATTTACACGTTCCCTAAAGTCTTTAAGATACTGACTAAACCACGGGCAGTTATATATTTTTTCCTAACATGATAAGTTTATGTAGAAAGATTACAAGAATCGGCAGATGAAAAGTGACGCATTTACCGAAATAGCGACAACTTTAAAAAAGCTTAATAGGACAATTTCAAAGCAAAGTAAAAAAGGGTAAGCCTTATTCTGGAGATGGTGTTGATATTTACAAAACAAGTGGTTTTAAGTCACTTAAAAGATCACTGCCCTATTATTTCATTCGTGAACGCAAAGTAAGGCGTATCTAATCTAAATCTATCTTCTTTTCTCCTTTTCCCTGCGCATAAAACTACACAAGCTGCAACCGCGAGAAAGACGTTCTTTTAGTTGGACATGTTGGAATGGACTACAAAAATGTTCCTTGTGCCTTTATAAATATTTAATGAGGACATTTTGAAGCTTTTAACAAGTTATAGAAATATGTATCAACAACAAGTTTTTGTAACATGTTACAGGTGGACCAGTCGCAACATGTTGCTACAGCATTGTTGCCATCACTCTTTAATCTTTACCGCTCACAACAGGTCTTTCAGTTGTGTAAATGAGGGGGTCTAGTTTCAAAGTGTACAATCTCCATTTATACTTTTAATATAACAATGATGAAGAAATTACTTTCATACTACATCCATAACAGATTTGCTTAAAAGTAAGTAGGAACACATTTTTGCCGATATAGATATACAGTGTGTCCACGGATGGACTTAACTAAGTATATCTGTAAAAATAATTATTTTTATTATTTCGGAAAAAAATATCCTTCATTAACATTATTGCTTGTTCTGACACATGCTAAAAGTTACAATAAAATTCGCTGTAGGTTATACAGCATGATTTAAAATTGCGAAAATTATACTTTAAAAAATAAAAACTCTCAAAAACCAATTTTTTAGACTATCTAATTAAAAAGCGAAAAAAGTAATTAAAATTGTATAAAATATTTTTTTTCATTGGCTATGAATTCTTGAGAAAATTAAGATTAATGCTGGGATTAATATTACCAAAAAAAAATTCAATTAAGTAAAAAATATATATTTTTATAATAAAATTAAATTTTAATATTAAAAACATAAATTTATAGTCTATAAATAGAAAATAACTATTAAGTATTACTTATACATTTTTGAAAAGCTCGAATCCGCTATAATTTAATGAATAAAAATATACAGGATGTTCCATTAAAAAAATTATATGTTTGGTTCATATCTTGAAAAATATAAAATCTTTAAAAATTAAATACACCACTCGATTCTTAATAAAAATATCTACTAATATCAGTTTTTACTTTTGTTGCAAGCTACAAAACAACTGAAAGACGAAAAGGGTCCAAAAATGGAAAAAATGAATTTCGCCCTGTATATCAGAAACAAAGAGGGCCATGAAAAATATTTTAGTGTCATCATTTGTTTTATCAAAAAAGTAACAACACCCAGCAATTGCAATGAAATTCGGACAACCTGTACATTTGATATTGAGAAAAAAGTTAAATTTTGTCCAAAGTTATGTGCTTTTACGGTACTTATTTAAATAGCATAATTGCGGTTTGCCGCATACAAGTCTGGAGTAAGGATGGAGAATTACCACCGCTCTGATTTACTGAGAAAGCTAAGACTACACACTTTACAGCATAGACGTCAAGTTTATGATCTTTGTTTTGTGTTTAAGCTATCTAATGGTCTCATCTCGTAATCTTCGGAATTTTAATTTATATTATATCTACCCTCATACCACAAACTATGGAATGCACTCACCGATGGATAGAGCTCTTCGTGTGCTGAACACCTTTGGTTCACGAGTGGATGTTTTTAACAGCACATTGTCTCAATTTAAATCTAAGGTCAATCATTTGGTTCCTTAATAAATTAATACTTTACTTGTAGCTGTGATCTTTTTGTGATTTGTATATAAATATTTTTGATCTCCCTATATGTACCTGTTATTTGTTAGTTAGTTATCTAATTGTAGCTTAATTTAATTTTGTAGTTATTTTTTTCAATAATTGTAATAGTCATTGTAAAAATGGGGAATCCCGTATACTTAATAAATAAAATAAAAAAATTAAAAAAAAGTATTAAAACATTTTACTTTGTGTTGAATAAATCATTATTTTTTGTGTTACTACTTACATACATTTTAAATTTAATTGATATTGTATGCATATAAAAAGTAAAATCAATTATTTATTTTAAAAAAAAGATTTATTTTAGTTTACACCTAATTTTTCCAAGTAATGATAAGTGATAAGATAAATTTACAGGACTTTTTAAATCACTTTTTTATGCTTTTTAATTAAGCATTTCAAAAATATGTTTTTTCAATTTTCTTCTTCTTCAAAATATTATTTTCGCGATTTTTAAGCACCCTGTATATCATAGGGTCATTTTTATTATAGCTTATAAAATAACTTTTTATTAAATATTAAAAATAAAAAGAATTACATGTATAGTTAAGTCCATCCGTTTTTCTATGTTTCTGACACACTGCATATATCAGATATTTGGATTTTGATTCGGCATAAATATTACGATATGTATATCATGATATATATTATTTGATATACAGGTTGTTTCTAAATAAATGCAAAAAATTTAGGAGGTAATTTTCCACCAAAAAACTAAGTAATAAACTTTATATGAACATATGTCCTAAATAACTTGGTTTTTGACCCACATTGTTTTTTTTCTTGTATGCCGAAAAATGTCTTTTGGTGCAATGGGTGCGTCTTCCAAATTTTTTAAAAATACAGCGTGTCTTTGGAAGTTCTTAACAAATGGGAAACTTTTTTATTATTAATTTTACGAAAAAATTGTCTCTTCATAAAAAGTCTTGCTTGATGAGAAAATACATTTCCACAAAAATATTTGAGGGTTGTATGTACAGGGTAGCTTAAAAATGACTTGTTTCCAAATTAAAATAAGGGTTATTTCCTACTACGGTACCAAATTTTAAAGGGTGATTTCTTATATCATTTTATGAAGAAAAGTTCCTATAAACATATGTCCGGAGTTACTTCGTTTCTGAGATACAAGGCGTTAAATATTTTTTTAAAGGTTGTTTGTTTTTAAATTCCTTAAATGCGAAGCCAGATACAAAAAAATGTACTACACTAAAAAGTCGTATTTAAAGTTTCTTTAAGGGAAAAATATAAAAACTGCATAAAAATCCAGTAGCATACAGTGGACACAACAGCCAATATTATTGAGAGAAAAATGTACGCCACTGGATTTTATGCAGTTTTTATATTTTTTTCCTTTAAATCAACTAAAAATACAACTTTTTAGTGTAGTTCATTTTTTTATCTGGCTTCCTATTTAAGATATTTAAAAACAAACAGACCTTTAAAAAAAAATTAACGCCCTGTATCTCAGAAACGAAGCAACTCCGGACATATGTTTATAGGAACTTTTCTTCATAAAATGACATAAGAAATCAGCCTTTAAAGTTTGGTACCGTAGTTAGGAAATAACCCTTACTTTAATTTAAAAACAAGTCATTTTTAAGCCACCCTGTACATCCACCTTTCAAATATTTTTGTGGAAATGTAAAGTAAAAGTAATCTTTATTCATCACTCAAGCCATTACAAATAAAAGAAATAGCTTATCGGACTTGTCATACAAACATACACTAAGTCTAGATTTAAAAATATATAAACAAAATAAAATAAGCACAATAAGAGATTAAAATACTAATTTGCTACACACTATTTTTATGTATTTTCTCATCATGCAAGACTTTTTATAAAGAATAACTTTTTTTTGGAAAATTAATAATAAAAGAGTTTCCCATTTGTTAAGAACTTCCAAAGACACGGTGTATATGAATGGGTATTAAAGTTATTATAAAAAACAATATTAAAAAAAAAAAAAAATTAACACCCCGTATTTTAAAAACCAAGACGTTTAGGATATATGTTCATTTGAAGTTTTTTTCCTATTTTTTGGTGGACAATCACCTCCTAAAATATTTTGCATTTGTTTAGAAACACTCTGTATATCTGCGACCCCTGCTTTCTATCTATCTATCTATCTCTTTGTTTTATGGCTCTGATGCTAAGTAAATTCGCCAGTTCTCCCTGTTCTCCCTGTTATTGCTCATAAGCTTTTTCGGCTTTGTCCGTTGAAAATCTGGATAATTAAGATTGAAACTCCCAGACTTTCCTAGCATATGAATAAGAAACACTTCAAACAATTAACACAAGCGATGAACTTTTGAACATGCATAAATCGTGGCTGTCAAACCAAGAGCTGCTACTGGTATCGTGCATAATTGTCAATTTACCACTGACGTTTCTCCGCAAGGCATGCGCACCTCCTTGACCATACGAAGACACCTTGTGTTCAGCACCAAAACGTAAAAATCCGTCTTTAGAAATCTTTACTCACAGCACTTGGCCCCAGAAGAAAGTAGCCCCAATTTAGCGTGAATCTTTTCACAATCCCCAAGGGTTCAGCAACGCCGTTCGACTCCTTCAGCCGCCTTCCCGGGAGAAAACTATGTAGCCTTCTACGTAAAAATGAACCGCACTACTTGGAGAACGCGAAAAGAGTGCCACCCTGCTATCATATTAAAAAATAAACCATACCAAAACTTGCAGGGTTAGGTGCCTGTTCTCTAGTGTCATCCCTTCAATTGGTCCCTTCTGGTGTGAATGTGTATTATTTTATTCATATTCATTATTTACCATTTTTTTGAACTCCATATTATTTTATATGCATGTTTTAGAATTATAATAGAGCATAATTAACCACACAGTTTTGTAATTTTGTTTTTTAATTTTAACCTTATGAAGTGTGTTAGGACCAAGATTAGATCTTTTATATATAAATACTAATAAACCATTATTATTATACTACAAAAACTAATTTGTGGTTCTTTTAATTTAAATTTATCTTTTAAAGTTAAAACATTTGCCTTTTTGTTTTATATTTTAAAACATAAAGCAAAAGCCAAGATTGGTATTTTTGAAAGAGGCTATCAAAAGGGTTCAGCTAATGCCCCTAAAAAAAAAAGAATAAAAGTAATAAAGTTAAATTTAAAAAGGTAAAAAACGCTTTCAAATAAAAACTTAACTGATACCCCATTGACGTTAGTTAGATACTTAATTGTTTAATTAGTGTGTCAAGAGTACCCAATAAAAAGCATATTTAACACAAGCTGTGATATTCATGATATAACTATCTAATTGACTTGTATTATTATGTCTAAAATCATTTAGGATGATATGTCTTATATGTATTACTATATTTAGTAAGACCTTAAACTTAAAAAACTGTAAAATACCTGTAAAAACGTCCAGTCTTCCATTATTTGCTTTAATTTTATGCCCTCCCAATTTACAGCATCAATTATAAACAGTTCACTGTGCACCAAACAAGTCCGACAAATGCTTTCAAAGGAACTGGACGATAAGTTTTCATGTAATTTGTTCATATTTAGATATTTTTTCCTGTAAAAATGATTTTGCTCACTTTTGTTGATGTTGATCAATTTTTTGGTTAATAAACCACAGAACTGACATTTAATTTACATAGTTGCCAAACTTACATTGCGGCGCTAACTACGTTGACTAGAGATTAAAAAGGGTGCGACATATTTTAAAGCAGCCGCATTACAGATCCGGCTTTATAATTTTTATCTAATTAAAAATTATTTATTTTTACGATCCTGTAGTAATGAAATATGATGTTGACTTAATGGGATAATCACTAATTTGGTCATTGTCTAATTTTTTTGAAAATGTTTCTTTTCAGGATATTCATTATCAAACAGCAATTTTAGGCGTTCAACCAAATATAACCGCGGTAATAATTGGTGACAATTTTGACATATAATACATTGTTTACACGTCAACATAACCAATTGGTAAATACCGTTTTAGAATTGGTTCATCGCCTAAAATTGATGAATGTTGAAAATCGACCTTACCTTATTTATACTTCTTTTCTCTTCCTTGGAGAAAAAGTTTTGTTTTCGAGATATCCATAATCAAAGTTGAAATTTAAACTAATCTTATTTTCACTATATTTCCCCTTCTTTTTGCATACAATTCTTGGTTTAAAGCTAAAGTGATAACCAATATTTGATTTTCACCTTTTAAAACCACGTTTTTCTTTGTAGTTTATTCCTTTTATCAATTCTATTGCGAAAATTTACTTTAAAAATGATATGTATATAGCGCAGGCAAATAGTTATTTTGGGCAAATGGCTTCTGTCTAGGCAAATGACTTCTGCCTGGACAAATAATGTATTTTCATTTTCAAATGCTATACAATTGCCTAGGCAAATGCTATTTGACTAGTCAATTAGATTGGCATTTGATTTTATTTGCCTTAGTAATTTTTAGACAAAATGAAAATATAAATATGTTATGCATAACTGTCACATTGGGACGGTTGTGGTTAGTTCTGGTTAGGTAAAAGTTTTTTTATTAATTTCCTAATAAAATAAATTAATAAAAAAAAACAATGATTTAAACTAACCAAAACTAATCATGACCGCCTTAATGTGACAGTTTTGCATGATGACCGTGTATAGCGCTTCGAACCAATGAAATTATACGTGCTTTTGCTTTTCTACTGTTGTCTGCAAAACATACTGTACGCCTAATATGTTATCAAATACCGGTATGGAAACAGAATCGTCGACCATAGAAAACACATACATTTAATACCTGCTACTAATCCTCTATGTACTCTCCTACAATTCATCTCTGCAACGAGCGCGCTGATTCGAGGCAAATAAAATCAAGTGTTGTCCGCGCACCGCTTTCACCTTTCGTCGGACGGCGACGCGGCTTGGACTTTCCCCACTTCGAATATTGCCCTATATTGCTTTAACATACTGTTTCATTCCCTATGGTCAGCCGTGTCGTTTCCATACCTGTATATCACAGTCCATTTGCCTAACAAGGACCACGGCAAATGCCATTTACCTAGGTGAATGGCTTTTACACAAAAAATATTTTGATGAAGTCATTTGCGATTTGCCCAGGCAGACGGCATTTGCCTAGACAGAAGCCATTTGCCTAAAATTACCATTTTAGTATTAGGTTTTAAATTTTAAAGAGTTTTCAGGTCGTTTCTTAAGACTAAAAATGTAATTTAATTTATACACACTTTAATTTAAATTTTATGTATGTTTTTGAATCTTGTGACTAATGGTAATACTAATACTAAAATTAAATTTTGATTTATAAACCCGTCCTTAGAATAAAACAATAAAGTTGGACGGTTTATTATTTTTATTATTATTATTTTACATAAAATGGCTAGTCACATTCAAATAATTTTCTTATTATTTGTCGCCGTACTTAAAAATACATCCTAAACAGTTTTTATTTTTTTTTATTCTCGTCTGCCGTCACTACATTCGTCCGCCCTCCAAAAGTCAAAGGTAATGTAAGTAATTGCCTTTCGACTTTAGTTAAACAAAACTATCGTGCGTCTGGCCAGTGTCGCAACTAGGCTCTGCTTTTGGGGAGGCTTAAGCCCCAGTTTATAGAGTATTTTTGCCGACAAACACTAATATACTTTAAATGTTCAATAAGTTAGGGGGCTAACCAACGCCTAGGGGGCGCAAGCTCCTCTAGCCCCCCTTTTGCGCTCATGCCACTGGCGCTTATCGAAAGTGACCATAGGGTCGGGCGTTGTCACACTAAATTAAATCCCGTTGTGAAGCTAAAATTAAAAAATAATAAGTTTAATTTGTACAAATAGATTAGGCGTGTAATCTATAATATTACTACCTACTGCACTAGATTACTCTCGCTGACAAAATGTTACACGCTACATTTAAAATACTTAAAATAAAAATAAAAAAAATATGAAAAGTAATATAAAAAAATTCCAAGGTAACTGTATAAAAATTTCCTTAGTGTAAGTCGTTTTGTTTATCCCAAAATATTAATATATTACCTTAGATAAAAATATATATATATATATATATATATATATATATATATATATATATATATATATATATATATATATATATATATATATATATATGTAAAGTAATTCTTATACTTTTCTTAGTATCGGTCTTATCTGTCCTCTGCGTAATTTAAATACATTAATAAATTATTCTTTTTATAAAAACATAACTTATTTTTCTTTATTTTAAAAGAATAACCACCCATTCTTTTTAATGGTGATACTGGTGGTAATATACGGGTAGAAGAAAAAGTTCAAATTTTTTTATTTAAGAATCCCGTATATAATTTTACCATTAAAAAGATCTTTAAATGAGCTTTAAGAAGATACCACATTAAGTACATCTAACTTTATTAGTTTCGGAAATATGACCATCCAAATCAGGTATTTGGGTAATTTTTAAAGTACCGCCATTTTGTAATAGGTGAAGATATTGACTTCATATTCTAGGGTTATAAAGTACTCGTCAGGAGCTTTAAAATAATGCCTTCACATTTAAGAATTTTGGGGTGGTGGCCCTGGTGGTTAAGGGGTTAAAGGGGCGCTGTCCAATTTTTTGTAAAAACGTTCCCCCTCAATAAATATCTTGACGTGTTTCGGCGATTTTCTAAAATCTGTCTCGTTTCGAAGATAACTTGAGTGGAAAGTTTTCAAATGAACACCCCGTATAGAACGCTATATTTCATTTTTTCGTATTCTTTTCCCAAGTTAATTGGAAATTTACGGAGTCCATGCAGTATGACTCTAAAAATTGACACATTACTCCTTTGTGAAGCTTTTATATTGGCCGGTATCACAGTTTTGCTTGGTATTTGCATCCTGCTAATGTTGCTGAGGATGAGATAGTAGAGTTAGCTGTTAACCTTGACACTATGTGTCCCCGTATTCTCCGAAATTTATTGAAATCATACTTTACTCTTCCATCTTTTATGGTTAAATGGATAGGAAGTTTCATGTCTGCTTCAAACATTAAGAAAATGGTGATTCTTTTGTCTCCTCGTTTTCCTGATTTCTGAGAGCCATGACACAATATATTACCTGGTCCCAACTATCGTTAAAATGTACTTACAAAATGACTGATCATGGTTTTAAGGGTCTTATGCAGTCTTTCGATGATTTCATTTTCTGCAGGATGATATGTAGTGGTTTAAAGCTTGGTTTCGGCCAGTAGCTGGAAAATGTATTTAAATAATTTTCCCACAAACTGCAATCCATAATCTGTAAAGCAGAGCTGTCTAGGTGTCTCAAATTAAGTCACAATATTTTTAACAAAGGTCCATGCTTTAATATCTGGTAGAAGAATGCATACTGGATCTCTCGTCAGAAAATCCATTCATGTTAAAATATACCTATTATTATTTCGTGTTCTGTTAAGTGGTCCCACCAAGTCTAAAGATATTCTACCCCAAATTAACGATGGTTCATACGATTTTTGCAATTTTTACTGGTGTCTGAGCATAAATTTTACAAAGATAACAAGAATGGCACTTTTCTATGAAGGTTTTAACATCTTCAGTTATAGTTGGAAAATAGAAATTCTAGAGTAATAATTCTTTAGATTTCTGGAAATAATGTCAATATACATGCAGAAAATTTTATACAGTCATCAAAACCAATAAAAAGATTTATAAGATTGAGTTGTTTAATTTGTGGCTGTAACTAGCAATAAAAATGCTAACAATGGTATAATTACCATCATTCAAGTCGCACAAATTCTCCCCGATGGAGCAAAATAAAGCTCAAACTTTTTCCCACCAATTGAGATGAATGCATCAACCCAATAGGGTTTGGCAGTTTTGGGATTCTATAGCTACGTTTTTCTTTGTAGTTTATTCCTTTTATCAATTCTATTGCGAAAATTTACTTTAAAAATGCTATGTATATAGCGCAGGCAAATGGTTATTTTGGGTAAGTAATGAGAAACATTAACCCACATCGCAAGTTGATATCATGAATGTTCGTAAATAAGAGTTGATTGTAACATAACAGCTGGGAAACATTGAAATTCGGAAGAATGTCATATATTATACGAATTTGATATTTACGTTGAACCGGTTGAACCAGGATATAAAATAACAAAAGGGCCTTAAAATGATATTTATATGCCGCTTACTCCGACTGGTCGTCAGTTTATTGACAACAGTACGCTATGCATCTTGGATGATTTTAGAGGAGAAAAAATCAATATTAAGTTGAAATTAAGAAAAATTGTCCAATTATAGGTTTTTGCTTTAATAGACAATTACATTTGTTATCTTTAATACAACAAAAGCAAAAGCAAAGGATAAAAATGTAAAAAAACACATATATCAACAGTCATTCGTAGTTCGAATCTCGCAGCAAAAGAACATTATTACAGTCAACGGCAACGACGACAACGACAGCACCCTTAAAAAGATTTACACTTTTTAAAGTCGATTGGGTTAACACCAAAAAACAAATAAATAATATTTATTACTAGTAAAAAAATCGAAGTCTCGAATGAGCATATTTTAGATAACTCGATTATAAGTTTACAAGGGCAAACTTACAAACCCTATGCATCACCATCATTTCAAAATATGGATGAAATACGTATTCCAGTATATTTTCAAGATATAATTTTGCATATGATATATCCCATAACTAGTGGCTACTGTCCGTGTAGCAAGTGTTATAAATAGCTTGATGCATTGGACAAAAGGCCTAGATAAAATTGCTGTGTTACTGCTTACTGTTTAGAGCTAATGCCTGCATAGTAAAGGTTGTACCGTGCCTGCATAGCACAGGCAGTAGTGTCAAAGCCTACCTAATGCAGCATTTATCTACCTATCCTGTTAAAATTACTTGGCAGATAAGGGGTACAAAAGATCAACATACCTTTCGGTCTGGTCGAAGTACATGGAGAGTCTATTTGTTTCCTTTACGAGCTGATGGATTCTCCACCTTTTAGGTCACATACATCCCATAACTACAAGTGGCGGCTCGTAACATTTTTCAGTAATAATAAAAACTTACCCCCTGTTTAAAAAGAAAGTCCATTCGCCTGTTTTTCTTACTGCAAAATACTTCGATCACTTTATTTGTGACCAAACACCCACAAATCCAGTCATATTTTTTACAAATGTTCTTATTAGAATCTCTGTTGTATGTTTTACTAGTAGATAAAAAATTAATTTGAAGATCGGGAGTAGGTGTTTCTTTTTGTTTATTCAGGCTCGACGAGAGGGCGTTGAAGGCGGTACAAATTACCGGCGCCCGGAGTGACTAGGGGGCCCGCGCGGTATGAAAGGAATGAAAAACGTAAAACTAATGTAATGAATAGTCCTTTAATTAGGCTTTCTGTAGTAGTTTATGCACATAAATAGGTATTTTTGAAGATGAGGAGCTTTTAGAAAGTAGTAGGACTTTGGGAGAAGTAAGGACCTTTATTTTTTTGTCTTCAACTTTTTTCAGGGGGTCCAAAACTTTGACTTGAACAGGGGCCCGGCACAGCTCTCTGCGGACCTGTGTTTATTTGGAAGTTTCTGTTTAAAAGGCAAGCTATCCTGAAGTAGAAACTACACCGCATTTATTTCCAGTTGTTAATCGATTTCTATTATCTAATTATTACATATCACATCACATAACTCCCAACATTTGCACTAGTACTGGGTAACTATACTTATTAAAATAAATTAAACGTATACTCAGCGATTTATTCACACTGTATAACCCTAATCCACAATAGATATTCCTACTACAACTCTACCGGACCTGACACTACCGTTTAAGCTTTGGCTATTGTCTGGGCACACGCAATTTCTGCCCATGCACTATACTATTTTTGCGTTTATTAAAGAACACGTAAGCAGCGAAGCAAAATAAATAAGACAAAGCGGGCACAATCTCGCATTCTAGCACACGTATCTAACTTCATTCTTTTCGTTTATGCCCGGCTTGGAAAGAAAGTTTTGATATTTAGGCGTTGCGTTAAAGTAAGTAAGTAAGTTTTAAGCAAAGTATTTAGAAGTAAGTGTTGAGCAGAGTATTTAAAATTGTTTTAATGGGATTGTAGTAAATATCTGACATTAAATTATTATTTTTAATACAACCGTTCTTTTTGTTTATTTGAAGAGTGGGCACGATCCCTTGTATCCTTTAGTACCAACCGCCACTGAAAGCTATATTGAAACTACTTTCGAGCCAAACGATGCAACAAAAAAATGTTGGTTGTCTAAAAATACCTTAGCTTTTCTATTGGATGGTTTCATTTGGTTTCAGTCAAGCAAAAAGCTTTTTACCATAGAGTTGAAATAGAATTTTGACATGATAGTGATTGAGTTGGGTTTAAAGGAAGACAACCAAGGCAGGGGCGTCGCCAGCCGATGGCTCAGGGGGAAGTTGATATGGAGAATAGGTAAAGTATGAATTGTAGGAAAAATCGAGAGCACACATAAATTTTCACTTGTAGTACGAGTTTTACCTCTACGGTGTGCGTTGTATTAAGTGTTTTAGTGATAATTATCATGGATTCTGTTAAAAATCAGCAATGAAGGAAAATGTATAAAGTCGGTTTTGTTGTGCCTGCAGCTCAGGCCTAAATAACCAAGAACTTTTACGGTTTGTGGATTTATAAAATTACTCTGAACACTGACTTTTAACAATTCTATGGTTTATTTAGGTTATTAGACAGTGTGTCCCAGAATAGGTATTACAAGAGGACAAATAGACCAAAAATTTGTAAATTTTAAACTAAATTTTATAAAACTGGTTGCATGGTCCAAAACTACTAAATGCAAAATTTTACTTCAATTGCATGGTAATATACAGGGCAAGTTATACTAAAAATATAAAATAATATAAATAATAAAGCACATTAAATTGATTTTAGCTATTTGGGTTCACGCCAGAAAATATTTTAGAACTACAAAAAAAAAACAAGTAAATGGAGAATTAAAAAGCGACGTTTCCGGACCGTTGTTAAAATAAATTGAATACAAATTTTTAAAAAAATAATAAAAATTAACTATTATATAGTTTTTAAAATTTTTAGCTTTTAAGGAAATTCTGAAAAAAATTTGACATTAAATGTCAAATATGTTTTTTTAAATTCTTCATTTCTTGTTTTTTTATTTTTTTTTGTATTTTTGTAGTTTAAATTTATTTTCTGGCGTGTATCCAAATAACTATCATCAATTAAATGAATCCGCCGAACCAATACAGAACATATCTTCAATAAAGCACCTTAAAAAATAAAACTGACAACTGTCAGCAGAGACAAAGCGTTGGATCTCAAAATCGCCATCATATAACTGAGCAAAAGTGATAATCTGCACGTCTATGCTTTATAAAGAAGATGCCAGTACAGCACTTTTTTGCTGTTTCGATATCGAATACTTTCATATGAATTTTTGCGATTTTAAAACCGATGCAAAGTCCGCATTTATAATATTAGTAAAACAAATCAATTGTAATTTCTGCGAGAAAGATACGAAAGCTAAACGTAGCAATTGTTTAGATTTGATGGAATGGAATTGGTGATTTTATTCGATTTTCATACATACGAGAATAATCGATCAAGCAAGCCAAGAAAAAGAATTAAGACTTTGGTTGCTATACATTGTGCAACTTTTTTAGAATCTTGGGCAGCTGCCCCCTTGGCCCCCTAGAAACGCTCTTGAACCAAGGTATTCTTGACAACAAACCAAATTTTTTTGAGGAAAACACTAAACTATCTTATGGGGTTTGCCGAAGATTACAATACAATAAATATATTTTCAATATTAAGTAGGACTTAATTTTAATAATTTCTTGTACTTTTGCAAACTCCTATATTGGTGAGTGTGATGCAAATGTAAAAATAATTAAAATAGAGTGGAAAATTGGTCATAATATTCCCGATGACCACCATAAATTAAAAATTATGCCACGTATAAACAAAGGTGGAAGCAATGCAAATATCCAGATGTCCTACAGAAATTGAAATCTATACAAACTTCCTAGTCTTTGACATTCTTCATTAAATGTTTGTGCTGTAAAGACTAGTAGCACTAGAGTTTGGAAAAACCTCGATACATTATAATTTATTTTCAAAGGAACAATAATATGGATAATAGAGAAAAGGATGCAACTCAGTTTACTTCTGCAGATATACGAGGTTAGACATTACCTAAATTCTACAGTTTACCCATATACAAAAGATGGAAGTTTGATGTGTTGAAAAAACTGTAGTCCTCAAGCCCCAGCCTATTATGCTTATGGAAATTTTTAATCTAGTTTTTGTGGGCGTGAAACAAATGATCCTATGATGGATTTAACCGAGTATTTTAAAAATTCAGTGTTTGTCATTGATTGTAGCCATCAGCCAGAAGCCATCAGATCTTCTACGGTCGATGTAAAGCTAGAGTTTCAACCAAGCAGGAGTGAATTTCTGAAAGATAGTAAAGTAAATGCATTAATTATACACGATTTTTTTATCTTATAATATTTTAAATTAAACTGAAACAAATAAATATATCTAATAAAATGTATGCAATGTTATATAATTTAAGGCTTGTTTTATTTTTAAATCCTTTTTGTATCAATGTAGTCTAGGTTAGCACATATTTTACACTATATTTATATATTGTTTAAGAGTATTGTTAAAGTAGGCTCATATTATAATAAATAAAGTTTTATTTATTATTAAAAAAATACTGTTGTTACTTCTACATCTAAAAAGAAATAAAAAGGTGTTTTTACATAAAATTTTATTTATATGGCAAAAAGTTTAAAAACCAAAAAAAAACAAAATGTAAAAAACTTAATACAAATAAATATAAAACTAACATAAGAACCAAATAAATAAAATTCCAAATTATATTTACATACCTAAAAGGTAATAAAGCAAAAATGTAATAAAATGCCAAAAAAGAATATACAAATAATTATTAAACTAACATCTAAAACTAAATTGGCGGTATTCCTCGCGAGTTACAGATGTTGGCAGGGACCACATTTCGTCGTCGGTGTCGTCACTATCATCTTGATCCTCTGGCCAATGACGGAAGGACTCGACCAGTGATGTTTATCGTTTCCGACGCAATCGACTCATGATCGGATTTCCTCGCGAGTTAGAGATGTTGGCAGAACACATTACGTCGTCGGGGTCGTCACCATTATCTTCATTATCTGACGGATGAGGGAAGGACTCCTCATCTGACGTATCCTTGTATTCTATGTCCGACTCGACCAGTGATATTTGTCGTTCATTATCGGTTACTGTAAGTCTCGAGGAGGTGGTGGTGATGCTGGAGATGATGGGGGTCTTGAAAGAATTGAATTCGGACACTCTAAACGTGTAGTAGACCTGCCTGCACGTTCCCATGCTACAGGTATTGCAAAACCCCAACATCCCAACAATTTTTTTGTACTGGTCACACTTATCACATATTTGGTGACAATCAATACATAAAGGTTGAACTTGACGATTATTATTACCCCTTGTATTACTTCCACTTGCAGCCATTTTTACGTTAATACTTATAACAAGCAACGAACCAATACCTCCTAAAACATAAGGCCTGGGGGCTTGGCGCGTGACGTCATCATATCTAGGCCTAGCAGTGTATAGGTACCATACGCATTATTATAACAAAGTTTGTTATATATGTGAATTTTTATAATGTTGTTAAGGGTTTCCGGTTTAAACGGGGCTGCCAGAACGTGAACTGAACCCTTAGTCGCACCCCATTCGATTTTTTTTCGGGAAAACGAAATTTCAAAGCAACAACCCGATATCCACATAAATGTAATATTGGAGATTTTAGCGTCATTATCGGTATAGTGTCACTAATGGGGTTTACTGTCATAATTGGAGTTTACTCTCGTAATTGGGGTTTATTCTCATAATTGGGGTTTACTGTCATAATTGAGGTTTAATATCAGATAAGTAAACCTGCAGTAAATAAGAAAGCGAGCTACGACCCTATTTATTAAAGGTTTGTAGTTTCCTTTTTCTTTTTTACTCAGTTGATTATGATTATTCTTAGAGCAATAATTTTTAAGAAATGTGTTAGAAATGCTACTAAGAAAAATTTTTGAAATATCGATTTTTATGTGCTCTTTGCATTTCTCAAAAGGTGTTAAAAGTTTATGTTTACATAGATAATTTAACAGCAATTGACAAAGAAAGGACTTTTTATTGTAAATATCCAAAAAGTGTCTTCAAATTCATCAATTAGTTTTTTAAATATAATGTAAGATACCATCACTATATCTACTACTTGTTCACGAGGATATAAAAGACGACCACGACTTAAAGATTGTATAAGATTGTAAAAATCTTCTACAATACAAGGTTCATTTAATGTTAAATTATCTTTGCAAAATTCACAGTTGATTTTTTTAAAACAATATAGCAGCAATATCCACCCAAATAAGTTATAACTGGCATTTCAGATCTGATAGCTTCAGAGTCTGATTCTTGAATTACAAGTTTGGATAACAAACTATCAATCTGGTCAGCATAACTTAAAGAGGTACCTAACTGGGATTCGCTGAGGGTGTCACAATCTAGTTCAAAGAATTCGTTTATATTAATATTTCCATAATGTCTAGATTTTAGTGACAATATAGACTGAATTCTGAGTCTTTTTCTGATTCATATAGTTGGCGAACTGAGATATGGTAATGGCCACCAGCTAATTGCCTATATTTTCCAAAACGCCCTTCCAATGGATCTGTTTGAAATTTGCCTAGTAATACATAATTCATATCTAATTCAGTTAAACAATACTTGGTAACTTCAAGAAGTCCATAGATGGTGTGACTTAATGCAGTGTGTGTCTGCCGAGTTAAGTTATTGGGAAAATTAGAGGCTTTCCAAGTATCTAGCCAATTTTGCATTTGATTTAAGAAATAAAATTTAGTATCTTCATTGGGGGCAGCTAATATAGTTTTGGTGAAAGGTTCTTGGTACTTATCTAATAAATGTTTGCCCTTAAGGGGAGTTTTAACGTTAACGATTTTCCACCATGTCCATATAATGCTAATAAAGTCTGCTGTGTCTTGTGAAAAAGACAAATTATTAAAAGGGCCTTTTAGAGCTTCGATAACAAAAGGGTTAAATATTTTAAGGGATAATTTGACATTTTGTCTTTCTATAGACGATGGATATAAAGCCTTTAAGCTAAGTGAATAGCCATGTTTTAGTAATTTGTCTTTTTCCAGTTCATGCAGTTTTTTTACAGTAGAAAAAGCAGCACATTTTTTTGACCTGTCTGAAAATCAGGATAAGAAAGTGTTTGGTCGGGTTTTGAATTAAGCCAGTTATTAAAAATACATTTTAGTAAATGAACGGTGTCGAAAAGGTAAAATAGTGGTCTTTCTGGGTCAATGGGATGTGGAAAAACTATGCTAAGTTCATTAAAGGGTGAAAAATTGCTCATTGCTTTACTATTTATTGCATTGTTGTCACTAATTGTGCAAAATACCAGGTATCCAATTTCTTCTAAATTTTCTATTATAGTTTTAATAAACTGATATAACATTTTCGAGTTTACTGTGGACACAGGACATATATGAATAACTTCTTTAAGACTTGAGCAAGGACTAGTTATCATAAATGCCACTGCGGATGATGCTACAGTATTATTATTTACTGCTGTTCCTACAGTATTGCCTGCTTTAAAGTCCAAATAGGGTTCAATATGAATTTCATCAAATAGTAATATAACATTTTTCTCTTTATCGGTTAAATACTGGAAAATGTTGCGAGCATAGGTTAAAAAAACTTTCTTTCATCAATATGGGGATCTGTCAAAAATGTATTGCAAATATTTTTTATTGTGTCGGGATGAGGTAATATAATTGGAGCATGGTTACGCAAATATTTATAAGAATGCGGACTTATAGTAAACAAAATTGAACATAAAACCATGGTGCTAGGTGAATATCTATATCTTTCCTTTGGTAAACATAATAAAGTTAACTGTTCTGAAACAAATTTTAGATTTTGAGTTTGTTCATCAGACCCTTTTAAATTTGAAAGAATATTTATAACAAAATTTAGGATCTTTTTATTTTTGTCATAGTCAGGGTCAGCTTGGTGCTTGGCTTGGTACGAACTAGACTCAGGATCTGGTATCGAACTGGGTATGCTACTCGAAGGCTCAGTCGAGGACTCAGTATTAGGACTTAGGGGAATTGACAACATTGTATTATCAATTGCATCAATAATATTTCCTAATTCATCCAAAGTGCTAATTTTAAAAGGACACTTTAAATTAGTTATTGAAACACAAACTGACTGGCCATATAAATATGTCTCTAAGTTTAAATTACTAGAAATAACAATTGCCCAAGTTATTACAGGACCAGGGGTATACTCAAATTTAAATAATGTTAAATTATCTGAATTCACTACTGAAAACCAGCCACCTTTAACAATAAAATTTTTAAAATAGTCCTAAAAACCCATCGAAATCCTCAAAACATGTAGCCTCTTTATGAATGTTAAATTCTTTTTTACTCTGTTTTAATGCTTGTAAAAGATGTCATTCATCTAGGTCTTTATACTTTTCATCCTTACTCTTCCGAGATGGTACGTTTTTGAAAAATAATCTGGACAATTTGGAAAAACAGTTGGAATAGCATTGTCTTTCAATCGAGGCTTTTTAAATTTACTGTGATATTACCTGTTTTTATATCCTGTTGGGAAATAATCCAAATAATACTACCTGCAGTAAAATGTAATTCACACACTTTAGTGTTTTTATTGGGGACCAAATCGTCTCGAGGAATTGAACGCAACCATTTCTTTTGTAACTCACTATCATTTGGAAAACCAAATACGTGTACTTTCGGCCCGTTAGTGTAATTTCCACGGCACCCCGGTGCGCAACACGTATACGGCATATTCACATTAGTTTTAAAGTGTAATTTCAATAATAAAACTACTTTTTATTTTGAAAAAATCAGAAAACGTCCGAAACCGGCAAGAAATAAACAAACCAACGCTTCGTTTAACCTCAAACTAAACTAGTAAAACTACCTAGGACAAAGTTCAAGAAAGTCGGAATTGTAGTAGAACAGTACAATATTGAATGCGCCGGTGGCGATGTCATTCACAATATTGCTCTGAGCTACAATACAATGCATTTTATATGGAAAAAGGTCTCGGCCTAGATTTGATGACGTCAGGCCTAATATAATTTAAGCGCCGAGGCCTTTTGTTCTTTAGGAGGTATTGAACGAACTGATAAAGCCACTATGGGAAATCATTGTCTTTTACAAACGTTTTTGTTACACCCAAACATCATTTTTGGTTGCAACTAAACTATAAATAAACTGAAATTTAAACAATAAAACTACTTTCCTATACCTAAACTTAAAAATATTAAACTTTCGTCTTCTGCTATACCGAGCTTGTTAGAAAAGGACAACTCCTTACGTGTTAGAGCTTCCTCTCTTTTTATAAGTTGTTGTTCTTTTCTAACAAGCTTGGCTTTTATTTGTGGCAACATTTTTACTCTTGCGTATATTTTTTTTTCATACGACTACCTAATTCGGGTGATGGTGGCCGTACAAAATTGTCATCACCGCCTAAAGATAATGCCGAAGTGGAACTATAAGCAGGAGCAGCAGCAACAGCAGCGGCACTTGAAGTTGAAGCACTTGGTTCAGGTGCAGTTTGTCCATAGGATTTTGTTAATATTTTATTTTTTGCACCCTGCGGAGCTGGCAGCATATTCTGTAAAATCGGTACAGCTGACTGCTTAACCACGTTACTATGGACACATACTTTGGATTTTTATGCCACTTCTCTCACGGTTTCGTTTCATATATTGGAAACGCACAGGTCAAAAGGTCGTCTATAGCTGCAGACTTCACTTTCGTCATTCAAGAAGTCCGGTTAGGGTTGCCAGATGTGCTGCAAAGTAAACGGACATAAAAAAACAAATAATTTTTTTAATTCGGTAAAAGAGCTATTTATATACAAATATACATATGCATAAAAAAGTTTACTTCAGCCCAGTGGCGTTTCCAGGATTATCTAAACAAAGATTTCTGACAAAAAAATTATGCCACTGAATTTTAAGCAAGTGTGTTATTTTATTTAAACTCAGCAAGTAAAAAATACAGCTCTTTAACCCTTAGTTTCTTTCTATCCTGATATTTTTTGAGAATAATAAAATTTACTTAACTGCCCGGACTTGGACTGGATACTGTAAGTTATAATTATATAAAATCAACCACAAGCACTAAATTAAATACCATTTATATTTAAACTAATGGATTATTCTAAATTAAGTGTTTTGTCAGAAATATTCGTTAAGGTACCGCTCAAGACAATGGATTGGGTAACTTAAATTAACTTCTAAACCTGTAAAAAAATTAAATAGAGTTTTTAAATATACAAATAAAAAAAGGCCAAATTTATTTAAGGTATCAAAATACGATTTTTTAGGGATAGCATCCTGTATCTGGGAAACAATGCATTTCCGGACTCATGTTTATATTGAACTTTTCTTTATATTTTTTAATGCAGGATCTGTCTTTAAATTTTCTTAACTACATTCTATAACACTCAGTGAAGACAGACGATTTCGTTTGTCTGTCCAAATATTTTTTAATTTCAATTTAATATTGAACTATTTCGTGAAGTTTTGATTTGTATTTTGTAATTATTTTACATGTTTTACAAAATAACATTTTTTCAAATCATGACATTTTTACTTATCCAAGTTCTACAAAAAACGGACATTCCGTTGTCTGGTTTGCTAAGATTTTTCTGACCGAATAGATATCAAAAAACCGGACATCTGGCAACCCTAAGTTCGGCATTCGGTGAAATCCATTTTATGATGAGGGTACTAATAATAATATAATTTTATTTAGGCGTACACAAACACTTAAGCAATGGCACACACACTCCTACACCATTATTTAAAAACTTAACGTAATAAGCCTTTGCCCCAGTGCCATAAAAACCTTTAATCGGATCCCCTGGAAATTCGTCTTTCATTTTACCAGGCACAGAAACGCAAATGGGTTTTGTTCTTGGTAATTTAAAGTGTCAAATTTATCGGGGTTTTCCGAAAATACCCGATAAAAATAATCGGTGAACACTTGAACACAAAATAAGTGAATTCGTGTCAGTGTAATTTGTCCTTAATAAAAATATAATAAATAATATATATATATATATATATATATATATATATATATATATATATATATATATATATATATATAGATATATATATATATATATAGATATATATATATATATATATATATATATATATATATATATATATATATATATATATATATATATATATATATATATATATATATATATAAAACCCATCTGCGTTTCTGTGTCTGGTAAAATGAAAGACGAATTTCTAGGGGATCCGATTAAAGGTTTTTATGGCATCCATATAAATTTACTAAAATATTATTTAACTGCTCAAACTTTGTTATGTCCCGTAATTTTACTGGAAAATTCATACCTGTTAAATTTTGTACAGTAGAGTAATGGAAATATGACATAATTTCTGAGGCTGCAATCTCTATAGGATGTAAAGCTGACGTTATTGCCTAGGCAAAGCAATACTCATCTT
Source organism: Listronotus bonariensis (assembly GCA_014170235.1). Lineage (NCBI taxonomy): Eukaryota > Metazoa > Arthropoda > Insecta > Coleoptera > Curculionidae > Listronotus > Listronotus bonariensis. Next base: position 178,877 of record JACEGR010000942.1, on the reverse strand, counting down.
GATTGTAGATGTTGACTACAGCTTGTTTCTGTGCAATACATTTGGGCTACTTAATGTCGGATGACGCGGACATTGGTGAAAACTTGTTGATGTTAACTTCCAGATAGAGAATCTTATCCAGAGCCCATTCTGTAATAATAAAAAAATATATATATATATACAGGGTGTTATGGAAATACTTTAATATATTGAAATGGGTGACTCCTGGGACAGTGTAGAGACACACTGAGTACTTTTTTTGTTTAATTCAAACTTTTTTACAATTTGTAAAAATACCTTCTTTTCACCTATCTGCTACGTCCCTGGTTACGTAAAGACTATAAACACAGACAGTAGACCTATTTGTTTGCGATGTTGCCAAACGTCCTATTTTATACCCAATAAACGATATAAATACATAATAGAATAAAAAGGTAAAATGTTATTATATTCTATTTTTTTATAAATTTACTTTAAAAAATTATTAAAAGCTCTTATATCAAAATAAATTGTAACAAAAAAATATTTAAATAAAGGTCGATTTACCTTCAATACGGAATATGTTCTAAATTTTGATTCCAAACATGCATTTATTTTCCGCTGCATACTGTTTCTCACACGCGCAAAAATGTTTTCATTGTTTCTTATTTGCTGAGCCGCTAGTTCCACACGATTTCGCAACTGTTCTAAACTGTTAATGGGTTCACTATAAACAAACTCTTTCATAGTTCCCCGGCTTGCCGAGCATTTTGCCTAGCTTCCCCATAACACAAAACCATGTCAGTCAACTCGATTGAATTTCGTTGCATTTTACGTAAATTAAAACAAAATGCAAAACTTAATAAACGCACAATTTGGTAAATTCTTCGCAATATTAGCTTTAAAACGCAAACCAGGGCAAGCGAATTTCGTCTTTCTGTAACCTTGCATAGCCAGTGTTGCCAACTCTGAAAAATATTAACCCCCAAACGTAAGGTGATTTCCCCCAAAATTCCCCTAAAGAACAAAATCGTGTTTGTTTTTGTGACAAATAAATTTTAAAGAGCAAAAAAAGGTCCTCCATTAATAGAAAACCCCTAAAATCACGTTATTACGTTAAAAACCCCTAAAACACTAAAATTTACTTTTTCTCCAAACCAAAAAAGAAGTAGTCCACAATTCTTTTGTCGATTTTTTAATACAGAAAAAAACTCCAAAGACATTTTTACCCCTAAAAACCCATTCCACTTATTTGAACCCTCAAAGAATTTTTCACCCTTAAGAATCCCCTAAAAACATTTTTCACCCTAAAAGATCCCCTTTTTCAAATTCTTGCCCTCTAAATTTATGGGAAAAACCCTCAAGTTGGCATCTACTGTGCATAGCATAAGGAAGCCTTCTTATTGGTCAGTTAAATCATGCCGGCTTCCTTGACAACAACAACGCGAATTTGCGATGTTCAGCTGTACAATTGTACTACATCTAGTACATTTAGTATATTTAGTTTTTTTATGTTTATGGCAGTCCATGTTAGTAGCACAAAAGCTAAGTACTAAGTACCGTGGGTGCCAGATTTTTAGATGTTAAACCCATTTAACGACTGAATAATGTTATCCAGAGGGCACCACCATTTTATCGTAGATTTCAAAGCACACAATAGAGGACAATAATATACCGGCATAAAAAAAGTTAACCAATTTTTATTATCTACTTATGAGCGGCGTAGGCGTTACATTAAATAATAACCTTAAATAACATTTAGAGCTACAACAGCTTTTAGAAGGCTAGGATTTTTTCTTGGCTGGAAAGTACTTTTATTTTCACGAGTACACTCTTTACACTTTCACCATAAACTTTCCTTCTCTTCCGTACCAATGAGATGTACAGTAATATAGCAACACAAAGTAATTGTTTCATGCATTTTGTAACCGTACATCTGAAGAAGCCCCAAAATGTCCACTTCGGCTCCTTTATCCCTAAGGTATGTTAAATATGCCGTCTACTTTTTATACCCACGGTAATAAGTTCCTAGACATCAAGCTTTTATGAATTATCAAAAGAAAAAACAAACCCTGCATTTTGTAGTAAAAAATTTTGATTAAAAAAACCTAATTAAATTGAAAGCACCTAGTTTAACCAAAAGAATTCGCTGTAAGTATCATTTTATCGCCCATAACCAGAACAACATGAGACAAAGAAAACGGTTTAAAAAGAATTGAACTTACAAGTTTCAGTAAATTGATAAACCCAGTTACGTGCAAACTGCAAAAATGTTAGAATAAATTGCAATAAATTTCTTGCAAAAAACATCTAACCTGTAAAAACACCTGTGTTTGTGGCGCTGATCACGGATCTGAAAAAATTTTTAGTCGGATACATTTGTTTCCGAGATATCCATCATTAAAGTTGGCATTTGAACTAACCTCATTTTCACTTTATTCCCCCTTCTTTTGGCATACAATTCTTGATTTTAAGTTAAAGTGATACACAATATTTGATTTTCACCTTTTTAAAACCTCATTCTTCTACGTATTTTACACTTTTTTGAATTAAATTGCATAGCTTCGCTTTCAATCGTTTTTAATCGTAGCAGAATATGGTGGAGGCGGTGGAGCAGTGAATGCACGGTTGCAACGTTTTTAAAGGGACCCTTCCCAATTTATTTGATAAAAGGTGTAAAAAACATAGAAACACGGGGTTTTAAAAGGTGAAAATCAAATATTGTGGCCCACTTTAGCTTTAAATCAAGAATTGTGTGCAAAAGAGGGTGAATAATGGTGAAAATAAGGTTAGTTTAAATGCCAACTTTGATGATGATTATCTGTGAAACCAAACATTTCCGACTAAAATTTCGTTCAGATTTGTGATCAGCGCCCCAAAAACCCAACATACCAAATTTGGTTAAAATCGGAGTTGCGGACACTTTCTGTACAATTACCGTAGTTTTTTTGTACATTTGTCTCATAGGGAATAATCTTTTGTACTCTTTTCTCGTGTGAACCAAGATCGTTTGACTAGGTAAGGTTGCCTCGTAAGCCTTGCAACATGGCGGACCATACGTCACATATGTATTTTGCTCATTATTTAATGAAGTTTTTAACAGTGTAGTTTGTGTTTTTGTCAATATTAAAGAAATACTTTTAAATACTGTTAATTCCAGTTGTTACCGTAACTTCTTTATTTCCTATTAATAAATTATTTAACAATGATTATTCTTTGTTTGCTATGTTGGCGCCAAGGAACCAGCAGTGCGGTACATATGTGACGTAATGAGGCAACCTTACCTAGTCAAACGATCTTGTGTAAACCACCTGTCGTCTGTCAACTCTTAATTTTGATGAAAGAAAAGCGAAATGTAACAAAAACTTTATTTAAAAACGCAGTAAAATTTGTTTTAATAGTGTTTTGCAATAAAAATACCGTTTTGTGTATTTTAATTCAATTCTTTGTGCGCATACGTGTCGCGTCGCAGTGTTTAAAAAGTTTGTAAAGTAATTAACCACCTAAAAGTGTACTTGATTTGTGGAAAAAGTAATCTTTACATTCATTATACGCTCAAACAACCTAGTAGCGTAATAAAGGATAATTTGTGTAATCATGTAAGTTTTTCGTTTGATCGAATTGAAACAGCAAAACCCATAGATAAACTGGTAAAGAACAAAATAAATTTGGCAACTTTTCTCAAGCTTGTTGACTTAACCACGTGTTATAACTGCTTTCAGCTGTTTTTGACAGCGACAGAAGGTAAACATATGTATTTAAAGGGATTTAAAGAGCTGGTCAGTAGCGGGTTTGCTTTTTAATCGTAAAATTTTGGGGTTCATTATCACTGTTATTTATGGTGGTCCGCCATTTTTAATAATTTTTATTCAATTTATTTTTACACAAGGATTTTGGGGTTTAAATATATTAAAGTATTTCCATAACACCCTGTATATATATATATATATATATATATATATATATATATATATATATATATATATATATATATATATATATATAAATAATATATTTTGTTTCATTTATTTTTCTTTTAATTATTACAATTATTACAAATTCAATGTTTTTTCTTGCTACCTACCCCAATCTCTTTCCTAAAATTCTGAAAGATAATGACTGGTCTATAATAAAAATCTACACAGCATACGAGCGTTTATACAAAACCTTCCACCCTAAACACGTGTGTACGCTTTTATTATGGAAAGGTCAGGCAAGGGCAAATAATATATGAAAGTCTTTTAAAGTCAAGGTTAAAGTAACTTTAAAGCCAAGGTTAAAGTCAATTTAAAGTCGAGGTCATTTAATGCCAAAGGAGTGGGGGAGCTAGGCCTTTATTTCCAATCTACTAAAATGTCTTAAATTTTCAAAAGAAACTAGAATATTTACTTAATTTAAATATTTAACCCTTTATAACCCAGTCCAAAAAAGTGTTAGAATGTAAAGAGAAATTTAGCAAAAATATAAAATACAGAGTGATTTATTAACAAAAAAAAAAAAAACACTTAACCCAGCAAACACTATTTGTCGGCAATATACATTTTTCATATTGGCATTGATGGTAAAGCATTGGCATTTGGTGGAAATATTATGCCAACATCTAATACGCATTAAAAAGTCAACCCTAAATAAACACTCAATTGCCAATAAATTTTACATGTAGGCGAATTGCCGGCAAGCATACAAAAATGGCGGCATACCAATCCTGATTAAATAAAGCATGCCTTTTTGTTGCAGGCAAATAAATAATGGATTTTTGAAGGCAAACCTTCCACGCATATTCATACTTTTCAATCCATATTATTTATTGGTATTAAACTAACATTAGAGCAATTTTTTTTATCTGTTTTATTTATAATGGCAGCTAAACAACATTACTTTATGTTTTTTTACATAATTTAAAGGAAATGGCCTCTTCACACCATTTTATTGTTACAAATAATGCAAATAAAAATTAAGTGAAACAAAATGTTTATTATGTATTTTTGAGAAAATAAAAATAAAATGATGGTAAAATTAGCTAGGTTAATTTCGACTGAAGGTGACAAATTCAAATTTCCCGCTTAGCAGAAATACAAGATTTGACGATTTTGACAGATGAAGCAAAATTGCTTTTGTTTGACCGCTTTGTGCGTGGTATTCTAGCTTTTTAGTTCCTTTTTTAATGAAAAATGTTTTTTAATAGACATAACTAAGTGTATTCATTAGCTAATTAGTGTGGCTGGCTAGTCGAGAAGGCAAGTTATTCAAGTAGACTGTTAGGAGCTGTAAACATTTTGTTTAAAACCTTTTAAGTTTGTAGTTACTTAAAAAAATTATATAAAATTAGCCTTATTAGAAGTTTTAAAGACGTGTTAATAAAAAATATTATATATATTTAATAAATTTTTTTTTGACATTTAACTCCTTTAAAATATTTCTCCCTATGTTTTGGAGCTGAAAATTGCGTACAAGTGTCCCTTAAATACTTACTATTTTAAGCGTTTTCTTTTGATTTACTATATTTTTTTAAATTTTATTACATGCCTTTAATTTTTATGGTTTATTGTTACAGGATAAAAATTTATATTATGTAAGTTTTTTTAATGATAAAGTTTTCCTGCGTTTTTTTCTCAATTTTTCCGATTACAGAATTCTAAATATGTTATTTAACTTTCCGGACATTTAACCTATAAACCTTGCAATACTTATTTAATGATAAATGCCATTACCCTAAACGCATTTTTTCATCATAACTTATTAATGATGGATTCCATCACAGTATCTGCAACACGTGGCCCAGTAACGGCCAATTGCCCACTTTCGTGTCTTTTTGATACCTTTTTGCCAATGCCTTGCCATTAAAGAGTGTTGCAATGCCAGTAAATTAAATGTACATGGCCGGCAAAAAATGTTATATGGGAACTTTATTCCGTCACCTTTTTGTGAGCAGCCCTGTAACCTCAAAATATTTTTTAAAATTATTAAAGTTTATGCCTGGCTATATACCTACGAAAAACAAATTACAAAAGTTTTATGGATAACAAGTAAATGAACTTTGTCAGACTTCTGACTCACTTATATATTATATCTATTTCCATTAACCCTGCATTATAATTACAAAAACATCGGTCTGAGATTCAATACTTTTAAACACTTTTAGTGACTATTTGCAGCTTAAGCTACTAAACATGGTTAAATTAATTACGTGAGGTATTGAGGTTTTTGTTCATGTTTGAAACATAAGTGTGTTTCTTTTTGTAAATTATTACAAAATGTGTATGTATAATATATTTATTTAAACAAAAATCCATTTGTTTGCCGAGTGACCTATTTTAAATAAAACTTAGCTGTTATGTTAACTCTTACTTATATGTAAACAAGGTTAGAACGCTTTACTTAGTTGAAAGTGTTCGGCAAAAAAGGAATAATGATTTTTTACACAGCAAACTCCCTGTATAGTTATACTCTTTTTAAGTTAAAAAGACAGCAATTCAAAAAAGATGACATGTTTTTGAAGCTAATAAATAAATGCAGTAAAATATCGTACATTACAAAAAATCATCTAGGCAAGGCAATGATTTTTATTGATAAATAATATAGAAGCTTAAATAACTAAAAAAAATAGAGAATAAATCTTAATTACTTTTGTGGCGACGCGACGCCTTAATAAATTTAAAAAAATATATTGGAATATTGTCCATGGACATTTGCAATCACCTGAAACTATTAACTGCTACGATAAACCATTACCCAAAAAGAAAAAGAGCAAAATAAAACAAATACTTTGAAAAACAGAGGTGATCTGGTGCATGATCTTGTTTTTGTACCTTTTGTTGTTAACTTCTTTTAAACTTCGTCGTGGGGCCATTAATTTGTCGGGGCCCCGGGGCGTTACGCCGCCTGCCCCTCCCTTAAATTTGGCCCTGCTACTGAATCAATTGTCTACCACATTTAAATTATAGATATGGAATTGTATTAGTAAACTTAATCAAAATGAACATTTTTTTTTATATTTTAATAAAAGATAAAAATATATTGGATATCAGGCAATTCGGCCACCCTGTTTGAAAAGCATAATTTTTACAGGGTGTTCGAAAAGGGTATGTCGAAAGCCAAATAATGTTAGAAGTTTAAACATAAAAAATGTTCTAGTGCGCTTTGTTAGGTAGTTATTAGCTCTCAAATGTAAAATAAAAAGATATTAAATTTATTATTTCTAAATGGTTAGCATAGTATTACTGATACTTGGAAAATTAATTTAATACTAATGTCTCCATTATTTTTTAGGAAATAAATGGTACGCCACTGTCAATTTGGCTTCTTGACTTTTTAATGGATGTTGATACGGTTTTTGCGTAAATACACGCTAATCATTTACCATTTCTTGGCGTGGCCATCTATCTAATTCTATAGTAAGCAGGGCCGTATTAACTGTTTGAGGCGCCCTAGGCTAGAATTCCCGAAGCGCCTATTTTCCACCAAATTTTTGAAGAGCAAAAAAAGGTCCTTTCTTCTGTAGCGCCTATTTTGAGTGCAAGGCGCCTTACTTCACCACCCGAAATAAATAAAATTTGAGGACCAAAAGAAAAAAGGTAATTCATTCCTTTTCGCGCCTATTTCATTCCAAAGCACCTTATTTACAGAGAAATTAGTCACCAAAAATCCCCACCCGACCTAAACTTTTATAAAAACTCCTCTGTCTAGCGCCTATTACTCCCCTGTCTGGCTCATATTTTTCATGGCGCCCTAGGCTGTAGCCTAGTCAGCCTAATGGGTAATACGGCACTGATAGTAAGCATCTGAATATGATCTTTTCTATTTATTTCTTAGAGAAAAATTGTGCAACTATTGCAACTTTCGTTTTACTGTAATGTCTCCCCCGTGGCGCAGTGGACAGAGCTTTGATCTTCGAGAAGCCAGAAGTCGCCGGTTCGATTCCCAGCGGAGAAGACATATTTAGGTAGTAGTTATTTAGTAGTTATTTAAAAATAACGACCGTGGTGGCACTACCGCGTTGTCTAAAAGGTGTTGTAAAACGCATAACTGCGTGTTTCGGTGCTTAGATAACGTTGACGGAACAGGGGGAACGATGGGTTAAACATTTAATAACCCGACACCCACGGTACTCTACAACAAAGCAAACTAAATCATAACCGAACCCCTAATATACATATATACTTTGTATACCCTATACTTACCAAATACTGTAGAATTAGATAGCGATTTGATGCCAAGAAATCGTTTATATTTATTTACGTGAAAAGTGTATTTACATTTTATAAAAAAAACCAAAAAAACATATTTGTTTAAAACTAAACGGAAATCCAAAAAAAGTTTTTTATTTTAGGAGAATGCAGTGACGTAGAATTTTTTCTTAAAAAATTTCCCCAAAGCCCTTATTAGGACCGGGTTTAGGGGAGGCAGGCGGGGCTACTGCCCCGGGGCCTTTACAAATTAGTAGCCTCCACAACGAATGTATGAATGTATGGGTCTCCACCTTTGAAAAAAGTGAAAAAGTTACATATTTATTGATAAGGACCTTTTCAAAATTTTGTTGGGTACAAAATTCCATTTACTTTTACCTTAAGGGGGCCATCACAGGCTAATTGCCCCAGGGCCTCCACACCTCTAAATCCGACCCGGCCCTTTATGGACGAAACCGGTAAAAAAAATTTTTTGGATGTCAAAAAATGTCTTAATAGAATACTTTAAAAAAGATTTAATATATTTAAATAAGAATACAATTTATTATAAAAAAAGGGATATTTTTTTAATACCTCATAATTTTAAAACAACGATGTTTAGGACATAGGTTCATATAAAGTTTTGTTCTTATTTTTATTATACAATCACCCTTTAAAGTTTGTCGGTAGAGTTACTGGACACCCTGTATATTTTATCATTCTTACTTTAAATGTCAATAGCTTTCTAATAGGTGCTATAGAAGTTTTTTTGTATTACCAAAGACAATTATAAACTATAATTGTCTTTGTCATTATATAGCAAAAAGTAAAGTCCCTTTTTCTGTCTTTATGTATGTTTTCTTAGATCTCTACGAATTTTAATGTGGTTTTTTTATACATGTGATTCAAGAGGAAGGTTTATATGTATAATAATATTTAAAAAAAACATATTCACAGGGTTTAAAAAAATAGTTTAAGTTAAAATTCGATTTTAACGTTACCCACTATTGTAATTGAACAAAAGTCATTATAGGAATTGTGCACAGGTTTATAAAAAAATATAGAATTGCCTTACAGGGTGGGTCAAAAAGTTGTTATATTAAAAAACCCTTAAAACTAAAATGCATTATAACTACGTTATTAAGTATACCATCTAAAGATTTACAAAATTTCTTATATATCAAGATTTGCAAAATAATTATTAGTATTTAAAAAAATAATATAACCAAAAAAATGTTATTATAGGTTTCTTATCACTAACTATTCAATGGATTTTAATGCAGTTTGTTTAATAAATAGAGTGATTTAAGAAGAAGTTTTATATGTAGATAATAATATCCAAAATCTTCATGGTATATTGAAAGGGAAATTGTTTTACTCCGAATTTAATGCGTGCCAAGCCGCGGGCAAAAGCTAGTTCTAATATAAAATATTAATATTATTTTGGCCTACTCTATTGGCCCTATCATTTACGACATGACCATTTCGGACACCCTGTATATACGAGAAGAATACAGATTGAATAGTTATCCGTTTAACAATACCCATTGAACATTCCGTTTTTACCAACGGTAATGCAACGATCGATTTAAATTATTTCAAGCCTCAAGTTAACTAAGTCCGTAAGTCCATAATCTTTACGTAATGATAGATTCTTAGCGGTATCATCTGTTGGCTCCCACCAGGTTAGGTTATTCTGGGCGGAGTTCCATCAAAATATATACTATTGGCCGAGGCGGAGTATTCTCATTTTCTTCACTAATCCCCTTAATCCTGCGTGCTATTCCCGAATCGATTCAAAAGGCAACGGAAGCATCCCCACAGAACGAAATGACATGCATTGCACGAACTAAGGGTACGTAAGATAAGAATGGTTATAAAAGCTTCATACGTTTAAAAACAATGAATTTTTAAAATTCAATACATTTAGAAAGTAAGAATGTAGGTATAATTACAGTTTTTATACAGAGTCTTTAGAAAGGTGGTGTCGTAAATAATAGGACTGATAAAGTTTGCCAAAATAGTGTTGGTATAGTGTATCTCAAAGTATATCGCTTTGGCTTTTGACGGCAATACTCCAATATACCTGTCGACAGCAATAAAACTGCGGATCAGTAGGTATTAAAGGGCAGAACATTAGGGACGGACTCTAATAATATAAATATTTAAAATGTATTGTTTATTTAAGTAGGTATAATCTTAAAATTACATTAAGAAATTAAATATATGCAAAGTTTTAATAATTATAAATAAATTTATAACTATATTATGCTTTATTTGTTTTCTGGGAGACTAAATTTAAACAAAATATTATTTGGCTTTTCTCCAGAATAAAATTAAAAAGTTTATTTAATATTTTATGAAAATTAAAACTTTTATACATTAGGTTTGTTCCAGCAAAATGTTGTAAACATGTTAGCAACAATCGTAAAAGGCAGAAATTGTTACAAACATTGGTCAGAAATGTTGGCAACAGTTTTCTTATGAAACGAAAAATAAACAAAGCGTGCATACTGCTTATACGTCAATACAAGAAAGGTTATGTTAAAAATTTGTCATTAATGTTTAAAGAAAGTTTGCAAACTTTTCAAACAGATTCCAACACTTTAAAACAACTGCTGGAACAACAAACAATTGTATAATGTTACAAACATGGCACTGCTGGAACAAACCTATTATGAAAAACTATTCTGCTCTTACACAATATAATAAAAGTTATTATTACTTTAAAAGAAATAAAATAATGAAATAATTAATATTAAGTTACTTACAATACAAAGGTTTCAATCCATAAACAAAGGTTCATTAGCACTCGGTTGAAATTATTTTAATCTAATAAAATAAAATCTTAACAAGACGCCAGACGAGAACTGCGTCTCAAAAATGTGGTAAATAGTTTACCAAAAATGTGGAAACAGTTTACCTAAAAACTGACTCATAAACTTGTTAGAAAACTAAAAAATAAAATTAAAAATCAAATGTCTGATGGACACTTTAGAGTTTGACATTACTTTTGAAAAAATTAACTGGTAAAAGATTTTTAGACATTTCATTTTTAAAATCCCCTACTGATTAAAGTTTCATGCACATTTTTCACAACCTGTTTTGCATCTAATGACAAATGATTTCGACGCGACGTAGTTATATATATTCTCGTAAAACAACTTTTTGAAAGGCACAGTAAAAACGGTTATTCAACACTGCAACTAAAATATTAGCAAAAATATTTATATAAATGTTCAAAACTTAAGAGATATTTATACCTTGCCCACCTCTGTTATTATGAACTCATGGATTTGCCCAATAACAATAGGTCATAAAATCATTAAATGTTTATTGGGGTATTGCCCGTCAAAAGCCAAAGCGATATACTTTTGAGATACACTATACCAAACAATTATAAGTGAAACTATAATTGTCTGTGGTTGGTTGGTTGGTACTTTATATAGGGTCTCTAGTACCTAATTCTACTGACAAACTTTAAGAGGTGATTTTACAATTTAAAAAAATAAAATAACTTCCCATGACATATATGTATGTCCTAAACGTTTTTAAGCTACGGGGTGTTAATTTTTTTTAATTATCCTTTTTCCACATATTTTTTTAAATTTTGATATTTTTAAAAACTTTGGAGACGTCTCTTATTCATAAAAAGAAATTTTTTAACATACAAGAAAAAAGTAAATTTCCACCACTGCAGTCCCAGGGTTTAAGGGTAAATATAAAAAGAATGGTACGTCACTGCCTTTTTATATATTTTTATTGTGATTTCTGTTTAATTTAGAATAAATATGATCGTTCGACTTTTTCGTATTTGATGTATGGTTTTCGCGTAAATACATATCTACTAACTTCTTATTTCTCGTCATGGTAATCTGTCCAATTCTACAGTAGATAATAAATATCGTCTTCTTTGGTTATTTTTTAAAGCAATTTTTTTAAAGAAGTATTGGTTAATACGTTAGTGTTGCAATTTTTATTCTATATATTCTGTACTTATCTAATAATTTGTAATGCAAACTAAATGATAAGCCGTAGGTACTCTTAACATGTCGACCCTCTACTAGGGTGATTTTTTTCGCGACTATTTTTTTTCGGTTCCATCACAAAATTTTGTTGAAAATAGCTTCAAAAAATCCCCAAACGCCCTCAATATTAATATGAAGTGCTCGCTAAAAACGTGTGAAGATTTTTCATTTAAATAACACGTAAACTTTGACCTTGTTTTTTAAATTTTTATAAATCGGCCCCATTTTATGTTATCGTCTCGCCCAAAAACGGGCTTTTTTGAGAATTGAAAGCTCTACAAAAGTGTCCATTGCGGCAAGTTGTATTTTACTCTGGCGAGGTAGTACTGGTCACTTTACCTAATTTTTTCATAAAATCCTCGTTTTTCTGTCATTTTCTAATTAATGACAAAAGCTATACAAAAAGAATTGTAAATGACAAAGTTGTTAAAAATAAAATGTATTACAAAAAACTCTCTTATAATTTAATCAGTAAAACCAACAATTCTCAAAATTTTTGGCCTTTAATTCATAATACCTTAAAAATTTTACGGATTATTGTCTCAAACATTTTAAAATCTTATATTTTTTTGTTTTATTACATTTTTCATTAATTATCTCAAATAACCTTGACAGATAAGGGTTATATAGTGAGTGTTATATAAATATTTTAGGTCAATGGATAAATTAATAAATACTCATACTATTCCGCAAAAAGTATGGTAAATCTGGAAAAATTGCAGTCATATTTTTTTCACTGTTTATTTACATCACACCCTAAAAATTATAGATTTTTGATCTTTTAAGTGTTGTAAAATCAAAGTTTTAACACCTGTCATTTACATTGGTTTATAAAGTTTTCTGCTTCTTATTGTATGTTTATTTTAATAATTGTCACCGAACTTCCTGTACAAAAAATCTTATAATAGCTTCGTAAGAAAGTTTATAACCGTCAAAGTTAGAAAAAAATATACCCACTTATATTTATAGTTTTTGCATGGTTACCACAGTATAAATAATGATATTTGAGCAACTACATTAACTTATACTATGCTTCAATCTAAGCATAAGTAAACGACAGCTTGGAAGTCAGGATTATACCGGATGGGAAAAAAGGTTCTCCTATAGTTTTAATCGATATCATGTACCGTTTTATAAAAAACGCCTTTCAAAAAATTCCTAAGAAAATATTTTAAAAATAGTGATAGTGATACATGACATAATTACTCTTTTTTAACCCAAAACAAAGTATAATATAAATAATGTATAAGAGAATATAAACCTAAGTTTCTTTATCAAATTGTGAAATTGTGAATTTAGAAAATTCAATATTTCTTGAGGGTAAATTTTTGTTAAGTTTTGAATTAGCTATTTACATAATATTATAAAAAAATTGTTTTAAAATTTGCATTTTGTCCAGAGTCGTACGCAGAAAAGAATATTTAACTCTAATTTTATTTTGTCCCACCATACAGGGGGATTTCAGGGGTAGTTAGTCATTTTTCAGGGGTGGCCTACCCCTGCCCCTCTTGGCGTCATCACTGCTCCCATAACCCCCAACACCCCCTTCCCAACCCAACCCCACAAAACAAACCTATTCTGAAGACAAAAATAGTTTGGGTGCAAGACAACCAATGGTACTAGACGAGGTCAAAACATCACGCGATTTTTGTTCCGTGTGGAAACACCGAGTGCAAAACTGGCCACCTGCGGTTGGGCACGCGGTACTACATGAAAACTTTCGAGAAAAACAAGCTCCAATGTTTGCTCGGTACCAAAGTAACCTTGCACGTGTTTTTGGACGAAACAAAGGATTACGTCAATTAAGGATAATATAAAAGACCTCTAAACCGTCCGAGAAGTTAGTTAGTTATCAACTAAATTAACAGGCAAACTTACGCAACGACTATAAAGAAGATAAAATTGGATAGCCTACTTTATTTAAAAATGTTTTAATCTCCTGTATATTTTAGTCTCTGGGCCAGTAATAAAATGAACATCATAACAATAACATTTTCGGGCTTTTCTTTTGACGAGTCTACCACGAATATTTATACTGCCATATATGGAAGCGGTGCTTTAACCCAGCCTATCAATGTCAAATATTTCGGGTTTTGGACTAGGCGCACGCGTTACTTTGTTTGTCAGACAAGTTTACCACAATGTTTTACATGGACTTTTGAAATATTTTGCTAAAAATGATAACGGTTACAGTCATAAAACCATAAGGCTCAAACACATGTTTAGGGTACCGGACTAGGCGGGTTTCGTGAATGTAACCCTTACGATTTCTAGCACAATGTTTAGAAATTGCATGTAAAACATTGTGGTAAACTTGTCCGACAAAAAATGACGTGTTCGCCCAGTCCGACACCCGAACATTTGACATTGACAGGCTAGGTTAAATCGCCGTATCCTTTATGGTAGTGTAAATATTCGTGGTGGCCTCGTCAAAAGGAACTCCCCTAAAAAGGTTTTAAAGTGTTCTTATCATGAAGTTCATTACATTACTGGCGCAGGGACTATTTCCTATTTTTCACGAAACTTACCAATTTAAAAGAAAATAAAATAAAAATTACTGCCCATCAGGACAGGGAAATGAATTTTAGAAGACTCCAGTTGTGTGCTATTATGGTAATATTGCTTTATTTGGTATTAATTAGTTTTTTTTAATAAATCACTCTTTTTGTTTTTACGATAAAACATACAAATTAAATTTGATGTCTATTTTGCTCTTCATTGGTATGGATTGATTCTTGACTTTATACTTATACAACAGACTATTTTAAACAAGTAATTAACTTTTTAAGTTGTTGGCAATTGTTTTAAAAATATAAAAAAGGGATTGTATACAGGGTAGTCCGTCAAGTAGGTATGCAACAAATGGAAAAGTTTTTTATTTGCAATTAGTCAGAAAATTTTATTCTTTAGAATAGTTGTTGCATCGTCCCAAACTGTATTAGCTGTTAAAGGATATACGGAGTGGGTCAAAAAATCCTAAAAACTGCTTAAGATTTACAGTATCCTTATTTTAAAAAATACAACAATATATTACATAAAAAGTTATTTAGAAATTTAAAAACAAAAAAAAAATGTTATGCCCAAATCCCAGGTCATGGCCTTCTATTAAGATTTTTAAATAATTTATATCTAAAAATTTTAAATAAACCTTATATGATACACATTTTTTTTATTATTCTAATTTATTATTTCCCTAAGGCATAAGTTTTTGATACTAAATTCCTTTACCTTTAAACATTTTTAAAACTGTTATATTATAAAGGCACTTTACTTTACTTGAGCAATTTTCATTCTTTTAGGCCTACCCTATAAAATATTAAACTTTTATTAAAAGCAACCACTGATTTTACAATTTAAGGCTATATGCATTACCTTTTATTTAAAAATATATTTTTTGACAAATTGCTACACACAGAAAAAATTGTCTTTTTTAAGCAAATACAAGGTTTTAAAAATATGCATTCTTTTTGAATAGTTGTGCTTTTAAACCAAGATTTATTTCTTACTTTAAAATAATAGTGGTTCTTAAACTGGGAGAAAAAATACTTTAATTTATGTCTTTAATGTAAAAGAAATTCTTTAAATTAAAATATCCTTAGTATTATTTTAAGAATATCAGAATCAAGAAATAAGAACCTAAAGATTTATGATTTAAGCTCTTTAATATCTTAAATATAAGTTTTAAGATTTTAAACAAAAGAAATATTAAATGTTTCTATCAAAATATTAATGAATTTTCTTTAAAATAATCGGTTCCTATTTTAAGAACCTATACCAAAATCTTTAACCTTTATGTCAAAGAACCTATTTCTTTAATATATATAGTATTCACTGAATTATGCTATTTAGTACGGTATCAACGGTACGATTATATCCTATCGTCGAACAACGAAAGTTTTTTTAATAAGATACTCTTGTTATTCGTATTATTCAACTTGGACCCGGGAAAGCCAGTTTGATAAATCCTATGAGGTTCGGCAAAACGCATCATCGATGGAGAAGAGAGGTCTCGATGAATGACATGATAAGCAGGAATTCCTCTCTTAACTATCAAAAAGAGAACTAGTTGTTTATTTAATATAATTAATTATCTTAATTGAATTAAATTTTATTTCAGTCTGTGGTATTTACTATCTTGTCTTAAAGAAAGAATCTCTCAGTGGGAAAGCGCTCGATGTTTTTAACGGAATACATCGTTCTTTAATGTAGACCCATTGGGGTCACTAAATAAAATAAGGTTATTTTTATTACAAAAGCGCCTTCTTTTGAATTTAGTACGCAAAGCTGAAAACATATTTTTTTCTGTTTGAGATCCTATTTCTTTAACACATATGAAAGTCACAATTCTCTCAAATTAAATCCAAGGCTTTTGTTTTAAGATATCATTTTTTCAGTGTAATAAAAAAGTTTCCAATTTGTTGCACACTTAAAAGACCACACTGTATATGCGGTTGTAATAGTACTGAGAAGTAAGGCTGCCAGATATTTAAAAAATATATGATATTACGACTAAGCGACTTAATATGACCCAAACTTTATTTTAACCAAAATAATTAAAAACTGAGCTTTTCTACCTTTCAGAGCTATATTAAAACTAATACATTAACAAAGCACACAAACAAAAGACGACTAAAATTTTTAAATATCTGGAAATTCTTGTTAACTGGCTTTACTACTATACAGGGTGTTTCAATATTTACTACAGTTGTTAATATTTTTGTTTTAAATAATTACAGTTTCATCTCCACGAGGCTTCTGGCCGACTTCGAATATAATAATTTTCATAAAAAGTCATTTAAAATGAATTTTATAGTTTTATATATTCTATCTATATTCTATATTAAAAACATGATTTTATTTTGAACCTGACTTTGGTCTTTAAAATCGTATTTTATAATATAAAAACTTTTTTAATATTTAAATACACTTATTTATTTGCTTAAGATTAAGCTGCCTTAATGACACTAAAAAGAAGAAAAATATAAATTGATAAGCTTCGTACTAAAATACGTTAAGAGATAATCCCAGTTTACATTACTAATCCCCGTTTGACACATATGGTCGAGCGATGTCACAATTTTATTGTGTTATTTGTGTCCCTCCTCGGTATAAAAGATTTCCAAACAACTTGCATCTTTTAATACTTCGTTTTAATACATGACGAAAGCATAATACTTATAATTTAAATAACTAACCGATTAGCAATACACACCCGAGCAAATATTACAAAGGGACAAATATATTTACCCCTCTATATTATCACATTTTACTGTGACAGCTTCATGAAGGCACCCCTCGTATGTGTCGCGTATACAAGGGATGAAATCAGCTCTACCCTATTGGCACGTTACGTCCAATAGCGTTATCCGGTAGGCGTTGCTATGAAGCTCTTTTATTCTTCTGCCGCGGTTGAACTTTAAACGGAATGGGGCCCGACTTTAATCTTTGTCAGTCTGCGAGGTCGTTGCGATTGTCCGAAAACCATTTTTTACGCTGGCTAACGTAAAACGCGAGGTGAGTGACTTGGACTGGTGCGAGTCCAGCGGCGCGGAAGATTATAGTGAGGAGGACTTTAGAATGGTGGAAACGTCGGCACCCCAAGCGGCTGTTTTACCGCAACATTTTATGTTTTTAAATCAAATGAATGAGGGATTCAAACCGGTGTATAGAAAGACAGGGCCCTCACCGACATCGACTCCTAGTGGTAGTTCTCTATTTACCATAGATAGCATTTTGGCGAGGCCTAGACCAACAGCTGCTTTAATACCAAGGCCACCTGTATTTCAAACTGGTCAGCCTGTAGGCTTTAATTTTGGACACATTGCTGCTGCCAGCGCTGGATTTGGATCTACTTCTGCAGAATTCTTAGGTAAGCCGTTATTACTCACATGGGTAGATACTCACAAAACTCGTTTAAAAAAATAAATAATATAATTTGAAGTTATTAAATAAATACAAATGTAGTTTTATTTTTAAATTTCAAACAAATTTTTTGCCAAATTGGGGTTTAAATAAGTTATAAATGTGAGTATATTTGGCTATATTCTTCACAGAAAGTTTAAATACCTACTTACTTTATAGGAAATGTTTATAAATCTTGAATTTTGGTATGCTGAAAGTCTGGGAATTTTTTAGACAAATTAAAATTTTTGGTCTTGGTTTTATAAAAATTAGTATGTAACTATTAAGAATTGTCATTGTATTTCTTGTAAAATAAAAACAATATTGTTTAAAAATATCGACATTTTTTTCATGACAAATAATATGCCTTGGCTATTTTTTTAAAACCAATATTTATCTGGTCAAACAATTTTCTTTTTAAATATATTGCCTAAAGTCCGTTGCCTAATTCGTGATAGCATGATACGCCATTATAAATAGGGTTATAATACAGTGGGTGTCCTTCACGAGTACAGAGCGTAGAATAGGGCCATAAGCATTTTGACAATGGTCTAGTTTAACATTAAAAGTACGAAAAAAGGCTTAAGGTAAATTTAATTAGTTGGGGTTGCGTAAACTTCTTATTAAAAAAAAACACGTTAAACGCCATAACAGTTCTTAAAGTCCACATAAGAAAATATTGACCACGCCAAAGCGGCCTGGACCACAAACAAAAAGAAAATAAATTAAATACTTTTTGTGGTTTAGGCATCATTTTTGAGACCATTTACGGGGCGTTTAGCCCGTTAATTCTTTTAAAAGAGAAATATTTAGTTTTTAGTTTGGTCGAAACATTTTCGATGCGTAAAAATTATCAATTTGAATTGATTCGAGTTTGATATTTTGACTATAGGCCATATTTTATTATAATTGAACAAAAACTTCAGATATAATACAAATATAATGAACGAAGTGGGCACGGGTCGGCTAGTATTTAATAAACTTTTTTTTAAGGATATAGGTACCTGTAACTTTAAAACAGCTAACAGTTATGCATCTACTTTTTGCGTTATGTATTTAATATCTTAATATTATTTTCTTATTTATTACCCCATCTAAATCTTGGTTAAAAAATTATTATCAAAAATACAGTGTGTCCCAGGATAGGTCTTACAATAGAACAAATGGACCAAAACAATTTTTTTTAAACGAAATTTTAAGAAAACTTGTAGCATGGTCCAAAACTAATAAATACGAAATTTTACTCCGATTGGTGTTATACAAGGCGAGTTATAACTAAAAAATATGAGAAATATCCAGGAGCCTAATGCTTTTATTTTTAAAATAGAACAAAATTGTATAGGCATAAAAGTAAAAAAGAAAAAATGTACTTGTTACTTTTTTACATTACGCATTACAACTTAAATAATGGACAAACGGGAGCAAAATTTAAAAGAAAATTAAATAATATTAAATATTTTTAAAATTCGCTCCTTAGTAGTATTTAAAAACTATTAACACATAATGTAAAAAATAGACAAAAAGATTTTTTTCATTTAATTCTTTTACTTTAAATTTTATAATAAAATTTAACAGTATTTTAAATTACAAACTTGGGCCTGGTGTTACCATTTATCTATGTGGCATATAGTAAGGTAAAGAAATAATTATTGAATTTTTTGGCGTTTTTGTCTTTTTTTTTTTTTTTTGAAAAAATAATTTTGACTTTAGTTGATTCGAAATTGAAATTTTGACAACTAAAAAAACTAATGTGTTTTTCAGTTATTAAATTATTCGAATCTAAGAGTTAAAATGACCTTTTTAGACTAGATTTTTTAAATGCGAGCATTTTTTAAAAAGTAATAAGGTATAAAAGTAAATAATCAATAATTGTCAATAAAAAAAAGGAAAGTGAATTCTAAAGACACGAAATAAATGATAATGAAAAATAAAGTAGGAAAGTATTCTTTGTGTAAGAAATAATTTGGTATAATAATTATAAGTCATAATGATAATTACGAAAAAAAACGTACTGAAAAAAACAAAAAACTCACTAAATGCCTGAAAATAATAAATAATTAAAGGTTTATAATAAATTCGGTAAATAACATGGGTGATTAAAGTATAAAAAGCTTTTAAATATTTAGCTATAATTATTTAGCATGCAAATACTTATAAGGCACTTACTGGTTAGTTTAAAGGTTTATTATCTATTATTTTTTGTCTTTAAGGATTTTTGTTTTGTTTTTTAACCAACTGCAAAAAGCCGAGGTTTTATGTTTACCTGCATATTTGTGGTAAAATGTATTTATTTGTTAGTTTAATATTATTTTATCCATGCTCTAAAATGCGAAAATTATTGATTCATCTAAGTATAAGAAATATATTTATGTGCCTTTAAAATTTGAGGTTGTTTCTTGATTTCATCAGAATTTCACCGTCAGATCCTAAGTTTCAATGAAGCCACTACGAAAGTGCATTTTTTTAATTTAAAAAAATAAAATCGGTGAACACACATTAAAAAATAAATATTAAAAACATTTAAATTCTTGGGCGTAGAGTAACCTTAGGTTATCACAAAAAAAACACTATGTAAATAGGCTTTCTTTTTTGTCATTAAGGAGACTAGGCCCGAGAATTTATTTTGTTTTAATATTGTTGCCTTGGAAGAGGTTTTTTATCATAATTTTTCTACCACTTCAGATATTTTCAGAAAATTTAGTATTCCTACTTCTTGTGACTATTACATTACATTGATTGCTGTAAAAGTAAAAAAAAACAAATTTATATTGAATGTTTTCGAAAAAAGGAACAATAGTAAGCCACTGCTTTTTTTCAATCAACAATTTTTAAAATACTGATGTACTTTGGAGCCATTTGACGCTTTGCAAAATCTCTAAAATCTGATATGTTGTCTTATTTTTAAGTTAGGTTTTTAACTGTGTCATAGCTTCCCAATGCAAGACGCGCACTGAAATGGTAAGCAAGTGATGTGGCGGCCAGGTGGTAAGTCAATGGCAGAAGCTGGGTAAATAAATACAAAGGCGCACATTAATGTAAAGTGGTGGTGGAATGGTGTTTAGCAAGTGTATAGCGTCATTTGGGTAGCACTAGTCTTCAAAATATTTAATTTTTGAGAGTTTTGGAGGTTATACCTGCCACTAGCTCACCATCTCGCTGACATGTCACTCGCTTGCCATTTTAGTGCGCGCCTTGCCTTAAAAGCAACAACTTTTTAATTACATTAAAATTTTAGTAATTTAAGTATTTGACTTTACACCAATACAAATCGGAACGCCACTGGTAACTTCTTTTTAACTTTTACAGCAAAAACATTAACGTAAGTGTGCAACACATGGGAAACTGATTTATTTGCAATATGTCAGAAAATTGTATTCTTTATAAAAATTGGTGCATGGTCTAACTGTATTAGTAATCATAAGTTTTATTAAAAAGTTGCAAAATTTAAATATTGTACAAAAATTATGATTTTTCAGGACGTACCAAAGCTAAAAATATCTTTTCTCCATATTTTACTAAAAATGACATATTGGGTTTTGCAATCTTACCAAAGAATATAGAGTACCTAGGTAAAAAAAAAACAAAAAACCGCTTAAGAGTAAAGTACCTTTTTTTTCTAAAAATACAAAAAATGGTAAATGGAAAAGTGATTTAGAATTAAAAGTTATGCGTAAATGCCAAGTCATGGCCTTTTATTTAATATTTTTTTTTTTTTTTTGGAAAAGTTTGAATAAACCCTGTATAATATATATATTTTTTTAATATTCTGATTTCAAATTTCTTTAAAGCACTTACAACCAAATTGCTTTTAAACAAATTTGTAAGATTTAACTAAATTTATAATGTTTTATCTAAGCGGCAAATTCAAGTTTGTTTTAAGGATATTTAATACGCCCCTAGATTTTTACAAATACGCTTTTAAATAAGACAAGTTTGCTATAAACGAGAATATGCATATAAAAATTTCTTATTTATCGTTCCATTTTTTTATTTATTATATATTCTTTTGTAAAACAGGAAAATAAAAATAAAAATAATAAATAGATACAAATTTGGATAGGAGGCCATGAGATTTTTAGACATAACTTTTGAATTCAAATAATATCTTTTTACCATTTTGTCAATTTTTTTTTGAAATAAAGGCAGCAGTTTTCAGTCTTTTTGACCTACCCTGTATCAGTGGCGACGCCAGCTTTTTGGTTTAGGGGTGGATAAGGAGGCCGAACATTTTTAGGGGTGGCAAAAAAAAGGTTCTCATCGATTAAAACCTTTAATTTCTTAGTCCACTATAATGTTATTTCCAGGTCCGATCCTGGACCATCGGCTGCCCACGTGCAAATTGAAATTGGCCGCCCTTCGAGTACTGCCCCGAAAAGAAAAAAGGTCGCCACTTCTACTTTTTACTTTCCGTATACCTATTAAATTTTTGTTTTTCATATTTCCAAAAAATTTATTTTTCAGAAAAATATCTCTTATCTCGACTAATGGCGTTCATAAAAATCTTCATTTAATGTAGTACAGTGGTGCTTAAAATTGACTTTTGAAAATATGATTTTGAAAGTCAACTAATTAATAAATACGAAAAAAGGTATTTTTATTTTTTAACTAATTTATTATGCAGCATAAAAAAGTAATCAAATTTGTCTTATAATTTTTTAGGGATTATAATTTCTAGGCTAAATAAAATATTTATTCTTTACAGAATTCAAAATGTCTTTAAAATTAAAACCGTAGTTAAAATAAGACTATAGGCCTATACCTAATATAAAAGTTGATTCAAAAATTACAAACATTTTATTTTTAATTTAAAAAATGTTATTTTAAATTACCTCGTTTATTATAAAAACCTATATAATTTACTGCACTGTTAAAAAATATTATAAATTATTTGAAAAAATAATTTGTTTAAAATTTGTTCCTAATTTTTCCGAAGCTATAGCCATTTAGAAAAAAAACATACATTTTTAATTACTGTTTTATCCTATTTATTAAAACAGTTTAAGTAAAAATATATTTTTTGACTTTATTTATTTACCAAAATAGTATAAAAAAATGCGTAGAACCTAAAAAAATAAAATTCGTAGAAAAGTTAACTTCTCTCTGTTTGAATATAAGAAAAGACTGTTATTCTTTGAAACAAAAAACACCTGTTTATAATTTAGACGCGATACTGTCAAGTGAACCTTTTTACCATTTAAATTGCACAATTACAGCTAATACGTTGTCTTTTTGTTTCGATTACCCCCACCGGAAATGTTTTAACGGTGTATTCTCTATTGGTATTTTTTTATGAATTTTTGCTTTTAAGAAATTCCAAATTTGCGAAATAAATCCGTGTTTTTTAACCACAACCATCTCAATTTTTTCACTCCCCAATTTTTTAATGCGAAAATTTCTAAAAAAATAAAATTTGTAGAAAAGTTAACTTCTCTCTGTTTTAATATAAGGAAAGACTGTTTTTCTTTGAAACAAAAAAACGTCTGTTTATAATTTAGACGCGATACTGTCAAGTGAACCTTTTTTACCATTTAAATTGCACAATTACAGCTAATACGTTGTCTTTTTTGTTTCGATTACCCCCACCGGAAATGTTTTAAAGGTGTATTCTCTATTAGATTTTTTTCTGAATTTTTGCTTTTAAGAAATTCCAAATTTGTGAAATAAATCCGTTGATTTTTTAACCACAATCAATCTCAATTTTTTCACTCCTCAATTGTTTAATGCAAAAATTTCTAAACCCTTATATATTTATATAAAGTTTTTTTCTTATTTTTTATTGTAAAATCACCCCTCATAGTGTGTTGGTAAAGTTTCTGGACACCCTGTATAACTTACCTTATTTTTGTAAGCACTACCCCACAATTCTATAATAATTTAAAAACACTTTATTACTATTTTATTCTATAATATTTGGAACAACTTTTTTTAAAGTAAAAACACGTTTGCACAGTCTGTCGCTCTTAAATATTATTGGTTTTTCAGAAATTTCAGCCCTGAATTAAGTCTAATAGTTTGCCCTGTTTTAAAAGTGGACACAAGGATGTTTAAGGAATAATTATTTTATCATTTGTCGACAGAATGTGCTAGTGCCCCGCGATTACGGCGTTGTTAGGTCTATTATGCACCAGTCCGGGCAATTGGACATTTTCATTTACTCCAGTTTTTTTCTATATTGGTTGATAATAATTTGGCCGCCCACGTGCAGTGCACGTTTTGGCCACCCGCTAGGATCGGCCCTGGATATTTCCTGTCAAGCAATAATTTCAAGGAGCAAACAAAAAAAGGTCCCCATTTCTACAATAATTCTAAATATACTCTAATGTTGTTTTGTGTCCCGCCAATTGTAAGTTGTACTTTGTTCTACCTATTTCTTTCCTTTTTACAGAGGGCACCAACCACCAATTTTTTAGGGGTGGCTAGCCATTTTTAGGGGGCTGGGCCACCCCCGGCCCCCGCCTCCGGCGTCGTCACTGCCTTGTATACCATAAAACTTTTACTAAAGCTATCTACTGCTAGTACAGTTTAAGACCATGCACTAACTTTTATTTTGACAAATTGCAAATAAAGATGTTTCCCAAGGGCTTTTAAATATTGGTCTGGGGTTAACCCGATCCATGAAACCCATTCAAGAAGAATCGGACAGTCTCTACCCGTGTTCATAAATTAATCGGATCCTTAACTCTGAATCTGTGACTCGGGTTGGATCCTGCTGACCGAGGTTAAAGCCAGGGTTAGTTGGGTTAAACAGAAGTGTCAAAATCAGCTCTTAAGTTTTTTGGGTTTTAATGATTTATCTGGTATTTATTACAAGTGAAAAAGTATACAAAACAATAATTTAATAGTTAATAATTATTAACAGCTTAAATATTGTGAAAATCTTTAAAAATAACAGCACGACCAAAACAAAGCAAAAGCGTTTATGTTTCGTTTTGACACGAAGCCGATGAATGAAAATTATGAATTATGAAAATTATATGTGTTCAGAAAATAACAAAATCCTAGTGAATTCTAAAAACAGCTGATTGCATCTACCCAACCCATCGGATCAATGTTTGAAAATGCCCAAGTTGATTAAAAATCATTATGTATTTTAAACAAAACCAGTGTAAAGTTACTTTGTTAGGATGCTTTTATTAAGAAATTTAGAGGTTAAGCTATGGTCGAATTTTGGATTTTCAAAGTAAATAAAAAGAAAGTACCTATACACGGCAAATAGTATTTACCTAGAATTTCCGGCCTAGTTTAAAGTTATGCAAGTAAATAATAAGGTAGTGAAAATAAACCCTCTAGATAAATATTAAAAGAGTTAAAAATTAATAAAAGTAGATAAAGAAAATATTGACCCACTTTGATAATTAATAACAAACGAACTGTGCAACCTAAATAAATAGAGGGCTGGTTAAGACAATGTTCACATAAGTATTGTTAGTAGAAAGTAACAAGAGGAGTATTTGATTTTGTTTATAAAAGTATATTAGTAAATTTTAAAAAAATGTGAAATTTGTTATATTGAAATTTTTAAAGGATCTACAAATGTTAAAAAAGTACAATAAACACCTGAGACCAAGAAAAAAATAACTAAGATATTTGATTTGTTATGAAGATATTTGGGATGTTTATTAATACTGAACCGTAGTTTTTGGTCCTATTTCAGTTAATTTTTACGCAGTTAGAGGTACACTTCTTAAAAGAATTATCGCATTAGGCCTAATTTCTTCCATAGGCTTCAATACAAAAATGCTTTAATTTAAATGAAGAAAGACAAAGCTATAACTTTGGCGTAACTGTTGGTATTTACTGTTAAGAATACATCCTACAGGATGATTAAAAATATTTATTTATTTATTTTTATCACAAGAATATGTTATGTCCCTCGCCGCTTATTTGTAGGTGTGCTTGGCATAGTGAAAAGTGTAGTGTAGTGGATTGTAGTGAAGAACTAAAAAGTGGAATTTTTTTTAAGTTTTGATGCCAAACGCGTTTAACTGAGTTATGTCACAAATGCCAAAAATTCAAAAAGGCTTTTAAGCTTTTAATTATAAAAAATAAATTTAATTTCTATATATTTGGATTTCTTGTACTCTATACTTGTTCGAACGAGTGGTCCAAAGACTTCTTCGACAAGAATTAGCGTTTTAATAAAATATATCTAAGTTCACTACGTCGAAAATAGTGTAGTTGAGTTAAAACTAGTTAAAACGAGAACTGGATGTCAAACACCTAGTCCTGAATTACACTGGCGATACCAAACGGAAAAAGTTAAAACTAGTTATAACTTTTCGTTATGCCAAACACACCTTAAAATTTAAACATACATGAAAAGAGTTACTTACCGTGGGAAGTGTAAAGAAAACAACAATTTTTTATCGTTTTCGTAATTTTAGAATCTAAAGTTTCTTCATAACGTCCACCGCAGCATCGACAAGGATTCTTCTTGTCCACATTTTGTTTAAAACCTCAATTCTGAGATCTCTAGTGTTTCTCCTAAATCGCTTCTTGGGTATTGGCTTAATACCGGTTTCTTCGATACTTTTTTTTCGCGGTCTTTTCACAATTCGTAGTAAAGACATGGCCGCTACTATTTCGTTAATATCATTTGTTTCATGAAAGTGTAACACCATTTGACTGGTTATTACGCCTTCTTCATTGGTTACGATATTTGAGTCACACGATTCTTGATAACACTTCCACACTAACCCTTTAGAACCAATGTTTCTCAGCCTGTAGTAATGTTTGTTAACTAAAATAACTCCACTTACTTTTCTGCTCATAAATTCTGATAATGTTTCCATCTTGGAATGCTATCTAGAACTAAAATTCTTACCGTTTTTGTTTTTATATTTTGGTACCTGTATACTGTTTATTGTAGGTACCAAAATATTTTTGTATTAAAAGTAATAAAATACCCTTGCAAATTATATTTTATTAAAGGAATTATACTTCTTAGTAGTTTCTAGAAACAATTATACAGTGTGTCCCAATGGGGAAAAGATAATTTTCTTGTAAGTATGGCAGTCTGGTATATTTGTAAGTATTAAATAATGCTAAAAGGAATAAAATGTTTTAATTATTGTCGAAAATTATCTTAATTTTTAAAACGCCTATTAAATCAAGTACTTTGTAAAATATATCTCCTTATGTTTTGTAAACGGTACCGAAAAATTCCTGAAGAAGGTAGCAAATTTAATTTAAAATTCAGCAGAAGTAGCTACCTACACATTTGTCTTTAACCAGTATCGGATTAAATACTTCATAGGAAACTTCTGAGGTAATATTTTAATTATGTTTATGCTCTTACTGCATGAAATAAAAAAACGATTTTTTTATAGTTTTTTTATACTCGTATATGTATAAAGAATATCCACGGATGAACTTTATAATAGCTCAAATGGACCAAATATTTTAATACTTTAGGAAAACGTGTATGGAAAATGCCTTTGCTTTAAAGAAACCTAATTTACGTTAAAAAACATGTTTTGTCTTGTACGAGGACTACAAACACTACAAAAGTATTAAAATAGATCAAGAGAAAACTGCCTTTCTTTAAATTATTTAGCAAATGTTAGATAAAGAAAAGGTTTCTAAAACCATATGAGCATATAATATATAAAATTTTAGTAAAATTAAGGTTTATTTTAATTTAACTTTATAAAAGCTAAAGCTGCCTCCCGAATTGCAACAATCCGCAAAACATCCGGCCAAACAAACCAACCCTTTTTGACCAATCCTTTGATGTAAAAACCGACAAGCCCTGAATCAACGTGGAATCATTCCCCAAGCCCTTGGGATGACGTGAATTGCGTCCACGTCCACGCTATGTAGCGCGCTATTCGGCTCGGCGAATTGTTGCAAGTCTGAACCCAGCATAACGTTTACACTTTTGTACCTGAATTTAAAAATGACACAATTAAATACAATTATAAATATTTGAAAAACCATGACGTAAATAGTTATATCGATTATTAAAACTAGATAATTACATTAAAAGGGTATAAGTAAAACATAAATAAAAAATAAGTGATATGTTTATTGTATAAACAGTTTTTTTAAATTTTAGTACTAGAATCAACTCCTAAGTTTTATTATTCTTAACAAAATTATAACACCTTTTATAGGTAAAAATTTATATTTTTCAATTAACTTGGTTTCGTTAGGAGTAAATAAATTAATACTAAAATATTTCATTTTAATCTATAACGTGCTATAGCTATGTAGGTTTACGGTATACAGGGTATTTGCTAACTACGCTATAGTAGGGTTTTGTACAAAACTTAAGAGGGTGATTCCTTATATTTTGTTAAGGATAAAAGTTTCTATAAACATATTTCCGGACTTGCTTGGTTTCTAAGGCATAGGTCGTTAAAAAAAGTCCATATTTTTTAAAGGTTTTTAAAAGGTTTTTACGGATTAAGGTAAAATTCGACACACATATTTATTGTACTAAGCTGCCTGAAAAGCTCTACCTAAATTAAGATAATTGGGTCTAGTGGCGTCTTAGTGGTGATCAAAATCAATAATATTGAATAAATAGTACACCACTGACCATTTACAAAGTTCTAATATTGTTTTCCGATTAACTAACTAAAAATGCAACGTTTTAGTCCTGTATTTTCTTCGTATAGCTTCATTTTCGAGAAAAATATTTAAAGCCATGATATAAAACAAACATAAACTATTAGTATTTATTCGCCTTAAAATAAATGAGCAGTCGTGTATTTTATCGGAAATCGTAATTTTTCCTATTAACTAAGGTCTAAATTGTTTATTTTTAAATTTTGTGTTTTATATTAGGTTGTTTATAGATACTTTTTAGAATGACTTAAAGTGCCCTAATTTTTTTTTTTAATAACGATGCGAGATCCAAAGAAAATACAAGAGACATTAAATATTAAATAAGGTTACCAAATTTTATTCGGTTAAAAAGTTTTTAGATATTTTTAAAATACCCACTTTTTTAAACTTTATCGTCCTGTATCTCAGAAATCAAGCAAATCTGCACATATGTTTATTTGAACTTTTTTCATAAAATACATAGGAAATCACCTCCTTAAGTTTCGTATCCTAGTTAGGAAACACCCCGTATTTTATTACTTAAGAAACCGGTAAACGATCAATATTTTTGTCAAACACGTTTGTCAGATACAAAAATTTGAGCAGAATAACAGCAGACCTCCAATTAACATTTTGTTAACCTTCAGTTTATTTGTTAGATTTTTTTACCTGTCAAACTACATCAAAATAAATAATAAAAATACATTTTTAAACGGATTAAATAACAAAAAAGCACTTAAGTGAATGAAACTGATAAATAAATAGTATATTTTAGAGTACAGAGATACGTATAGTGAACATTTAAAGATAGCTGCTAGACGCCATCTTTGAAAAAAACTAAGAGGGGGACCTATTTAAAGCTCCTGACGAGTACTTTATCACCCCAGAATATAAAATCAATAGCTCTATCAAATGGCGGTACTTACTTAATAATTACCTGAAAACCTAGATAGCCATATTTCCAAAACTAATTAAGCTAGATCAAAGACAATTGTAGTTTCACCATAGACTCCCAGAACAATGCTTAATTTTTGGTCATCAGTTTGGACGCTAGCTTAGCTGAATTTATAAAGCGGCAAATTATACGTACTGTTTACGTGTCTACTCGATGAATACCCGCTTTATAAATTCCAGGAAGCGAGCGTCCAAGCTGATGACCAAAAATTAAGCATTGTTCTGTGTGTCTATAATGAAACTACAATTGTCTTTGGCCAGATATAATTAATATGGTATTTCATTAAAGCTCTTTTAAAAATCTCTTTAATGGTAATTTCGGTGATAGTATACAAAGGGTATATATTAAAAAAAAAACATCATATTGACATCATTGACTCCCCGTGGCGCAGTGGAAAAGCTTTGATCTTTGAAGCCAGAAGTCGCCGGTTCGATTCCCAGCAGGGGAGACATATTTAGGTAGTAGTTATTTAAAAATAACGTCCGTGGTGGCACTACCGCGTTGTCTAAAAGGTGCTGTAAAATGCATAACTGCATGTTTCAGTGCTTGGACAACGTTGACGGAACAGGGGAAACGTTATGGGTTAAACATCTAATAACCCGACACCTCCGGTACTCTGGTCTATGTCAAAAGATAAAAAAATATACAGGATGGCCATTTGAAAACGAAACAGAGCTAATTTTGGGCACTCCAAGTCATATCAGGAAAAACGCTTAAACCCGTCACTTTTTGATTTTAAAACAGAAACAAACACAAACTGCAACCCTCTAGTAGGGGTGGAACTTACCCCCATAATCCCAAATAATAATGGGGTTGAGTAATACCTTATTTTGAACGTCTCTCGGCCTTGATTATAACTGCCAGTGCTATTATTTTCGTGGACATGACAGGTTGTCAAAATTTTGATTTTTATTTGTAAATTTAAATGTAAAAATGTGTAATATTAAATTATCTGTATAGGCAAGGTACTTTAAACTAAAGGGATTTGATACGGGTTAAGCGATCTTTAAAAGAGATATTAATTAAAGGGTGTGATCTGCTCTTAAGTTTTAGGGGTAAATCACACGCCTGAACGATTAATTGATAGCTTATTTTAAAGATCGTTAACTCTTAACATATCCCTTTAGTTTAAAGTGGCTTGCTTATACAGGTAATTTAATATTATACATTAAAAAATAGAAATCAAAATTCTGACAAGTTGTCATATCCATGAAAATAATAGCAAAGACTACAAACTTGCCAGTTATAATCAGGGTCCAAAGACCTAAAATAAGGTATTACTCGAGCCCTCCTTTTAATTAATATTTTGGGAGTGAGTCTCACCTCTGCTAGAGGGTTGCAGTTCAGGGGTAAAAGTGGTAATTTTTTTCCCCCAAAGCCAATAATAATTGACGTGTCCAAGCGTTTTTCTTTATTTCACCTGGGGTACCCAAAATTAGCTCTGTTTCCTTTTCAAATGGCCACCTAACCTTGTATATTATATTTCTGAAAAAAGGACCTTTAAAAGAGCTTTTCAAAGATGCCACATTAAGTATACATACAAACTTTTATTATTTTCGGAAAATGGCCATAAAAAAGTATTCAGGTAATTATAAAAATTCCACTATTGTAGTATAGGCGAAGGTATTGACTTTATATTCTGGGGTTATAAAGTAATCGTCAAATGCTTAAAAATGATGTGTCACAACCCCCCACCCATTTAATGTTTTTTTTTTTTTTTTTTATTTGGCGCCGAACAATCATCTTGAAATTTTCATCTCTTTATTTAACCTACTCATCAACTTAAAATGTTTTAAAATTGATCAAATAAAAAAATAGTGAGGAATATTAAGGAAATGCACTGTATGTTGACTGTACTGATCATATCATCAAAAAGGAAATTAAAGTGTTTAGAACCCTTATTTTATTATATGATGAAATCTTTAGCACTGTTATATTCGCTCTATATGGGAGGTATTCCCAAAGGTACTAGTTACACACTTAGCACAATGTAATCAAACTTAGTTCTTCAACTGCTTATTTCTGCTAAATCGAACCCACATAATAGCTGAAAATAGAAATATTTCATTCGTTCAAATCAACTTAACTGCAAAAATATCCATTGAAGCGATGCACTATAGGAAAAAATAAGTCGAAATCAATAAGTTTTGCGCTCAAGAAATCCGGTAAGAATATGGAGATTTAGCGGTTAATGTATGCCTTCTGTCAAGTGTAAATTCACGCTAGCTTAGGTTTTTAGCCTACTTTGCCTTTAGCGCAGGTGGGAGCTTTTATTGTAAGCGTTTTGAGGTTTTGCGTTTAAATTAAAATGTATATATTTTTAGATGTTTTGCACGTAAGAACGCCACACAGTGCGTTGAGAAATAAGGACATTGAACCAAAAATAGTCTTGTTGCAGTAAAATAGTTCTGTAATTATACAGTGACCACCATAATTATTAAACCATATGGAAAATTTTTATTTAAAAAATAAAATATTCTTGATCAAAATCTCTGCATATGCCAAAACTTACAAAACACTGGACAACCAAGTAATATCAATTAAAGAAATGTTACGAACGCCTTAATAGGTGACAGCATATAATTTTTTTTTAAATAAATATTTATATATTTTAATTCGATACGGAAAAAAACTTCCTAAATAACTTCTAAATATATATGTTTAGAGTCGTTGTGTAGGGTTTTCTTAAAAGGAACAAGAACGATAAGGTGGACTACCCCTATCGGTTTTGTTTTGCATATTCCATTAATTCTAAAAAGTTCAAAAATATTCAAAATGTGTATTTTTATAATAGCAATATTTCTTTATTGTTGCGCTTTTTGTAAGATAAAAAATTAAAAACCTTCTTTTTTCGCCATTTTCGTACCCCAATATATCCCTACGAGAGGTAAACCACTGACGAAAATGTGTACACCACAATTCCACTTTTTGATATAGTTCCACAACAATTCCATCACAAATCCACTTTAATTTTAGAAATAAATCATACACAGTAGGGGATCAAAGCATTGTTTTTTACTTTGTTTGAAACAAGTCATAAAAAAAATGAAAAGACAATTCCAACACAATTCGACGACAATTCCACACAATTTAACATCAATTCCATAACAATTTTATTACAATTCCACTTTACTTTCCCCAATTCCACATGTTTCGACATAATTATCTCCAATTCTATCTGCTTGTATATCACAATTCCCCAGTGGTTTACCCATCGTGTCCCTATTGGTGGATTTTTGACCCAATGTTTATACATCTATAACTATATTTAACTACCCTTTATTTTTATAACAGATAATAACCTTCTAATTTTTTTGAATTTATATATTTCTTTTAAACTATGCGATATGTATAATTTTAAAAACTCATTGTATAGAATAGATTTAGCTGTAGTGTTTACAGTAATAACAAATAAATTTAAAATTTATAAAAACAATTTATTTTATATTTTTTCGAGTTAGTTTACAAAAACATATTTTTATTGCATAATAAAGACAAAAGGAAATTAATAAAAAATATTAAAAATAATAACGGGCCCCGATTTGTTTTTGTTTCTCGTAAAAAAATATTGTGTATGGCGCATTTTTATTTACAACTCATATTTGAATTCAACATAATAGTTTGATTACATCATATTTGATTTTTAAATTCAATGTTTTTATTGTTGTTGTTTTCCCTTAATTAAAAAACAAAGAATCGGCCTAATAGGAATTTAATTATGAAAAAACGTAAAACAAACAATTCTATAAAAACAGCCAAAATACAGTATACATTGCTAATTCAATATTTTTGTTCATTTAGAGTTTTTAATAAAAATATTGTCATAAAAAAGAGCAAAAAGTATGTTTTGTATATCCATTTAAATCCATTAAATAACGCCGTGTAGATTTTATAGAAGTAAAATCGATTTTAGAGCCCCCAAGCGTTTTAAGTATGAAATAATAATATTATGCTTTTTAGGTTGAGCTGAGAGCCGCAAGAGTTGGGGTGTCGGGTGGAAAAATCCGCTCCCTCGCCAGCATTTTTGCATGCATGACCACACTAAACTAAAAGAAAAGTAACTTATAAAAACTGCTGGATTTTTAAGTAAGACGATTTTAATCTTGCGGGAATTCTGTTTAAAAGCTTATTTCTAAGGTCTTTTTGTTGGGTAAAAACTTTTCTTCCGCAAGACACGGGTTACTCGTTTATTTAGTTTAAAATGTAAGTTTTTATTACTTTAATACAAATAGATATTCAATTTTAACAGAAATATATTTGTATTTTAATATTACATTTTGACCATACACGTCGTGCCACTTTAAACGTTAAAGGCGCAAAATTTGTAAATGCTTAGAGAAGAGATAGTCTAAAGCAAAGCGAGACCGATTAGTTGTGCTATCCGAAATGTTAGAATTCAGGCATTCTTGGTCTAATATCTACTTGCTAGTATTCAACCCTCTGAAAGTCAATTTAAACGTATAGAGAGACGTGTTTAATGTGTTGTGTGATAAAATAATAGATAATTTTGGGGTTATAAAGGCAAGTAAAATGTGTTACTTTTATTCAGGGAAATGAACAATATATGCTCTTTTTGCGGTTTACCATGACTTTATTCCACAAGGTCTGGAAAACAACCAGGCATAAATCCTTAAAAAAAATAAGTAAGAAATACGCGAAACACAACGCGACTTGGAATGGAGCTGTTGCCATTGATAACACTTTTTCACAAAATAAAACACAAAACATTAAAATATACAAAATTTTGACGGTTTTCTATAATTTACCAAAGATTGGTCGGTGCCAAGGAACTCGAGGGTAAACGCGCCTGGTGCCAAACAGGCTATCCGCATTATCGGAAAGAATTTACGACGCCTTCTCTGTGTTTCTCATTCGAAGTACGTAGCTAATGAGCGTCACGGTAAGAACGCGGACGGAGGGCACGGAGTGTCGGTGTTGTATTCTCTTCCTGCGCATGTTCGTCCACCCTCGATTTCTTTGCTGCGCGAGGTCGTAAAAATCCAAAAATGCTTCTTGCCACTGTGGATCTAAATGTGGGTTATTTATGATCAGTGCTCGAATAAAACTTGTCTTCGTTTTCGACTTAGGGAGTAGAAATTTCTGATGGAAAAGGTTTCTTTCTTCTCTTTTCAAATTACCTACTTTTGATTGCAATAGAAAGAGGCAAACAAAATACCTTTTCCATCAGAAATTTCTCTTTCCTAAGTCAATAATCAGGGCCCAGGAAGTAAAAGTACTTACATCGGAAAAGGTGTATTGCATGTCTGAATTACGATGTTATTTATCTTGATGAAGATATCGCTATTAAAACACATTGTGACCGAATTGGATAAAATAAAGATGTTTTAATATTCTTTAAAATAAAGTGATTAAATAAATATAAACAAAAACAAAATATAACATTTCCGTTAATAAAATTTAGGTTTCTAAAATTTGATACATAAATAACAAATAAATAGAATATTGTTTCCTCTATTCTTTAATTAAAAATTGGAACTTTATTTTGGATTTTTTTGATTGGTTCAAAAAAGGATTTTTTTAAATTTTAAATAAGTAGTTAATTATAGTTAATGTATTAATAAAAATATAAAGTAATAAAATATATTTATATAAAAATTACCATCGCAAATACCCATTTGTATTGCTATAACCGAAAACCGATCATCCAAACAACCGGTTTTGGCGAAAACCGCGAGCTTGATCAAAAACAGATTAATCGATATCCTAAAACCGTTTAACGGCTTTTCTGTTTTAAAAACCGGTTTTCGGTTTAAGCCAAAACTGTGGCTAACCGAATCGCGGTTAACTGAACAACCGTTAAAAAACAACCGGATCGGTTGCCAACACTAGTTATTAGGTATAAAGATAGAATATAATTGACAAGAAAGATTTAGAAATAAGTGGATTCCATTTAAACTTAAGAAATAATAATTATAAAGGTGATTTTTTACTGCAGAATTTGATAAAAGCGATTCGAAATGACCATGCCCAGAAATGGTTTTTATTTATTTACTCGAAAACCGTACATCAAATAAAAGTCAAAATATCAAACTAAATAAAAATAAAAAAGTATTTTAGAAAAATGTAGTGGCGTACAATTTTTTTATTAAAAAATATTTACCTTAATCCCCTTATGAACGACCCTGGTGAAAATTATTTTATTCTTGTATGCCAAAAAATGTCCATAATGCAATGTCTCTCATTTTTTTTAAATATCTGAATTGGTGTAAAATTAATTATTAAAAAGATTTTTTAAGTTGTAACACTCTGTGGTTCCAGAACTAAGATGTTTTTATGAAGGTTTTTCCCAAATTTTTATTGTAACATCACACCTTAAAGTTTGTCAGTTGTGTTTCTGAAAACCCCGTATAGAAAAAAATACTACTAAAGATGCTATAATAACTTGTTTGTGGTCTATTGTACTTATTCCAAATTCGATACCCGCATTGTAAAGATATAGCAAGAAACAATAAAAAATATGTTTCTTTAGCGATGGCTTACCCAGGACTTTATCCAGGATACGTTCATGCTCTCGCCGCAGCATCACAAGCAGCTTCACTAACAACAGGCGGTCATCATCATCAACCACCAAAAAGAAAACGTCGTCACCGTACCATCTTTAGTGAAGAACAGTTAGAACAATTGGAAGCTACTTTTGAACAGACACATTATCCAGATGTAGTGCTTAGGGAACAGTTGGCTCTTAAAGTGGATTTAAAGGAAGAACGAGTAGAGGTAAGTTTAGTTTAAAGTCTTAATCTTCTTTTTGTAGAATTTTAGTAAATTATAGTATTATCATTTAGGGTACGATTCCGAACACGGCGGCAGACAGTATGATTCCGAGCACCGCAGCAAATCGCGGAGACAACCATATTTCGCTTTTGCTTTGGAGAGTAACGAGCAGGGTTGTTGGTAATATGAATGGCTCTGACGCTTGCGTACCTTAAAGGTATAATTCCGAGCACCGCGTCATGCAGCAAACCGCGGAGAGAAGCGCCAGTGCAGTTTATATTTCGCTGTCGCTTTGGGGAGTAACGAGTAGCGTTGCTGGTAATACGAATGGCTCTGACGCTTGCGTCGGCGGTTTGCAGCGTACTGCGGTGCTTAGAATCATACGTTAAAGGTATGATTTCGAGCACCGCGGCACGCAGCAAACCGCGGAGACAAGCGCCAGAGCTATTCATATTTCGCTTTCACCTTGGGGAGTAACGAGAACGTCGCTGGTAATTTAAATGGCTCTGGCGTTTGCGTCAGGGGTTTGCTGCCTGTCGCGTTGCTCGGAACAGTACCTTTATATTTTCGCTTTCGCCTTCGGGCGTAAGTAGTAGTGTTGCTGGCGATCTTCTGCTGCCGTTGGTGGTTTGCAGTCTGTCGCCGTGTTAGGAATCGTGGATTTAATGCTATCTAGAAAATCAAGTATTTTGTCTTTGTTATTTTACTTTGTATAATATA
Source organism: Listronotus bonariensis (assembly GCA_014170235.1). NCBI lineage: Eukaryota > Metazoa > Arthropoda > Insecta > Coleoptera > Curculionidae > Listronotus > Listronotus bonariensis. The sequence continues at coordinate 141,867 of JACEGR010000942.1, read as the reverse complement.
CCAGCTTTGCAGCAGGTGGAAGAAGTAATAGCATAGTTATACTGGGTTAGTGGTAAATGACATAAAGAGTATAGAGGGAGTGCCGCAAAATTCAATACTGCTTACCATACATAGCTCAGCTTATAGCAGACTTAATTTCAATTATCCTGGCCTATAATACATGGTGTCCGCTAATTTATGGTACACAGAAAACTACAGATTCCTTATGTCAAAATATTCAGAATTAACCAAACATACCTATGTATATCCAGAAGTTGATAAAAAGGAAAGTATATGGTGTCAAATAAAATACATATTATATTAATTTTTTTTTGATAATTTTTGATTTGTTATAAATATTTTAATTAAAGTATGTATCTAAGGTTTTTTGACATAAGCTATTCAGATATGATATTAATTTTTATGTGTAAACTAAAGGGGACTGAATAGAGTATTTAAATTTCAATAAAACGTCCTAAATGTTTTGTGCTACTCTGTATGTATCATCTAAGTAAACCAGTAAATTCCCTCATGCTTTCTACACAAAAAAGGTATATCTTGTAAAAACGGCTCTAAGCAACCGTTTTGGGATATCTGCATTAAAGTGGTTAAGTTTACCTAAAAATGTCTTAACAGTGTATTAGCCGTAACGAAAACTGGCTAATAATTGACGAATAATAATGTATTCTTCCATTACTTTTTGGTTGCACTAAACCACTTAAATGCAGATATTTTAAAAACAGTTGCTCGGAGCCATTCTTAAGTTGGGTCCAGACTTGAAAATTTTAGCCCGAACGAACAGAACGAACTAAGCTTCTGTTTTTTCCTGCGAGCTCATTTTGTTCCGTTCGTTCGGGCTAAAATGTTCAAGTCTGGACCCACCTTTACAAGGTTTACCTTTTCTGTGTAGAAAGCATAAAAGAGTTTACTGGTTTATTCGGATGTGACATACAAGACCCCTATAGTTTAGACATAAAAATTAATATGATATGTAAATAGCTTATATTAAAGAACCAATAGATACCAACTTTTATTAAAATATTTAAAACTTATCAAAAATTATCAATTTTTTTTCACTTTGAGATCTTGTATCTTATTAACTTTTGAATACAGGTATTTTTGGTTAAATCTTAATATTTTGACATAAGGAATTTGTGGTTTTTTGTGTACCATTAATTAGCGGACACCCGGTATATTCTATAATATTTTAAAATTTTCGAAATTACTTAAAAAATTCATAAGACAAAATCTTTTCATAAATGCTTATGTCACAAATTGTTGCTTTTAGTGGAATAGTCTTGTTTGATAGTTTTATTTAGGTGCAACTTAAACGTAAACAAATTACGTGTATTTCTTATTTTCTATAGTGTTTAGACACACAGTTAGGTAAAAAAATGAAACAAAACCCTTACTTTGTCTAAAAAATGGCGTCACCGGCGTTTTAGAGAATTTTTTAATATCCTTTCGGAGGTAGTCAGGGGTAGGCAGGGGGACAGTTGCCACCTAGCTTTGTGTAAGTAATAATAATTATTTATATGTGGATGTCATATTTATATCTTAAAATAAGGGCTTCCGTAATATGTATGACATAAAAAATTTGCATTTTTTAAATTTCTTCCGATAAAGCTAGAGAATCATATTTCTTTTTTTTGCTATTATTAGTATTTTCTTGCCTGCTCCACCCTCCTATCCTTTAAACAAAATTCTGACTTCGCTCCTAATAAAAAATAAAAAAATTGTCAAAATTTTCTAACTCTTATAATGAAAAAATCACGATATAAATGGTGAAATAAAGCAACTAGTGCTAATAGCAAACAATGACTAATAATGGTGGCGAGCATAGTGCAGCGGTAACGTACCAGCTTCTCACCGCAGCGAACCGAGTTCGAATCTCGGAACCGGACATTGGCATTTTAATCGCTCGTCACCTCACAGATGGCTTGGCAAACCACTGTGTAGTAGTCTGCCTACCCCAGGTAGTAGTTATTTAAAAAAAATAACGTCCGTGGTGGCACTACCGCGTTGTCTAAAAGGTGCTGTAATAATGCAAAAAACGCATGTTTCAGTGCTTGGATCACGTTGACGGAACAGCGTGGAAAAGGGGTTAAACATCTAATAACCCGACACCCACGGTACTCTGGTACTTAGGCATAAAGCCTTCGTGGAGTGTTAAAAAAGATAAAAAAAATGAAAAAAGGTAGTTAAATGTCCTAGGGAAGCAACCAAATATTTTAAATAAAAAAAAAAAAATTTTAAGGAAGAGAATAAAACATACCAAACATTATCATTACTTGTTTATTGCTTTTGTTTTTACAAATAACAAATATATAGCAGATTGTTCTGTAACAAAAATATTTTACAATTTTTTTAGTATTATTAATTATTTGTGCTGAAAATTTACCTTGTTTTTATTTAAAATATTTGATTATCTTTTTAAGCATAAATATTTCACTAACTTTATTTTTCATTATTATTAGTCATTGTTTGTTGCAATTATTTTCAAAGTTATGCGTATAGGTTAAGAATCATCCTGTATTTACCTATATTAACAATATCTTACATCAAGTTAAAGAAAATATTTAAGTATTTAAAATTGGATGAAGTTACATAAATTTACGATTTTTTGTGTTATTTTTGCAACAGCTAACTTAAATAAAATTGTTAAATAACGTTTGCAGACTGCAATAAAAAAATCACAGAGTTTTATAGTCATCAGCTTCAAGGGATATGTGATACCCTACAAGTAAATCGTTTTATTTACATAAGATTGAAGGGTCAGGGGAAGCTAATAAAATCCCTGGCACCCCATTATCGCGGCTTTGTGCCGCTGGAAGCCTCATTTCTACCGCACACGCAAATTAGGATATCGAATAAGTAAACAGCTATTTTGCTCTTTCATATGAAAATCGATCCCTGAATCCCTATTTTTTCAATTGAGTTTAGATGCATTAGAGCCAGAAAATCCTAATTGAAAATCAAATTTGTGTTTTCAAAAATATTTGTATTTGTTTGCTTTGGTATTTACAGTAAAGGCACTTCGAAGAATCAATATAAAGCAAAATTAACTAAGCTATATAGCGGATGTCAAAGACATATTTTATCATATCAATTTAGCTTTAAATAAAAATAACATGTACTTTATTTCTATTTTATTAGAATATGGAATTTTAAATTAATGTCGATAGAACGTTTCCAAATTTTTATAATTCTGTCTTTTTTAGTTAGTGTTCAGGATATGACATCACCAATATTACAGCAAAAATATCTTTTAATCCACTAAAACTTTATATAGGGTTTTTCACAACTTATCCGACAAACTTTAAAGGCTAATTCTACAATAAAAAATATGAAAAAGACTTTATACGAAATATGTCCGAACGTCTTTTTTTTATAATAACTTTTATACCAGTTTAGATATTTTGAAAAAATTTGGAAGACGCCTCCTATGCAACAAAAGACATTTTTTAGAATACAAGAATTTTTTTTTATCAGTGTCCTCTATGAGAGGTTCAAGTTATGATTTTAATTAAAAGCCACTGCATTTTTCTAAAATAAAAATAATTTTTAAAACTCCTATTAGGTTTGGAACAAATTTGATCTATGACTTTTTCTATTTGATGCACGGTTTTCGCGTAAATAAATAAAAACCATTTCTCGGCACGGTCATTTCGTATGGATAATATCAAATTCTACAGTGAAAATTACCTACGATATCTATTCTTTAATTAGATAGGGATTTGACCATGCCGAGAAATGGTTTTTATTTATTTACGCAAAAATCGAGCATAAAATAAAAAAAGTGTAAAAATTCATAGGGATTTTTTTAATGCAGTGGCGTACCATTTTTTTCTTCAAAAATAATTACTTAAAACCATGAACGACACTGGTAAAAATTAATATTTTTCTTGTGTTCCAAATAATGTCCCTTGGTGCATAGGAATCTTCCCCAAATTTTTTCAAAATATCTAAATTGGTATAAAAGTTATTATAAAAATATATTTTTCTTTTTAACAACCTGTAGTTCAAACACTATGACTTTAGGACATATTTCATATAAAGTTTTTTCATATTTTTTAATGAAGAATAAGCCCTTAAAGTTTGTCGGATAAGCTGTAAACACCCTGTATAAAATTTGGTAGCTAACTAGTACTTTTTAGATAGGTATTTAAATTTTGTGTCTGCTAACAGTGATATCGCCACTGTTAGCAAATTTTACTGAAAATGCGATGTTGGCATATCTCCGGTAAAGAGGCAATTTTAACAACTTGAAATCCTACTTATACCACACCCAATTTATTACTATAAAAATACAGACATTTTATTTTTATTAACAAAAAGATTCGGCGTAGCACAACATTAAAAATCTGGTAATAGTGCCAATATCACTATATAATTCTGCATGCCCAAAAACCCCTTAATTACGGCTTAAGATATACTCGTAGCAGTTGTGCCAGTTTAAAGTTACAATGGGCGATTTTTGCCTATGTTTGGCAATGAAACGGTCTAAAGCGAGACGACTTGTGTTCCTTTTTTTTTGATAATTCGAGGTAAACATAGCACGAAAAATACTAATGTTTTTCGTTGTTTACAACTTTTTTATAACTTTAGCTTTCCAAATTTTTTTAATTTGGAGTATTACCAAAGAACATTATAGCTAACGCAATAGTTCAAATGGCAGAATTACGAACAATTTATCACCACAGACTTCAAAGCTGTCCATATAAGCGGGCTTATAAGAGGGTTTTGATTTTCGACGGCGATTTCTTTACGCATGTCCGTAATTCTAATTATTCGGTAATTAACGTTATTCTTATACGTATCTCCATTCGCAAAGAAGAACATACATACTAAAATTTAATTGTATTTAATACAATAAAGCACTCGGCGGGTTTTGGAAGCCAGTGTTCTTTGTCTAATCTCTACCTGCTAGAGTTTAACCACAATAAAAATTGATTGATAGCATCGAGTTTGCACGATGTGTATTTAAGGGCTACGGTTCGTTTTACCCAAAATGTGGGGTTGTCATATCTTAACGACTAGTAAAGATAAAGTTTAAAAATTTGGAAAATTATCAAATTGGGTCAAACCAATTTATTGTGATAAACATGCTATATACCACTTAAAAATATACTTGTCATCCCTTGTAGTCATGCTATTTAAAATTCATAAGCAAATTTTAAAAAATTAAACCATCTTTAAAAAAATCTAAAAGAACACAATAAAGAGCTTAAAATAATAAACTTACAAAATAAATAATTATGAAGTCGGTTAAAAATACTTTATTTAATACTTACTTAATATTTGTATCTGAATTTTATTATTTTTAGCTTTTAAGTAAGTTTTTCTTTTGTTTTTGCTATTCGCTTATTTTTTTATTTTTTGATGTTGGTTAAATATTTTATTTATTTTATTTTAAAAAGTATTTAAAATACATGTACGTGCCTTTAAAATTTAAGCCTTTTCCTGGATTCCACCATTTTGGTTTTAATAAAACGACGTAGGAAGTGCAGTCTTTTGATAAAAACCAGTTTTTAAATTTGGTCTATAATTAACGGAGTAACTGGTGAACATAAATTAAAAAATATGCATAGAAGTTCAGCTAAATTAAAAGGTATTTAGATCAGCTTACGGATACCTTTGGTTTTATAAAGAGTGTGACAATAAAAACAATTTATTGTGTATCGAAGCAAGACAGGAAATTGACGGATTGTCGGGAAGTATTGCTCACTTTTCTCCAAATTTTCGGCACCCAGTGAGGGGCGTATTTTTAATTTATGTTACTCGTCACACAAATTCTAACTTCTCTATTTTGTGACGGCAGAGTAAGCAGGACACGCGTACACCGCGCACCGCCGCCGACTTACCCCTCCAAACTAACACCGCTCCAACTTACCCCTCCAAACCAATTGAAGTAAAAGTGGAAGATAAACGGGAATAAAGCAATGTTAAGCACACATTTTTTTTCTACTTTTCTACTTACATATTCCTTATTAATATCTCTTTTAACTTCGCCCCTGTACAAGATACACAAATAAACTTAAAATAAGAAATGTTTATTTGGGTACACTCTTTTATTGACAGTACCAGGTAATATACAAGGTGTTTCAAAAACAGAATTTTTATTGTCAAGTAGCCTTTTTAAATGGAACACCCTGTTTATTTTAGCAAATTCTGACTCCCTATTAAATTCACACACTATACGTCAATTAATTATTGCAGGTTTTTGAGATATCAACTCAATGCTGATATTCATTAACAATTAAAGGTACGCGCACATACATCGGCATCGGACTGACGGTGCGGATCGATAAAAATAGTTTTAGTGAAATTAAACACACACACACACACACACATGCACATGCGAGTTATGAGTAAACCATAGGTAAATATTAGAAGCTACCGCCTTTTACCCGGGGTATAAAACCACTCCGTTAAAACACTCCGGTAGGAATCGGCTTAAATTCTTGTCAAATAACGAAATTTTTGACCTGTATCGCACATATAAAAAGGTAATGGCCGGATTTTAATTAAAGTTCCTATATTCTCGCAGGATTTTTTAAAATCCGGTGCCAACCACATGCACATAGGTGCACTGCTTCATTTAATTTCATTAAAACTATTTTTTCCGAACCGTACCATCCGTCCGAAGCCGACGTATGTGCGCGTACCTTAAAAGTGAACACACCTTGTATGTTAAATGGTACTGTCCATAAAAAAAATGTATCCAAATAAACATTTCTTATTATAAGTTCAGTTCTTGTACAGGGGTGAAGTAATTTTGTGTTTAAATAGAGTTGGTTTCCTATTTTTTAAAATCTGTCAAAAATCAATACATATTTCCGGTCAACCTGAAAGTATATTAAAAACGCAAACCATGTAGCAAAATTATTAAAAACAATTTTACCACATAGCTCATAGCTTTCTTAAAAGTACTTTAATAAAATTTATAATTTTACAATGCATATAATGAACGGAATATTATATTTACATAAGCGCCTTGAAAATTATTTAAAATTGTACGTTCAAAGCTTTTATTACCATTACCAGGAAAACTAATTAAAATCGTATTATATCCTTCCAGTTTTCGTTAAGACAAAGTTTTCAAGCATAAGGCAGTAAACGGTGCAAAGTTTTTGATTTTATATTATTAATTTTCTATTTAGCGAAAATTAGCCTTGGCTTGGTAATTGGTTGTAATTAACGAAGTAATAAAATATCTTAAAGAAAAGCCGTTCGAGTTGAAAGCTCAATGCTCACAAAATAAGTTTCCGGGCAAAATCTAAAATTGTAATTAGCTCAACGTTTGGAAAATAATCAAAGTTAAGCGGGAGTTAATGAGGCAAAAGTTGACAAGGCGTACAACTGGAAACCTGCAAATCGCGAAATAACTTCGTTAATATTCTTTTAGCGAGAAGAGAAGACTTTGCGGGGCAGTTAAATTACTGAATTTGCTATTAAGGAGTTTTTAGTCTACACTATACTTCAACTTTTCTACCTGAAAAAATACTCGTAAAAACTTGGTTGGTAATTTAATTAAAACAAAGAAATTTACCCTTAAGGTGCATATTAAACATAGTTTATGTGTTTTTGAATTTGTTCAGAGTATACCTAAAGGGTAGCCGATTTTAAATTGATACCCTGTATAACAAAAGCGAATTCTAAAAGAACACGAAGTGATTCATTTTGTAAAATTTTGCTTTTTATCATGTATTAGGTGTTATAAGATTGAAAATAATGTTATTACTTTCACTTTACTCACGTTGTTCAGTGATCACGTCTTAAAAGACAGAGTCAGTGATCTTAATGTTGTTATTTTTTATACATTTTATCTTTTAAAAATTTTAACGAACTAAAGAAAGACCTTTAAATTATGTATATTTGTAATAATGAAAACGCAGTCATAATTAATAAATAAGTATACAGTGCATGTCTAAGGACCCCTTTTCCTAATTTTTGAATTTTTAGGTATTTTTTATGAAAATTTAAGGACTTTAGTAATGCAACATGAACCAAAGTTAAGGTAAGAAATGACAAATATAAACGTTAAACCGAGAGTTGAGCGCCAGCTGAAAAAAAAAAAAGCTACCTTGTGGCACACCTATGAAGGGCACACCATTTTCAAGCTCCGAATGAGTACTTTATAACCCCAGAATATAAAGCCAATACCTTTACCTATTACAGAATAGCAAACTTTGAAAATTACCTGAATACCTAATTTGGGTGGTCATATTTTCAAAACTTCTAAAGTTGGATATACCTAATGTGGTACTTTCTTAAAGGTGTTTTTGATATATATTTTGAATGGTTATATAATAGATATACAGGGTGGGCCATTAAAAAAATCTGTACTTATTGTCCGATCCTGTATATATCACCATTAAATAGCCCAAAAGAGCTTTAAGAAATTACCACATTAGGTGTATCTAACTTTATTATATTAAAAATATGGCCATTCAAATAAGTTATTCAGGTAATTTTCAAAGTACAGCCATTTTGTAGTAGATAAAGGAATTAACTTAATATTTTGGTGTTAGTACTCGTTGGGAGCTTTTAAATGATGTGCGTCAAGACCCCCTTTCATATTTAGATCTGTCAATTTTTTGTCTAAAATTTGGTATATGTTGTCTTATTAAAGTCAAGTTTTTGTAGAAAAACGCTTAAACATGATCTTTTTTTTGGCAATGCTTTTTTATAGTAAATTAATATATACAAGGTGGCCAAAAAGTAACCCAAGCCAATTAACTAATTTATATGCAATGTCCTATATCTATGAAAATCATAACTCATTAACTTATAGAGACTGTCCACAGATGGGCTTTACAACACGACAATGGGATAAATAAATTATATTTAAAAAATATGTTTAACGGTTCTATTACAAATAAAATGATAAATGTTATGTATTAAAAGCTAAAAGTAAGTCGGTAAGTCGTAGCTACCAGATAGCACCAATCTAGGGTATTGATCAGACAAATATAAAATCGTTATCGGGCGTAGCGAATCGAGAGTAAATATTATAATAAAAATTTCACATGCCCAACGATTTTATTATTTGTGTGATCAATACTTTAGATTGATGAGCATATTGGTGCGATCTGATAGCTAGGACTTACCAAATTGTTTTTTAACTTTTAGTACATTACATAAACCTACAACCTACGGTATTGGCCTTAGAAGAAAGAGTTTTTAAAGAATTAATTTAAGCATTTACAATTTTTGTAATGTTCATCTGTTTTTCGATAAAAACTGCATATTGTGCGGTCATTTGGATATTTTTAAACGCCATTTTTTCTAGAATCAAAAAAGATATATGATGGATGGATATGAGATTATACAGGGTGTAATTTAATTGATGGCTAAAAATACAGGGTATGATTTCTTATCTTATTTTAGAAAGAAAAGTTCATATAAAGCTATGTCCTAAACCTTTCACTTTTGATATGCAAAGTGTTAAAATTTCAATTTTTTTTAATGTCCCAACTATTCTTTACCAAATTTTGTTTTAATTTGGCAATATTATTTATGATATTAAGGGGGTAATTTATTGCTTTCTTAATTACATTTAATAAGTCCAGTGGCGTTTCGAGAGGCAACTGAAGAAATATTTCCAACAAAAACACGGTACGCCACTGACTGCGTAAAAGTGTGTAAAATTTTTGTGCTTTCTTTAGATTATTCAATTAAAAATACTGCTTCTATGTCTCTTAATTTTTTCCCGTATTTTGTTAGGTTTAGGAGAAAAAAATTAAATTTACCTATTTGCATATGCATGCATAAAAGAAGCATTGCGGTATCTTTTCATTTAAAAATTATATTTTATAATTTTTAATTAGCAATTATGAAAAAAAATACATATTTTAATAAGGTTTATATCCAGTATAACAGTTTTTACTAAAATAAGTGTTTTCCAAATTTTTGGTTTTCTGAAAATTTAAACACCCTGTATCTCAAAAGGTAAGACGTTTAGGACATATGTTTATATGAACTTTTCTTCCTAAAATAGGCTAAGGAATGATACCCTGTATTTTTAGCCATCAATTTAATTACACCCTGTATATCAAGAATGACTTGTAAAGTTCAAATCCTAAAAAAGATACAGGGTGTTTCATTAAAATATTAAAGTATATATTACTTCCTGTTAAACCAAAAGATATAGACAACTGCTATAATATTTAAAATTGGCATCTGATGGTAACCCAATTAAATTTCAAAAGTTTTCACTAAAGGAAATAAAATGCTGGATAATAATTTTGTTGTCACCCTAATGCTAAATATAAAAAGTAAATTTCATTTTTAAGCCCATTAATTCTTGCCACTAATCGACCCTTGTCAATAAATTTAGTCAAATTAGTCGCATTCCAGCAGATACAGGAAAACTAGAAAGAGAACAAAATACTTTTATCCCTTTTTCCTTGCCGACGTTAATACAAATAAATGCGCCGGTTACATTTCCAGGGATAATATTTAAATTTGAGAAAATGGCACCGCTGGGGAGGATTCGAGTCCCCGCAAAATAAATACAGGCAAAGCAGTTTAGTTAGTTTAGCAAATGGGGCGAGTGTTTTCGCAAAAGAGTCTTCCATACCGCTAGACGGATATCAGGGCTCGATTACGACGATAAAATTATAAAATAACCATCTCCAGAATAAAATCGAATAATAAATCTAGAGAAAATTCTGATTCGTTTAGTTATTTTTCCGCTATGGAAATTTTCGAATTCCTGAAAAGTTACCTTCGCGGTGTTTTTACTTCGGCTCTTAATACATATTTATTAAAAGAACTAGGTATTAGTATAAGATTTGCATTTTCTCAAAACTGAATTTTATTTCATTTTGGACTAATGTTTTTTTTTAGGTAAGTCGTTTGTATTGTCCATTAAGGGCCGCATGCACCGTTGTAACATTAAGCCCAGCTTTAATAGGCAGGCTTTACTTAAATCTGGCTTTTATTAAACTGGTTTTTCTGACTATGAAAAGGATTGTGGTGTCTTGACCTTTGACTTAACTTAATCATCTTGCTTGCACTATCAATTAAAATTATACAGGGCGTTTTCCAATTGCGGTAATAAAATTAAAGGGCGTTTTCCTAAGCCAATTTTAAGAAAAAAGTTCGTATAAACAATATGTCCAAAAATGCTTTGTTGATAGGATACAGGGTGGTAAGAAAATCGAGTTTTTAATATTATTTTAAATATGCCTTCATCGATTTTTATCAAATTTGGCTGTAGTATTTGGTAAAATGAAAAGTTAATTTAGTCCTAGGTTAATTTTAATTAGTGAGATCAGTGGTGGCGTGGGACGCATCTCGGCTAATACTATTGACAAAAAAATAAAAATAAATAAAGTCTGGTAAACTGCATATTCCCGGACCATACAAGAAACATTTTTTCTTTTAAAAATTAAGTATTATAACCTATTAGCAATTATGTAATATTAACAACAAGTACTGTATTTAATAACATTTATATCTAGTCTATAACAAATTTTACTAAAAAAGTGTTTTAGGAATTTTTAGGATTTTTGAAAAGTTTAACACCCTGTATTTCGAGAAGTCTCCTAAAAATATATTTGATGACTTAAAGAGTTAAACAATAAATAACCTGGAAAAAAATAGCCGTCGAGCTTTTTGCTAAAATCTCAAAAAGTGTAAGTTGAATACTATTTCTGAAAGAGCAGGAAATTTTAGTACCAAAGTTTTTACTTTCCGGAATTGTAGCTCCAATATTTATAATTTTTATTTAACATTGAAAACCGCCTTTCGCGTAGCGGTTTCGGCATGCGCGATCCGACATTGTATAGTAAGCATAAGTTTTAAATATTTTTTTGCAATTAAATATTAATTTAAAAATTTGAAAAAAATTGTATCATCATTTTTAGAGAATACGATTTTGTAATAAGAAAAGTTGTATCGACTTTTTCAAAAATTTATTTATTTGTTAGTATTGTTAGTTTTTTACGGGCGTTGGTTGTCATAAAAGGCGGAATAAAAGTTTAAATAATTCATCTATTAATGTTTAGCTTCGTGGAGCTCTTCTTATTTAAGTACTTAATATAGTTATACTTTTTTTTAACTTCATTGTTTTGTTAATTAGATTTTTTTAAGGTAACAAAAATGAGATTTTGTTTAAATAATGTTAACCTAAAAAGAAATTGCATAACTTTATTAAGGTGCGGCGAAAAATTTTATGATTAATTATAAAGTTTTATACTTCCACTTTTGTGACAACTAACACCTGTAAAAACTGATTGTTAATATAATAAGAATATTTTTTTGAAAAATTTTCATACAACTTTTATTATCGCGAAATTGTATAACATTTTTAAAACTTTTTTATTAATATTTAATTGCATAAAAATATTATTTAAAACCTATGCTCACTAAATTGTCCAATTGCGCATAACGAGTCCGCCACGCGAAAGCCGATTTTCAACGTTAAATAAAAATTATAAATATTAGCCCGGATTTATAAATCAAAATTTAATTTTAGTATTAGTATTAGCATCAGTCACAAGATTCAACAACATACATTTCAATTAAAGTGTTTATAAATCAAATTTAATTTTACGGTCTTAAGAAACGACCTTGAAATTCTCTAAAATCCAAAACTTAAGACTAAAATAGGGAAAAATATTAATTGCTAATGTGCCAATTAAAGGTTAAAACCTGTAATTCATTTTTATTCAAGTTTCATTATTTATTTTTTGTTAAATGTAGCTAATTATTGTCACAAAAACATCCTAAATTTAAGTTAGGTTAACTATTACCAATACTAAGTTAAATTCTGATTTATAAACTCGGCCTTAAAGTTACAATTTTTATGAATTGGGAACTTTGGTACTAAAATTTCCTTCTCTTTCACAAACTTTTATAATATTTAAGCTATCACTTGTACTTTTTAAGATTTTGGCAAAAAACTGGACGGCTATTTTTAATTTAATACTTTAAATACTAATCGTCTTAAAGAATATCTTTATCATCGAAATTCATTTATTGGTATTTGTAAAGAGTAATATTTTTAACATAAAATTAACGATATCAGATACAAGTAGGGGTAATAGGCGGGCAAATTCAACGGCTTAAATAAAACTAAGCTTAGTAGTACCTAAGCCAGGTTTACCTCCGCCCAAGATAGTTTTTTTGTTTTAAGTCAAGCTTACTGTTTATATGAACTTTTTTCCTATTTTGATGAGAGGATTCCACCATAGCAGTTTTGGCACCACATTTCAAGAACACTCTATATACACTTAGAATAGTTATTTTTACAGTTACCCCATTTTATATTTGGTTTTATTTTACCTAAAAGATTAGAGTTTATAAGTTCTAACCAAATGGAAAACTTTTTAATTTTAAGCTTTACGCAAAAATGTGTCTCCTCCTAGAAACTTCTGCTTGATGAGAAAATAAATTTTGATAATAAAATTTGTATGTTTAATATGCAGGGTTGCTTTTAAAAGAGCCTGTTTCTAGATTATTTGACTCATGCATTTTTAAACTAATAGTTGTAAATACTTGCGTGTAATGAAATTTTAACAATAGTGAACACAAGAAATTACTATAAGGCTATTATAATATTTTAGGAAATGTTTATATATTTATTTCAAATTTATTTAAATGACAAGATAACATTAAAGAAAAAAAATTGTCGTTGTGCAAAACTAAAAACCGCGAAGGTAACGCGTGATATATATTTTTTAAGTTTCGCATAAAAAGTAAGCAGTCAAAAAGACATTTAAAAAATAAAAATGCTTTAGGGTAAAAAAAAATCGTTTGCTTTAATTTACTTTTTATTTTTTTGATTTTTTGCGTCATTAATGGATGTTTCAAATAAATAAATAAACATCTCTGAGTAATGAAAGTAATTATTTACAAATATCAATTTTGAAAATGTTGCAGGTGTTTTTTAATAATTTGGAAACGGACACTTTTTGAAGCTACCCTCTGGAATTCATAAAGAATTCGTGAAAATAATGTGACAAGTTTGTATTTTTTCCTATGTTAAACCGACAAATAAATTATTAAATACAACCCTATTTACTCAAAATGTTGTTTTTCTTAAAAACACTTCACTTTATCGATATCGGACAAAAGTACCTTTTTTTCTAGCTAAGGGTTTAAGCTATTTAAAAATAATATTTTTATTTCTTTATTATACAGGCTTTAAAATTAATTAGTACTACTGTGAAAGGGTAAGTCCGCCCATAGCAAACTAATGAAGGCAAATGTTTTACAAAGATACCATTTTAAAGAGTTCTAACTGATATTTATCACATTAAAATAATATTTAATTATACCAAATGATATAAAAGTTATTTAAGACGAACCGATTTTTAGTGGCGTTTTTAAGGGCACATATCTCTCTAAAGAGAGACTTTAGGAAAATATTCTATATGAACTTCTTTAACCTATATATTGTCGTGGACCTTTTTTTGCAGAGTTAATAATTTAAAAGTTTTCCATTTGGTATAAACTTCCGAAGACACGCTATATATAAAATTATTTTAATTTAAGGCTAGTAATTTTTGTAATCAACTTAATATAAATAATATACGTAAAATTTAGTATAAACATTTTTAAAATATTATACTAGTTTAATGCCGGTATTTGATAGTTTTCGTCATAATGATAATTTACTAACTCAGATGCTCATTACGTAATGAGGGTGACATCACTGCTATAAACAGAATTTCCCAAAGGATTTAGCTCCAACGCCCACCACGCTCTAAATACCCCGGTAAGTCTAAGAGCCCAAATATCTGATAAATTAATGCGATACTCCCTTTGATGTTCTTGCACTTTTGGTGTTGAGATAAGCTCTCAGTCGTAGATTTAAGTCATTAGTTTATTGATTTTTTTTCTGTAAGGCAAAATTAATGCCTACTTTTTATATAGGCATACATTAGCTAATAAGAAGATAAGGAAGATTAGACAACGCGTTATGTCTACCGTTAACGGTAAAGGTGAGTGGACGCGTAGATAATTTCATTTGCTGGGGGAGGAAGGGTTGGTAATGGAATGGATATTTAAATCTAGTTTTCTATACCTACCCAAATTAAAAGTCGGACAAAAAAGGGTGTAAAAACCAAACCCCACTTTACAACCTCATTTTAAATAACCCTTAAAACATTTTTTTTCTGGGAAGAGAGATTATAACCCTCTTTACCCCTCCACCTTATCTACGCTAGTGTTATGGGTACATGAAAATGAATTTAAAACTGTAACGGAACGATTATCCATTCGCGGTTCAAATAAGTGACAACCTTAGTGGGAACCTTATTCTTACACCGACTTGAAACTGGTCCATAAACGTGTTAATTAGAATTATTTGCGTGGAAATGTCAAAAATTGAACATACTCATGTCATATAACATAACTTTTATATCAAAGCGCTTTTATAAAGAATTTTTTAGAAGATCATAGTGGAAATAAAACGGCGTAAAAAAATGCCGATTCATGTCTTCTGACCATTGGGTCGGTAGCGGTAGACCATAACTAAGCTAACTTAATTTATTTCGAACATACATCATACCAGGGGTAGCCCGTACCGGTTTAACCAAAAGTTTCTTCTTCTTTCTTAACTCTTTACTTCACTTAAAACTTCTACTTATTCTCTATTAATTCTTATGACTCTTTCCCAATTCCAATTCTTGGATCAGTTTGTGTATATATACAAACTTGAAATTAATTGTTTAGACACTGTTGACTCTGCCGATTTATTTTATGACCTAGAAATTGACATTGATCATTTACCTTGCTCGTTGGAAGTTTAAACTTAATATTATTCGTTCTAATTTAGCATATGTTTTCTTCAATACCGACATAATTAAATAAATATTAAAGTTAATAAATTTGACATACAGTTCACAGTATAAAATATTAACTTTTTTGCTTTTGCTTTAAACTGTAAGACCCATTAGATATACCTTTTAGCCAGCTTTTACTGAAACTCTTAATTTATAATATTTTGTGATTTAAAAAAATATCAAGATATCTCTTAGGAATTAAACTTTTTTCGATCAAAGTATTCTAAGCAGCAATTTACGTGTTTTATCTATGTAGGAATTTAGACGTGTTGGAGCGTGTAATATGATTACTGCAGTTAGTGTCAATATTACCATACAGGGTGCATGTAACTTATTTTTTGCATAACATTTTAAGTTTAATTTTCAATACACCAACCGCAAAATAATTCTAATTAATTTAGAACTTGTGCATTTTTGCGAAGTTACATACCTGGTTTTGTTACAAATTTTGTTATTTTTTATTTAAACACAATAATTTGGCTATGTTTATTTATATATGTGATTACTATAGGTATATTTATACTACTGAAAATTTAAGCATGTTTGCTAAATTCTCGTTTTTGGGTAAAATGACATACTATTTTAACGTATTTGTTCACGTTAAAAACTTTTTTTTGATGGTTGGTAAATATAAAACGAAATCTATACGCCAAGGTTGTTCAAAATGGGCCCATGCTGCATGTTCGTAGTCTCCCTATTTTCCGTGAACTTTGTTGTTAAATTAAAAAACAGTCAAGATTATTTACATATTTTAATATATTATAAATATTAAATGTTTTAATACAATTGAGTTTTAAATTTATTTCATGTATAGATATGTTATTATTTTAATAAAATCCTTAAAATCGTCTGTTAAAGGTATATGCCATTTTAGCCTAAGCTATTGTGTTATTTTATTTAACACCATGCCTAAAATGACATACTTTGAGACATTACGAAAAATAGTGGTCTTTTTTTTTGTATGATGGATTAGGTGAATCTTGGCTTGAGTAATGACTAAGAATAAGTTATAAAGGCACTTTAAAATTTCCTAAAAGAAATCACATTATTACTTTTTGAAATATAGGCAAAAATTTATAAAGTATGTCATAATAGGCTATTTTCCCCTACTTAACCGAATTTATATTAAACTAAGCATATTAAACCTAAATTTGACTTTTAATTCCTGAACCAGATTTTATCCGTAATTTTACTACCTAAAAAAATAATCCAGTAAAGCTTGCAGTATGTTTTATTATTTAAAATCTCGCAGCACTGCTCTCGCTCTAATTCAATTAAGTTGGCCGAGCCCTATTCGTTGTTTTCCCTCCCGTCCCTTCAGTCACCCTCTGCTGTTTTAGCATCGACAGTCAGATTATTCTATTACCGAGTATCAACATCGGCCCGGGCTAATTTTGTTTAGTCTCAAAACATTTCATTGTTTCAAGTGGATCAAAAATTCAACGCGATGTTAATTATTACTGCCTGGGCGTCCGTTGCCGCCACAGAGCCCGGCGGCACCACGAAAGAAAATCCCGGAAAAATGCGGTTCGGCTAGGGACAAAAAATTTCTGATTGTTGACGGTCACTGAGTAAATCCTGAAGTTTGTTTATAATGCACTTTTGTTGAGTTGAAACTCTGACTTTTATATGCTGCCATTTACTATGTTTTTTACTGTAAAACTAATTTTAGTGTGGATTTTTTGCCTCCGACAATTCTTGTTCAGTTAAAAATTAAAATAAGTTATACTTTCATACTAAGGTCACATGTTAGGTCATTTTTAATGAAAATATGTTTATGTCCTTATGTAATCAAAAGCCCAACGGAACTATCCACGTTATATACGAGGTTTAATTATAATACAAAAGGTTATTTTAATATCTTGGCAATACAACTTTGTCTAAAAGGTTCTGCGAACAGCATCTACATGTTGGACATCCCACGGGAAGAATGGATAGGAAATCAAAATAGAAGTCTTATCTTCGATACCACTGCGCACTACTTAAAGCTCAGGTCACGCTTAGCTCACGGTCCATTCAAATATTTTAACATGCAATTTAAATAGGACTGTTTACATTAGGCGCTCTACTCACGGTACGCTAACGATCCGGTCATTCCTATTTAAATAGCATGTAAGATATTTGACCGCGGCTTGAGCGAACTGAGACCTTAGCGCCTAATCTGAAGTTTTTCTTACCAAGGACAATTATAGTTGCACTACTATTATTATATAATTGTCTTTACTCTTACCGATTAGTTTTGCTTTCTAACAATACACCACGAGTCTAATATCGCTTATTTAAAGGTTATTATGCACTTCAAAATCAGAATAAACGAGTATTTTTCTTTATGCGTTTTTCTGTTTGCCTAACAGGGCCTAAATTTCGTTCTTCTTCTATTTCTAAAGACACATGTTTGATGCGTCAAAATTTCTTAAAAATTTTAAAAACGTGTTTAGGAATAATTTATTTGGTTGGTCTAATTAAAAGGTTCAAATATTTCCAATATCCAAATCAAAATTAAACATAATATTGTAAGTAAGGGATTCGACATCATAGCCAAACATTGATAATGAATATCGATGGCGACATCGAAAGCTGACCATCGATGGCAACGATACATCGAACAAGTAACATTGATGTTTCTTAAACATCGCTGATCGATGGTTCAATAATACAAATTTAAGATAATTGATTTTAAAACTATAAACTTTTGAAATGAATATTTTAATGTTTACTCTCCATGCATAATTCTAACCCCTTAACGACAGCGGTAAAATAATTATGTTCCAAACGTCGACCATTACTAGGAAAAAAAATCACTGTTAAACCGCTTCTGGTTTTGTATTTTTTAATTCGAATTTCAAATCAAATATCAATATTCGATTCGATTTGATTCGAACGACATTTGCACACTCCTAACATATTTTTTGGTAAATTAGGTTAAAAAATAATTTTCCAGAATTAAAAAGGCGGGCATTTGTTTTACTTGAAAATTGATTTACGTTGTGACCCCTCTGAGATTTTCGACATAATTCGGCACTGACACTAACCATTAAACGATTTTTTTAACATTGTCCAAGGAGATAAACTTTTTAATGAGGAGCGCTTGATTTTTGATATTTGTCCGAAAATATAGGTTATATTTGTGACGTCACCTATTTGCCATAATATTTTTTTTTATCTGACAAAATGAACCGATATTGCATTAAATAAAATAAAATTACTTTCAAAAAACATAAAAAATAGTATCTGGGTAATGATTTAAACGTAAATTCCCTATAAAAAATATTCAAGGGTCAGTGACCCCTGTTCTCAGGTATAAAATTATCTGTAACTGCACTACTAATAACTACTTAAAATACCTATAAACAAAAAAAAATTAAAATATATATAAAAGTACAATCACTAAAAAGCTAAAAATAACACCAAAACTGCGAAAAAATGCTTCTAGTACGATTGTAAACAAAAAAATTAGGGAAACAATTACGTCACAAAATTTAGTAAACATAGGCTTAAATGGAACGTGCGCTCCTTATTAAAAAGTTTATCTCTTTGAACATTGTCAATTTATTATTGACGAAATAATAAAGCTTGAAATAATAACACGTTTTTAATGATTCCCATGTTTGTGCTTTCAAACGATAACTTTTGTCCTAAACAAAGCATTTCAGATTTAAAATTTGTAGGTGTTTGTTGTTGCTCATTACCGTCAGCTTTTCGCTTTAAAGCAAATAATACCAATTAGCACGCTCATTTGCCTGTCAAAGATCAGTTTTATGACAATAATATGCCCCGTTGTCGACTTTTGTCTTTGATGTCAGGCTGCGAGGCGCGATTTGCCAACCATCCGGTCGGAATTAATTCCAATTTACCCATTTCTCGTTACAAGCATGCGAGAGTGCGACGTCATCCATCCACTCTTCCGGAAATATACCTGCGTACAATATTCTGCCGTCTGTTTTAATAAATGTCAAAAGCTGGATGTGGGAGAGAGATTTTCGATGATATGTAAGGGATGACTAAAAAGAATTCAATTTATTTTAAAATACTTTTATGTTATAAGTGGGGTCGTTCATTATACTGGTCAACAAAATTTTAACTTATTCTGTTACATTTTTTTTTATCGTATTTTAAATGTATTTACACGAAAAACAATAAAATTAATGTAGTCGAATCAACTTTTTTGTACCAGTTTTAAAGTTTTCATATTTTTACATACTTTTCTTTGTAGTATCTATTTATTTGTTTTAAATAATAGGTAATTACTTTCTTACTTGTAATCGGCAATGAACCACCACTTTAAACTGTTTCAACAATAAAACTAGAAAAACCCACATTAGATAGGTCGTCTTTTGTACACCAAATTAAAACCCAAAACAACCAGGATCAAAAACAGGGTCACTACCAACAGAGCTAACTAACTTGTCATTCTTGTCAATCATTAAGCCATATGACCATATCCCAAGGACCATCAAATTGTCCTACAGGCGAAAATTCAGTTATCCAAGTGACTAATAATAAACTGTTTGATAAAACATATTTAGTTAGTTTTTGTTTTTTTATGCTTACAGTAAAATTTAAACTACGTGTTTCGGCTGGTTGTCCGACGGACACGTATTAAAGCCTACCACTCTTTTTGCGAAACTTCATCAACGGAGGCCACAGTATGATAGAAAAAAAATGAAGAATGGTCGTAATCGTATACCAAGAATATCAGTGTACACACAACGTCCTTTATATTTTGATTTTAGAAGATATTGTGGTTGTCCGACAGACTTTTCTGGGACCAAATATATATTTTAATCATTACCAAACTGAGCAATTTAAAAAAACATACCATATTTTTTCTTTATAAGTAGTATTTCCATATATTAATTTTTAAAATTACAGTTATTTAAAGTGGAAGCGTTTTTAAGTAATATGAAGTTTATTTTGGTGCACTTAAAATTTCAAATGAAGTAACACTTTTTAGCCCACTTTCTAAAATTTCTTTGTTAACTTTAAATCTATGTTTTTACACACATAATATTATTTTTACAAAAGTGTTGGGTATTCTAAAAAATGAAGAATCCAAAAATAAAAACAAAAAATTTTGTGTTTTTTAAATAACCTATTTTACAATTTTTGTTAACAATCACCTGTAATAACATGGATTATGTCTGTGACTGTCACTGTTACAAAAAAAGAGGGTGATTGAACAAAAACTTTTATGTGTTTTTAATAAGGGTAGGTCGGAAAGTATTAATTACATTATAAAAAGTTCTGCATGATCTGAAACCCAAAATACAATTATTATATAATTATTTTTTCAGTAGTATACTATGTATTGCAAAAAATATTGTTCATGAGGAAAGACCCCTTATTTTTGAAAATATCGAAGATTATTATATTTTGAAATAGGTATTTACAAATGTACAAATTAAAATTTTCATTTTTTTATCATAAAAAATAAAAAAAAATCTTGCTAATGAATAAGTTTGCATATTTAAGATTTATTTTTAATTCTAAACATTTTTCCTTGATAATAATTTTCGATATTTTTAAAAATAGAATTAATTTCCTTTTGAATAAAATTCATTTTTGCAGGTACCTTGTATACTACTAAAAAATATATATCTAATAATTTCTTTTTAGGTTTTAGACTAGGCAGAACTTTTTGTAAAATTAATATTTATAAAGTTTCGCACATGTAGAGAACTTAGGCGGACAACAGAGGCGTAGCTACCGCCGTATCAGCCGTATCAATAATACGGGGCCCCCGAGCTATATGGGCCCCCAAATGTGTGTAAGCAAGAAGTAGTGGTAGAAAACTGTAAAATTGTCGATTAAATTGGAAAAGTGGGGACCTTTTTTATACGAACGAAAAATTCAATGCTAAAATAAGAAACACATTTTGTTTTTGGAAAGTAGGGACCTTGTTTTTTTATTAAATTTTTTTGTGCCCCTTAAGTCATTTTGATACAGGGTTCCTTCAAGGCACGCTACGCCACTGGCGGACGCGCGTATATTTCCGCCTTATAATAGGTATACTTTATTTTAAAAATAAAATTGACTATATTGATACAACAAGAATAAATATATTTTAACAACCCTAATAAAAATGGTAAGGTATCCAACTTAAAATTGGTTTCTGTAATTATTAAATATTACATCTCGTTAAACCAGCCTAGCCACCTATCTACACACACCAAACTGATTACAAATTCCACGGCACCGTATAAATTATACAATAAAAATAGCTAGAGGCAGCTATTATCTACTTAAAAGCTAAAATTCTTGAACAAATACCGGTGGCGAAAACTTGAACAAATAATCGTGTTAATGCGGCCTTCTCAAGTGTTTCGGTGACAGGAAAGGTGCTGACACAGTACCACCCATACAGTGGCTTCGGTTCGATTTTGCGTGGGATTCTTTTCTGATATAAATTTGAAATTTTATTCTAGAATATCGAAATAGTAATGGCTAAAATAAAAAACTTGTCGATAAACTAGAAAAAAAGTATTAAACATAACAAGAAATATAACCTAATAGTACTATAGATTTAACTAAAGTAAATGAACACACGCCCCGATTTGGCGGGACAGTCCCGCTTTTTGCCGCAGTGTCCCGCTTTTTGCGCTCGTCCCGTCTGTTTTGTGACATTAATGTCAAACGTTTTTCAGAATTACCTAAAAAGTAAAGCTTCAATTTTAAGGGGTTATAACTAAATAATAGTTAACTTTAAAATTTTTATTTTTATTTAATTTTATCTTGACAACGGTGGCAGACTTGCCACCGAAACGCCATGTTTTAGTTTTCTAGATACTTTTTTTTTGGGATTTTTACTTTATTTTGTTTTAGAAAAAACAATCCAATTTGGGGTGTACCCAAATAAAAACCATCAATTAAATGAATCCGCCGAACCAATACAGAACATATCGTCAAAGAGACTAAAAATTTGTTTTTTTTTAACTAAATCTGGAAAGAATATAAAAACTTAGCGCCTTAATACATTAAGTAAGTGCACAAAAATTTATCTAAATCGGTCAAAGGGCTTTCAAGATATTTAAAAAATACCGATATTTTTCCAAATTTAACTCCTTCTATTTCAGAAATAAATCAAGTCCTGACATTATTGAAACTTTTTTCACAAAAGACCTAAGAATCGCTCCTTTAAATTTCGTATCGTAGTTGGGAAACACCCTGTATAGAAGCTTAAAAGAATATTAAATTTGTACATTTGTAGCCTGTTACATCACACTTGAAATTTAAAAACCCAATTATTAAGTATAAAAACACATCCTTGAACATTGTTTTCTTTTATTTTGATATACTTGGCAAGGAAAAAGTAAACAACGGAATTTTTACTTTATTGTCTCGTACGCTAATATTTTAAAAAGTGTATTTTTTCTTTTGTTCTTATTAAGCGTAATATTTCGTTTCTTCTGGTATTAATTGTTAATGATGTTTCCTTTAAAGACATCGTAAAAAATTACTTTACAAATTGGATAAAACACAGGTCGTGCCACTTCAAAATTACCACTGGCAATTTTTGCGAATGTGTTTAACACGCAGAAACTCAATTGATAGCATCGAGCTAGTACAACGTCTACAAAGGCACACAAAAACAATGTCTTGAAAAACCCAAACAAAAGTTTAAAAATATTTAAAAATATATAAAAAGAACACCGGTCCACAAAAAAAATATATATTTTTTTTTGGTTTCTGTTCTCATGCTTAAATTCTGGTTTACTTAAAAACACATAAATTTTTATTTTCAGTTCTTAAAGTTTGCTTTTGTCTGATCTACGTTGATAAGTACATATATTTAATATGAGAAACCTCATACAAACATAAAAGAAATAGGTACAGCCTAAAAACATAATATGGTACGCCATTGACTTCTCCAAAGATAAAAAATATAATTTTTTTGACTCATCATTTATTTTGCAACAAATTTAACCTTTTAACTTTTTTTCCTTTGATGCACCGTTTTCGCGTAAAAAAAAACTTAAAATAGGGCACCAGCATACCTACTAGTTCAAAATAAATTCGTTTTACCACAATAACCTAAAACGGTCTTTATTTTTACGCGAAAATGGTGCGTCAGTCATATTTTTGAATAATAAATGGAGATTTTAAAAATGATTTTTTTTTATTTTTGAAAAACCCAGTGTCGTACTATATATTTTTGAAAAATCTCCAGTATACATCTTTTTCGGACGCCACTGGTAGAAATAGTTAAAAATATTTTACATTAAAAAATGCCCATTGGTGCTTAGTAGGTGCATGTCATCTGAAACAGTTTTGAAGTTATGATAAGAAAACGAGTTTGATTTAAAATTTTTACACTCTGTAGCTTAAAAGTTAAGAGGTTTAGGACATTATGTTTATATACGCTTTTCTTTGAAAGTGAGCCAAGAAATTATATCCTGCATATTTTTAGCCGTCAGTTAAATTACACTATGTATAAAAATCATTGATTTCTGCCAAAAATTTGAAAAATTGTTATAATTTCAATAAAAGCAAAATTTAATAAAAATATATATAGTGCATTCCATTTAGAACGAGCCACCCTAAATAATTTCGTTATTTGTACACTTGTAAAAAATCTTGAAACACGTAAATTTTTATTTTTAGGGGACATATTTTTGTGTCAGAATTTACTTGTTCAGGGTTATCCCCTACCCTTACCAACACAAACGTCAAAAATTTTAAATGGGAAAGGGGGTCAAGTGGTACATCATTTTAAAGCTCCTGACGAGTACTTTATAACCCTAGAACATAAAGTCAATATCTTCAACTACTACAAAATGGCGGAACTTTAAATATTACCTAAATACCTGATTGACTTTCTTATTGTAATACTAGTGATAATGTACATGGTGGGATAAAAAGTATATATTTTTTAATAAAGTACCCTGTATATTATATTACCAATAAAGAGATCTTCTAAAAGAGCTTTAAGAAAATACCACATTAAGTACATCTGACTTTATTAGTTTTGGAAATATGGCCACCCTAATCAGGTATTTGGGTAATTTTTAAAGTATCGGCATTTTGTAGTAGGTAAAGATATTGACTTTATTTTTAGGGATATAAAGTACTCGTCAGAAGCTTTTAAATAACCACTTGATCCCCTTTCCCATTTCAACTCTTTGACGTTGGTGTTGGTGGGGGAAGGGGATAACCTTGAATAAGTAAATCTTGACATAAAAATGGGTCCCCCTTAAAATAAAAATTATCGTATTTTAGGATTTCTTTTTATAAATGTACAAATAACCAAATTATGGGGGGTGGCTCGTTTTAATTGAAATGCACTGTATATGTATTTTTCTTAGTTTTGGCGTAGAAGAAACTAAAAATTTAATATATAGAAGTTAGACCCAAAAATCGTTTTGACCAGAGGAATCTTGTTGTTAAAATTTTCCATGCACACTGTATATATTTGGAATCTATGTAACCACTGTAACATACCACCCAAGAAAGTCTTTGTTTAAACAACACATATCTAGCTTTAAAAATCACTAATCGCTAGTGGTCTGTAAACAAGGTTCTAGTTATTCTGAATATTATGTCAATAGAAATTTAGATAAAAATCGGTAGCTTATTTGTTCTTTGTAAGTACTTGAGTGATGAATTTAAAATGTAAACATTTTTGTGAAGACGAAATTTTTGAAGAGTAGTATTGAACACGGTATCCTACTTAATATTAAAATTACAATAATGAAAACCATAATGTAATTTGTAAAAGGTTAAATCTTTAGTAATCTAGTGTAATACGCTAGAATAGGTGATTGTTGATTGATGTTTTTTTTTTGTGGTGGGGCCAGTGGCCGATTTTAGGCATGTTGCCGTTCTAGGCCCGATTTAATATGCCGCTCTTTTCGAAGGATAGAATTGTATTAATTGTTGTTAAGTACTTATATTTGTTTAAATACAGGGTGATTCAAAAATCGATCACGAAACTTAAGGGGATGATTCTACTTGACAAAATAAGAGAAAAGTTTGTCTTTAATATTTAACATACCGTAGTTCAAAAATTAAGACGTTTAGGATATGTTAATATAAAGTTTTTTCTTATTTTTTGTTGTAGAATCGTTTGGTTAAGTTTGTCGGTTGAGTTACTGGACACCCTGTATGTCTGGAGGTTGAGTTTGATAGAAATTGATGAAAACTTTGATGTCTATTGGTGCCTTAACGGTGAGGTTTATCGACTTTTATAAAGAGTAACTTATTTTTTAAGATTTTGATTGTTTATAAAATGGCGCCCTCAGCTTTGCGATATCTGTCAAAATGAAAAAATTATGATGTAAATAAATTTTAAGTTTTAGGTAAAGTGCCCTCTGGCGGTATTTTAAGAAAGTACTTTTGTCTTAAAATTTTAGAATCTGCAAAGCTCGATTTGTGTGCCAAATATCAACTGAATTGGTTGAAAAATAAATGCAACATGGCGAAAAAACCAAAATAAAAATTTAACTTTGACGGCTTGTAACTCGAAAATGAATGACATTTTGAAAAAAATTATATGAAGCTCTACCCTTATTTTGTCAAGTAGAATCACTCCCTTAAGTTTTGTGATCGATTTTTGAATCACTCTGTATATCTTAATTTTAATGGGTGGTTCATTTTGAGATACTTTTTTCAAAAGAAACTAAAAAATTCAAATTTATTGAATAATATTTTGTTATCATAGAAACGAACTAGATCCTTTATTTTTTTTAAGATTATTCCTTTTAAATTTGGCCTAACTGCGTTTAACTTGGTCTATTCTTAAGTTCCAATTTCCGATGACGCGTTGAAGCAAAACAATCAACAAGCAGAAATTGTCGTGTTTAGGCTAAAGAATATCCCGAAGAGGTTTAAAGGCTGCCATTACATAATTATTAAAAATTAAAAAATACCACAATTGATATGTATATCCAGAGTTGGGTCGTATTCGAATACTTAGTATTCTGAATAGTATTCGGAATACATTTTGCCGGTATTCGAATAGTATTCGAATACATTTGTGTGTTTGGTATTCGGTAATAAGTAGAATATTATTTTGCTCAGTATTCGGGATTCTGTATCTGAATACTTTAGAAGTATTCGACGAATATTTTTGAGTATTCAAATACCGGCGTTTTAAGTATTCGAATGCCGAAAAGTGTAAGCAGTATTCGAATACTAAAATTGTTATGATTTGAATAAGAATTGAGAAGCAAAATAGGAAAAAAAGAGGTAAGGACTTCGGTATTCGAATACTTTCTTTTTCCGGTATTCGTATTCGTATTCGAAGACCGATTTTACTATTCTGCCCAACTCTGTGTATAGGGTAGGGCGGGGCTAGTTGAGCATAGAGGTAAGTTGGGCAATCAAAATATCTCAAAAACTATCGACCGCACGCGAAAGCATCAAATAGCGTAAAGAAGGGGTTGCGCGAGGGAACTCATTGTGCGACCACTAGTGGTGACGCGGCGATCGAGAAAAGTATCCGTGCGCATTGTTTATTTTGTGTTTCAAAAGTTAAATAATTGCAAGCCGGAAAATTTTATCTGTGATAGTTAAATGTATTCCGTTCTCAATCAGGTAAGTGTTAATCTTAAGTAAATTTATTGCAGTTTTATTATGTGTAAAGATTTTGGATATAATTCTAACCGGATTTTTAATAAATTCACTTTTCCTTTAAAGTTTCAGGTTGGGGTTAGTTGAGCTACAGTTGCCCACACGGTTTTAAGTATAAAATGTTTTTTTATTATTTCTTAGTATACGGACTTATAACAGTAAGACTACTAGAGTCTCCTCAAGATTTAAAAGAAGCTGCAACCCAAACTTTGTACAAGCAACAAAGAAAACGAGCTGACCTATCTAACTTATAAATTTTCTCTGGAAATAGTTCGACCATACCCAAAGGCTGGTCCAAGAAAAGCCAAATCAAACAGAAGATAAAGAAAAGCTGCAATTTTCACAAATACAGAAGGCATTACAAGAGAAGCAAAATAAAACTGCTAAAAAACTTTTAAAAACGAAGATGAGTCAATGGAAATTTAAAATTTTTAAATAAAATTTTCTAACAAAAACATTTTTAAATAAAAATATAGAAAAACGTTATAATTTTAAAAATTTAAATAAAATTTACAAACTAAAATTTTAAAAAAAATTGGTAAGGCATTTCTTTCTAGATATTAAATCCAATAGTTAAGCTAAGCTAGGTACGTTGCTGTTTTATTAATGATAATTGTTGTTTTGACTCTATAAGATTATAAATATAAACAGTAAATTGTTAAAATGTATTTTTTTTGTAAACGTTTCTAACATTCAAGCCATGATTTGACTATACTTTCTAAGTGCTCCACTAGCCCCATACCCTTGCTCAACTTACCTCACCTATGGGGTACGTTGGGCATACTTGACTATCTACAATAAAATAGATGTAGCTCCTAAATTCGACTTATTAGAAAGAAATTACTATGGACACTATTGCTAAGGGATAAATTGCTAATCCATCAGTATGCATTATGAGCCCCTAAGACTTATTTTTGAGGAGCTATAAATGATGAAGTGAAAAATTGCTCAACTAGCCCCGCCCTACCCTACCCATGTTTAATATTTCGAAAATATGGCAAATAAAAAGAAGGTAAAATTTGCAGTAACATCAGTATCTCATGATGTCATATTTTTATTTTAGATTTTTCAAATAATAGTACGAATAATAGTTCAAGAAATGAAGCATTTCTTCATTCAATTTCTTCATGGCAATTTTTGGTCCTGCATGGATCGACTTGAAATTAAAATTTCAACAGAAGGCAAGAAATAGCCCAAGGTACAAAACCTATATCGAACCGAAGGGCGTCAAAACCCTAAGGGTGGTTGCCACTGCCACTAAAGTAATACTTTTAAGGTGGCAATTGAAAGTAATAATTTTTCGACAAAAAAACGGCGTTTTTAATGAGGTTTTTGCGAATTACTCGAAACCTATGCATTTTAATAAAACAGCCGTAAAAAAGCAAAATTGTGGTTTTAAAAAAATAAACAAAATTGTAATTTTTTACGACTAATACGAACAAAAATTTGATAGATATATAAAGTAAAATAACGGAAAAATGCTGCATATTTTAAAGAAAACTTATAGAATCTTTTTGTACCTAATAAGGCCTTTTTGAAAAGAATGAGTTTCTAGCATAAAAATTGAGTAGGTTATGATAAAAATAAGGTCAGTATTTAATTTTTCTACGAAAAAATCAAATAAGACAAGCCCTAATTACCCCGTAATTAAAATTGACGTTTACCCTTTTGTAGTTCTTTTTATACAGGTATTAATTATACATCCAAGAATCACACAAAAAATTAAATTCTTGCAAATAGAATATGGATTTTCTTGAAAATATATTTTTAACTTAAAACAAGTTTTCTTGAGGAAAAACAATATTCTAGCTCTAAGAAATTGCATTATTTTCATATTAAATAATATTATTCTTACTATGTATTCTTCAAACAAGTATATATTTTTAAAATAAGACATAATTTGTCTAAAATTAAGAATATTAGATTAGAGATATTTAAGAAAACCTATTTTTACAGGAAAACTTAAATTTCTTTAGCCAAGACAAAGTAATATTTTTATTCTCTACTTAAAACCTAATTTTACCTTGGAATAAAATTCTGGTTGACTTATTATTAACTTAAAAATATATTTATTTTACAGTCAAAACAATTTATATTTATTTCCTTTACTTAAGAAAATATAGGTTTTGTATTATTAAACCAAAATATTATATTCTTGGTTACGATAATTAGGTATCAAAGGTATTTTCCTTGTTCATTTTTGCAAAGAACGTTGCCCAGAGAGGTGCGCATCGACGAACCAGGAAACAAGAAACGCTTCCTTCCACACTGCAAGATTATAAAAAGTTAAAATAAATTGTACCAAGGAGATTAAGAAAGGTTGACTAGATAGCCAAAAAGTAAGATGGCTGCAGGCCGGGGAGGATTTTAAGGAAAACGTCGGCACCACCATGGTCTAAGCGCTGGAAAATAACGAACACCACATAAATTTTAATAAACTTGACAGAAAGGAGGTGTGGGCTCCGAAGAAACCAACGAAGTTAGATAAGTGCGTTCCTGCTTGTAGAAATGAAGAAAAACGCGTCGCCCTCAGGCGCGTTATACTACCGGATTTGGATTTAAATAGTAAGTCAGACGATTTTTTAAAGCTTTTGTTCAAAAAAAATATTAATTTTAATAAACTGTAAAACATATATATTTTTTTATTATTTTTAGTTCGTTAACCTCAATTTTTACTGAAAATCATAATCAATAGAAAAAATTTTATACAGTTTTCAGTAATTTTTGCTATTTAATTAGGTGTTCTCAATAATTTTATTTTTTAAAGAAATATTAAAAATATTTTTTTCTAAAGGTACAGTCAAGTTCATCCGTGGACACACATTGTAGTTTTATGGGGTAGTTGGATCACCGTGCTGAAAATATTCACAGTAAAGCTACTATCGTGCTGGGACTATCGGACTTCCGTTAAATCTTCACAAAGAAAGTATTGAAGAATACACTGGAAATACCGGATGCAGAACACCAAAGCAAGGTTGGCTTTAAGAGACGTCCAGAACGTCTAACATAACGTTATAAAAGTATTTACTATTAAAAGCTTTGTTTTGTACTCTAACAATATTATTTGTGATTAATAAAATTTTTATAACAATCTTTTGTTTTAAATGAAAACTAAGTAGTTTTATTTGAAGAAAGTATTTAATTATGATATTCTTTAACCAAGACAACCCTAAAGTAATATATTCTTGGCCAAAGAAATGTATTCTTAACTTAAGTTTTAATTTGTTTTTGCTGAAGTAAACATATGTTTTAAATTGATCACTCGACAAGAATATATTTTCTCCAATAAAATTAGTGCTTTTCTTCGCTAGATAATCGCGTCGACAAAAAAATATCTACAAAGAAAGCATTAATATTCTTAACTTAAAAAATTATGTTTACTTAACTGAATCTACCTTTATGCTTGTTCCAAAATAATGTTTTTAAGAATATCATTTACTGATAAGAAGAATATATTCTTTTCGTTATATACAACTCACAACGTTTCTTAAGTCAAAGCAAATTGTTTTAAGTTAAGACATTTTTTTTGTGTGAAGTGTGACCAATTTTAAATGCTTAATTTTAGAAAAATTTAAGCCCAAAGTAAAAAACGATTATTTACAATTTTATATTTTTTACTCTCAGTAACTTCGAAAATAGTGGAGATAAGAAAAATTATGAAAATTTAAACCCCATTTAAAAACCAGAGAATCTTGGGGAATTTTACTTACAGAGCCCTGTGGCCCTTTAAAATCCCTACAAAAATATTTTTAAAAAACTTTCTATCGTTAAAAACAAAGAAGATACGTTAAAAAAACAATCAATTATTCTTCGAAATATTCATAAAAATCTACATGATATTTTTGAAATTAGACATTTTAAATTGATAAAACTTTTTAAACGTATTACCAATACATGAATTAGGAGAATTGTAACAGATTGAAGGTCAACTTTAATTAGGGGTGTAGTTAGTTACTGATCTTGTTTTAACCATATATGCCAGGTTTTACCTTTTTTAAAGCTTCATTTCTTGTACTATAAAATTCCTTAAACTTCCACGACACTTTAGTCTCTACCACACACCTTACAAATTGGATTAGTAACTTTACTTTTTTCGCCTTTAAAATTTCGGCATATTAAAAATGTTTAATCCCCTCAAATTCGGCCGCCCTATGCTGGGACCTCACAGGTCTAGGCCTAAATTCATCACTAGGTGAGGCTTAGTAAACTTATATAAAGGTGAGATGATTAAAATACCAAAAACTCGACATGTCTAGTTTCCCTAATACGTATTAAACTTAGTGCTTGAATTTGTTGTAAATTTAAAATGTTTTTCTTATATACCATTAAAATGCTTTTAATTTATTAACTAATATATTACGGTGTCCCAAAAATATTAAAAAGTTAATATTTTTATTAACCCACATGTTTTTTTATTTTTTACAGTGTGTTTACAAATTTTTAGTCGAAGCACAAGAAATCTTTTAAAAAAACGGTAAATTGTTGGCGAAAGTAGAGTGCTTACTTGTCTTATCTCAAGCCTCCAATAAAGAAAATCTTAACCATTTTATTATTATTTTTAAAAAAATCTAGTATTTTTAAGAGAAATTTTAGTAACAGAACAGTTCTTGTCTTGTTTTCGTACGAATAATTAATCTAAAGGCAGATTTATACAGAAAAATAACATAAAAAATAAATAAGAGTTACCAATCAGAACTTACACATTTAGCACGTGCCCCTTGGATGGATTTATCTTATTTTATTTATATTTTACTTTTACTTTATGTTGCTTTATAAATCAACATTTACTCGGAATAATTAAATATGCTATTTATTATTGAAAAGAAGTTATTCTTTTTATTTAGTAGTATCTTTTAAAAAAGATACAATGATATTTTAAATACTCTGAGCATTATAGGTATTTTTAAATATTTTAAATAACTTCTAATTTAATCATAAAACTTTATTGGGATTCTATCTTGGCTGCAGCCCTAGGAAAATAAATAATATAATTCAAAAATCTTGATATTACAAATCTAAGAATTCATATTTCTTTAAAAATATTTATTATTGCAGGGCTCACAAAAACATAAAAGAAATAAGAAAATTTTATCCACTGAATAGAATTCAGTGTTTAGAAATTGAAAAATATTTCTACAAGAAAGATTCATGAAATATTAATATACATTTTATAAAATGCACCTTCTTCAGATTTTGGTGTTTGTAATATTTATTACTTTATTATTTTTTTTTATAAATTCACTTCTGCAAACGTAAAAAAAATACATTAAAAGTATATCGGCCAGTAAAAGCTATATTGCCTATGTGTTATTTCATTTAGCTTATTCTGTATATACAGGTAGGGGGTAATTTTGAACAGAGGTGTCAAACGGTCAAATCCTCTTATGGAAAATAAGAGAAAAGTGTATATATATATATATGTATAATATGGGTCTGCAAATTCTTTGTTTTGAAGAAACAGCTTGCTAAACATATATAAAAAAATGTTTTTATAAGTATCTTAAATATCATTTACTCAATTTTGTTGTAATTGGCACTAATATTTATGTCATTAAAAGGTTAAATTTATATTAACTTACGCGGCACCTAAACAAATATTTCTAATAAAAAAGACGCCACTGACTCACGTATTTTATTATTTTCTTTATTTTAATAAAAAAAAAAATACTTACTTAATTATAATATAATAATTATTATTGATTTTTTTTTAATTTTTGGACAATCCACGACTAAAAGCCTAAATACTAACTTTCCGTGGGCGTCTTAAGCGAGGTAAGAGGAAGATTGTTGACACGGAACTAATACTTAAAGATTTATGGAGGAATTAAAGACCTCTGAGGGCAGCAGGTTCCATATTATAGAAACCCGAGAAATAAAAGAATAAACAAAGTGGAAAGTTCGGGGCCTGTCCAGTTGGATCGTATAGGGATGTATACGTGCGGCACCATAAGTTTTTTTCTGTTGGGAACCGTCAGTAAAGGAATTACACTTACAATTCTTCAGAGCAGAAGCGATACAGGTATCTATAAAAAAGCGATAAATCTCCCACAGCCCGACGGTGGGCGAGAAAAGGAAGTATTTCTTTAGTGAAAGATCAATAATAAGGCGAACTGCTCTTCTTTGAAAGGAATTAAGAAATGCCAAGGGTTGGGCCCCAGTTTGTCATGCCCCAGTTATGAGAACACTATTTCAAAGGGGGTCGGATTTGGGACACATACAAAGTGTTTAAATTAGAAGGGAAAAACTACTTTTTCGCTCGAAAAAGAAATCCAAACCTTTTTTAAAGCTGCCGTGGCTATGGTTAAGGTTATTCTCAAATGTGACGCCCACAAGATTGAAGGTGTCTTTGCTCTGCAAAACTCGGCCGCTCATAAGTAAAGAATGTGTATTTGATGACTTTTTTCGGGACAAGAAACATGATTCTGTTTTGGATGCATTAAAATGAAACAGATTTTTGGCGTCCCAATCCAATACTAAATTAAAGAGATATCTGCATGGCTTTGCGTTTGCTTTCCAAATCAGGTTAGAGATTGGTTGGTTGGAAAAAATTAACACTCTGTATCTTAAAATACAAGCTTTTTAGGGACCACATTAACAGAACTTTTTGCCTTAAAATCTGTCGAGACTTGCCTTCTTCAAATTATGTCGTTTCATTAAGTAACATTCCATAATTAGCGTTAGTGAGACCCTTTTTGTTTTTTTTGTGGTAACTTTACGGTCCCATCCAGGAATATAAAAGTCCACCCTGGAAACAAATTTATCAATTTAAGAACGTCCTACGTTAAAGAATTTTCGAAATTTTAAATATAAATGTTAATAAATCAACAAATTAGGAATTTTGAAAGTGGTAAAAGCTATTTTAGCTAAAAATATGTAATCCTTAAATAGTTGTATCTAATTGGTTTTAATACAGTTTTGTAACAAATGGCGTTTACAAAAGAAGATAGTCCGTAGGTAGTAAGAAACTTTACTTTTAAGCTTCGGAACGAAATTTTCCCTGTTTGAGATTTTCAGTAGCTGTAAACATTTGACTTTGCGTCTTTATTGTCCGAAGTCCCTTAAGTGGATTAGGATACTCTTAAATTTTGTAGTAATTGCTTAAGCCGTCTTCAAAAAGGTCGGTATCTCTTACATTTTAAATGACTTTGGATTGGTATTTGTTCACCTTTCATGTATTTAAGAATAGTTTTGTACGAACCAATTTGTCGGGCTATGTGTGTGGCAAAGGAAAATAGGTTGTCCCTTAAATATTTAGAATCCAATAAGCTTAAGTTAATTTAACAATCTACTTAGGAGATTTGTGCCAAATTTAAATATATAGTTATTCGTATGTATTTTTTCTAAAATTTTGTTAGTAATAATTTAAAGGATAAATATTAAATATTTTTATTTTATTTTTTAATCTTAAATTTATTATATTCATATATTTATATTGTATTTTTATTTTTAATATTTTTTATATCTGATATTATTTGATTTATGTTTTTTTATTTGTATCAATAATTATATTAGATATACTTTCATATAAAGGTTCTCTATTTTTTCAACATTTCTTCTAATATTAATTTTTTATTGTATAATTTATTATTTAATAAGGGTCTTTCATAACTACTTTCCAATCTATTTATTATATTAATTAAATTTGCTTTTAAATATATAACTGTTCCTATTTAGATAGTAAATATCTATTGATCCTGCACCAGTTGATAAAACAATATTTTCTTTATAAAAAAATATTTCATTGACTATTTCTTCTTTAATTCTAAAATTACTTTCTCCTTCAGGTTCGAATATTTCATTTATACTTTTTTATATTTCTTTTTATGTCATAATCAGAATCAAAAAACTTTAAGGTTATAGTTTTAGACAAATTAATTCCTAATGTGCTATTTCCTGCTCCTGTTGGACCTATTAGTATAATATTGTTTTTTATGTTTTTCATATAGATTTAATAAAAAAAAATAATATAAATTAATGTAACAACTATATTAATAGTATATTAAATGTAAAATTTTTTCAATATTATTAACTATTGTGTTTTTAGATGTTTAACCCATTTAATCATTCTGTTTCGTCAACGTTATCATAGAACCGAAACACGCAATAGTGCCGTTTTATAATAAAAAATAATACGTACATATGTATAAGTTACTATCGACTCTCATCTAAGCAAAAGTAAAATTAACCAGGCTTAGTATTTTAAATGAAATTATAGACTTTATTCTATTGGTTATGGTTTCAAGGAAAAATTAAAAAAATATAAAAAATATCATTCAGAGGGAAAAAATGTGTTTTTTAAATAAATCTTTACTTTTGGGTTACAACTTACATACATTTTAAATTAACTTGATAATGTTATAAAAACATTAAATAAATTAATTATGACAAAAACATCTTTTGTAAAATTTACACTTAAATTTAACCATAACATTATAAACGACCAAATAAAAGTTCATTGGATTTTTATGTTTTCATGCGATTTAATCAAGTAGTCTTAAAAATAAATTATTCCAATTGGTTTTATTTTTCAAATCATGTCATATTATGGCCTTCAGCATTACAGACTAAGCAAACATTTATTATGAAAAATAAAAAAATTATGCACTTTATCAATATTGCCGCAAGCCTATAGAAGACGAGAGCAACTAATCTATGGTCTTATCCTAGAAACAAGAGAAAACATGGTAACACGGTTCCCCCGTCTCGAGGAAAATGCCCGTCCTTCGCTCGAGACACCACATTTATTGTACTTTTTCTTCATCTGGGTTAGTTGGTTTGCTATATTAATTTTAATAAATACATTAGCTACTAAAAAAACACCAGAGTAAGAGCAGAAAATTTAATAATTTCAACCATACCACAAATTAATGATCGGTTAAACGCCAATAATACTGGGCTAACTTTTCAAAAATTCACGGTTTAACTGGAAATATATACATATACAATTCAGCCATGATTATTGAGATTTAAATTCTTAATAACTTAACCAGTATATCATCGTCATTTTTCGAATGGTTATTAAGTAAAAATTTGACGATTAATGCCCAGTTGTACAAAACAGGTTTAAACTCAGCTCTATTGAACTAAGGTCAGGCCTTTCAACTTTGTGTAAAATCTCAATTTCTTTCAATTCCTTAACACTGACAGCAATATTGAGATTTTACGGAAAGTTCAAAGGCCTGACCTTAGTTCAGTAGAACTGAATTTAAACCTGCTTTGTACAACTGGGCATTGTATAATAACTTGGCCTATGAATACTAAAAAAAATGGTTACATCACATTTTCACAGTATGTAAGTTTTTTTGCTTTCTTGTGTCATATTATCTTTGACTAAGCGAAAAATAAGTCTCTGATCTTGACAAGACCAGACGAGGAGATTTTTCGGCACTATTCATTTCTAAAAATTATTTGTCTCCCAAATATTAGCTCAAAGTCGTATGCAGGGCAGCCGAGGGATAAAAGGCATTGAAGACGGTACAAATTACCGGGGCCCGGACTGATTGGGGGAGGCCCGCGCGGGATAAAAACGTAAATGGAGCAATGGAGTAAGGACCTTTTATTTGCTCTTCAACTCTTTTTAAGGGTAATTTTGAAAAGTAATGTAATATATGTACACGTATAAACAATATTATTTTAAAGAGTCATATTTTTTTGGGTAATTAAGGGGCCAATAGCTTTTACTTGTATCGGGGCCCGGCACGGCTCTCAGCGGCCCTAGGTGCACGGTCTAAGTGAGCAATTGCCCCCTCCTGCTGCTTAAACTTTCCCTGAAATGTGGTTAAATAAGATAAAGCCACTACTCATAATTCACAGTATTTATCATAAATAAAACTCTAACTTTATAGTGTTACCTATTTTTAACCGACTTCAAAAAAGGAGGATGTTATTGTTCGACACTTATGTTTTTTTAATGTATGTACACCAATTACTTCGTCAATAGTGAACCGATTTTTAAAATTCTTTTTTATTTAAAAGAGTGCACTTTCGCGGTGGTCCTATAACTCAGTCAGGATCGCAAAAGACAAAGGTACTAGACTTATTTTTGAGTTAAAGCTGTCTCTAGTAGATTTATGCTACCTATGCTAGATGTTTGAACACTAAGGATAAATGTAATGTCAAAATCTTTTTATTTGTCGATGTTATTATCATTTAGATAATATATTTTTATAATTGCGTGTATTTTATTTTTGTGGGCGTTATACCCAACTTATACCTATTAGGGGTAGCATTGCCGTTTTGTGCGAAGGGTTTACATGAGGAAAAAAGGTACTAGTACTGGTTTTAAGTGGATGGTCACCAATTAAATGGTAATAATGAAAAACCAAAAATAAGTAAAATAAATATTTAAAAAAAATCAAACGCACTTTAAAAGATAAAGAAAACTTATTAAAAATATAAAAATAATGAATTAACAAAAAATAGAAAATGAAGTCAGGTAATAACATATGGTATTAAAGTATAAAAATCCGTTGTGTATTTAGTTATTAACGTTTAGTAGTTTAGCGAAATTTTATTACCCGACTTCATTTGTCTATTTTTTTAATTTACTATTTTT
The DNA here is from genome assembly GCA_014170235.1 of Listronotus bonariensis. Classification (NCBI taxonomy): domain Eukaryota; kingdom Metazoa; phylum Arthropoda; class Insecta; order Coleoptera; family Curculionidae; genus Listronotus; species Listronotus bonariensis. Next base: position 103,965 of record JACEGR010000942.1, on the reverse strand, counting down.
AAATGTTTGGTGACTTTTATTTATCTTTTGAAGCCGGTTTGATTTTTTAAAAATATTTATTAGAAAACATTTTTTCCTGGATTTCGTTTGGTTATTCAGTCCAAATAAAATTCCAAACCAATAACCTTAAAAGACATTTTAGGCCATTATGCTTAAGAGTTTAAGAGTGTCACTCCCTTACGAGACCACTTTTTAACGTAAATAAATAAACCCTCAATTAAGCGGAGTTAAGAGCGGTTTTAAGAGGGGCAGTCGATTCTTAGTCTCTAACAATAACATATTTAATACTTCTCCATTGTTCAATCCCGAATTGCCCGTTAAATCCACATCGGGAACAGCTCATATCATCGCATTAATAAACACAATCGCTTCTCTGAAATAATTCCAGTGTTTGTTTTACGTTACATCGGCATCGGCAAGAGTATAATACACATTGAAGGATTGTTTTTGTAAAGGGAAAAGGCAAGCGGCTGATAGGGGTAGCTTATTGCGGCATTTTAAAATAAAAATATACTTTTGGTGGTATAGGGATAAATTGGTGTAATTATAATATACCTAAAATTATTTGTTCTATATCCGGGGTTTATTTTTATAGATTGCATCACAAGACCTATAAATCTAATCGATTAAACTTGCCAACATGTTCTGAGTAGGTATAGTTTTTCTTGGAAAATAGGTAAATGGACAATTACACAGCCTTACAAAAGAAAAAGGTAAAGACTGAAAATCAGGCCATGGCATCTTTATAGTTTTGGAGTAACTAAACCGTATCCGCGGTCAATTTGACCCCATCAGGTCATGGTCAAGGTCAAATTGTAAAAATAACCGGAAATAGATTACAATCCTGGTATTTTTATGTTTTTAGGGTCGCTGAATCCGAAGTCAATTGACCTTTTGACCCCATTAGGGCAAGGTCAAGGGCATATCAAGGTCAAATCAACAAAATGTGTCGAAAAATAGACTACAGTCTTGTTATCTTTATGTTTGCGGTGTCGTTGAATCCGAATCCGTGGTCAAATTGGCCCCATCAGGTTGAAATCAAGGTCATATCAAGGTCAAATCATCAGAAGTTATCGAAAATAGACCACAATCTTAGTTTTTTGGTCTGACCTTAAAATAGCCTTGACCATAACCTGATATGGTCAAACTGACCTAGAATTCGGATTCAGCTATTGACAAGAACATAAAAATGCCACGATTGTGGTCTATTTTCAATGAATTTTGGTGATTTGACCTTGACAAGACCTTGACCATAACCTGATGGGGTCAAAACGACCCCAGATTCTGATTCAGCGACTCCAAAATCATAAAAATAGATGGTCTAGTTCATCAGACCATCAACTTAGTCTTTTGTGCGGCTGTGATTTACTTTGAAACGACCTTGACCATGACCTGATGGGGTTAAACCTAGCCCAAATTTAAATTCAGCGACCCAAAAACAGAAAGAAACCATACCAATACCTTTCACAGCCACAACTTTTTTGTGGGACAGTGTTATTTTAAATTATTGTCATTGAAACTATTTGGCAATTACGAGCATGCAAAAAATATTTGTATAGTTTAGTCAATTTGAATTTGCAGGTCAAGAGTTGTCCAGTGTCGTCTAGATTATTTCCTGAAAAACTTAGACTAAAGCCAACAGCATGAGAATTTTGACAATCAGCATAAATAACAGAAATTTATTCGCGATTAAATAGCACTTGTAATTTAATCGCTTATACAAAAATGATGGTTTCAAATTATTGTATTTTAGAATTAAGGAAACAATTGTATAATATATCATAAGACCTATAAATTTAATCAATTAAATTATCCAACATGTTATAAGCAAGATTTTTCTTGGAAAATACAAGACCTTTCAATTTTTCTATTGATATAAGGTTAACTTAGTGCTATAAAATTTTAATTTTATTTATATAATTTTACCAATGCATTCCATTTATATTAACTCTTATTTACAGCTAAAAAATAATATTTAAAAGCGCAAAGTTGTACTTAAAAATAATTTTGTTCTAGGTATGGTTTAAGAATAGGCGAGCGAAATGGAGAAAACAAAAAGAGAAGAACAAGAACGGCTTAGAAAAATACAGGAAGAAGATACTAGAAATAATATTGATTCACAACGAATTTTACCGCCACAGACATCACAACAATTTAGTGATGATGATTCTTCAGACTTGGAAGTTGCTTAGGAAATTTATTTAAAAAAATGTATTTAAATATTTTACAAAATTCTGTTACATCATATCCTTCAACTTCAAATTTTACACCTAAATTAATATTAAATACTTAAAAATTTAAATACTTGTATATTTTAAAATTCTTTTATTCTTTAAACAAAAAAAAATATTTACAGAAAAGCCAAACAAAAAAAGCTATGGATACACTGACGCTAAATTTGTAAATATGCATTTAATAATATTTTTTTAACTTTGGCTGGTGTTTTTTTTTGTTAATTAAGGCATGTCCAGAGATTTTTATCAGAAATAATTTCTTTTGAAAACTAAAAATAAAACATTTTTCCATTTTGTGTAACAATTATGCCGTTTACTGTATTTATAAATAAGTTAAATTATTTGTTGTACACTGACATATAAAATAGTTTATTACGTGAAATTAGGAAAAATTAAATTAAGAAAATAATAATCATACTTTTAGAAGTTGTGAAATTTATCACAACTAATGGAACTTATGACTAAAATATATTTATTAGTTTAACCAACATTTACTTTAACTTTTTCAAAAATTTAAAACACTATTAAATATTAGTTTTTAAAGAGCTTTTGGAATTCACTTTTGTTGAATTATGATAAATCGGGTTAGATTAATAAACTTATTTTACATGTATTTTTGTTTTTGGAAAAATGAAGAATTTTAAAACATACAAGAGATATTACGATAAAAACATAATATACGAATAAAATGAGACTACATCTTAGATGTAATTATATATTCTACGATGATTTTATCTCGTTTCAATTCTTATTTTAACTAAAATTTAAAAAAACCAAGTTAACCAATAAAATTCTTATCAGCCAATTAAATATAGTATTAAAATAAACTACCAAATTAAACTTGATTATATTTTTACCTTACTAGCTTTAGTTATTTCAGCTCTAGTCAATTGTTATTTTGTAAATAGTTCATGTATAAATTGTAATATATGTAAGTAGGTAGTTGTTATATGTTAAATTTCTACATTAAAATAGTACGCGATATTATTTTAATAAAATTTTAAAAAAATATTTTTTTCTAATTAAGGAAATTCTGGCAGTCACTTTTATTAACAATATATGTTTTTATAAGGTTACATATTTATTGCATATTTTAATCACTAAAATTTAGTATCTACTAAATGTATATCTAACCGCTTTTAAATAACGTTACTTTGTACTATACTTTATTTGACCACATTCTTGTAAATAAATTATTGTACTTTTTATGTATGGCAGCTTCTTTAAAATTCTACTGATAATTTTAAATACTTTCGCGTAAATGACTCTATGCCTATACTAAATCTTTTATTTAAGAATGCACCATTACGCAATATACTGGAGTTAGTAAAAAATACCGCAAATCCCAAACATCTTTAAAACCACCAAAAACTAAATAAACCAAATTTTATATTTAAGATGTTTTGTACACGTGGAATTAAATATTGCTACTGGCAACCGACAACAGGTCAGGTTTCCCAGTTTTGGGCTACACATAGTTTTTGCATTTTTTTAATGGAATCTCCCATATATTTTTATTACATTATTTTGGGCGGGCAAAATTTGTTAAGTATCTATTTTTTTTAATTATGTCTCTATTAGTTGCTTAGATATGATACGCTATACAGGGTGCCCCATAAGGAACTGCTGATATCGATTTCTCGAAAAGTAGGCTTAGAAATTTTTTGAAAATTTGGTAACTTTAAAACTCGGTGAGGGACATACAACCAAAATATTTTGACAGTTCCAGTACTTTCGGTTATACCGGAAGTTAATGTCAACTTCCTTATTTTTAATGGAACACCCCATATATAATTTACTATTTAAAGTTGATTTGAAATCTTACTGAAGTTGGCATGCATATCTCATTGCAATCAAAATTAACAGGGCAAATGATGTTATATTAGCAGCAGGTAAAATTAGAATTTAAAAAATTTTGACGCTTGACTTGCACAATTTATTGCAAATGGGCATTTCATTAAAAAAGAAAAAGATACGTGTAACACAAAACTGGAAAATATGGCAACCTAGCCAAAATTTCTGTTACATTCTTTATTTCCGATATCTTTCACCTACCAAATTTGGTAAATGTAGCTTTAGCGGTTTTAAAGATATTTAGGAATTGCAGGACTTGTAATAATATTAAGGGTGCCCAAATATATTTTGACCCATTTTGATAGCGAATAACCTTAGAACAAATAAAGTTATTAAGATGCCGTTTTCGCAGAAAGTCTTAGATTTTTTAGGTGATTTTTCATATCCTTGTCATTTGGTTGTAACATTCTCTTAACACAAAAATAAAATGTCCGGTTTTCTGATATAGGGCAACTTTGTTATTTTAAATGGAACACCATGTATATATTTTTCTACAATTAAATTCAATCTTTCTTTAAAAAAAAAATGTAACATAAGCTATGATTTTTTTTAATGATGGTTTTATTGATCTCTTAACAATTAACTGCAAAGCAGTCAAAAGTATTATTGCACAAAAAAAATTGCTACATACTAGGTTACAGAAAATAAAGACAAACACAAAGCTAAACGTTATTCTAAAAGGACAACACGTCCCGATTTTGGCGGGACAGTCCCGCTTTTGTAGAAGTAACCCGCGTCCCGCTGATTTTTGAAAATGTCCCGATTTTTGGTGAGACTGGGTGTAAACAAAAGTAAAAGGTATTCGGCGAGGTGAAAATTTTCTTTTTTTTTTTTTTTCTTACCATTTGTCCAGCTTTCTATAATTAAAAATGTGGTCACTTTACGTTATTCACAAAATAAATGTTGCAGTTAGGCTAGGTTAGTTTTAAAAAATTTAAGGCTTTCTGTGAAACCTGCATGTTGATAACATCATTTGTTCTAAATTTACCTGCAATTAAAATGGGTCCCAATATAGCTAAACACTCATGAATATAAATAATAGACCTGAAAAATATTATTTGTTGACTTTCAATACTAAAAATATATACATTATTATATCACTTCAAAAAACGTAAAAAGTGAAAAAAATATAGTAGAATAAAACCCATTAAAAAAGGTACAGAAATTAACAAAAATTAAAGGAAAAATAAATTTCAGGCGATTTAAGGTCGGAAAGGGAGAGAGGGGGGTGTAAAAAATACGGTTTATAAAAAAATGTTAAATGGCAAAGTTGTGGGCAATAAAAATATCTACAATTAACAACAATTACGCTCTTTTTACATAACCTTAAAATTTATGTAAAAGATTCAAAAATCCAAGTTTCTGGTTTTTTATTTTTATCTTTTACAAAAAAAAATAGCTTCACAAAATTTGGTAAAAACGTACCCTTGCATGTGCCAAATACTTTATTTTGTAATTTTTTGGTTTAAAATATTAATATTTTTACAATATTTTGACTAAATATGGAAAAAGTACCCCTATTTTCAATCGAAAATTCACGTGTCAAAGTATCGGCCTTTTCCAAAAAGTAGGTAGTCGTTTTTTTCGCTAAATTCTTTCTTTGGTAAATATTGTCAGAAAATGGAAAAATCTTGGATCCGATTTTTTTAAATCAAAATTTGACAAGGGTTCATAATTTTTAAAACCAAAAAATATATAGAGGGATAAAACCCATTAAAAAATGTAGAATAACAAAAAATAAAAGAAAAAATAAATTGTAGGTGATTTGAGGTCGGGAAGTGGAAGGGGTTTTTAAGGGTAAAAACAGTTTTTGTCTATTTTCGGCAAAACTACTAGTCTTATGAAAATTAATTTTATAAGAAAAGTTACCGTGGTACTGTTTTTTTACACCATCTAAAAGTAGAGATTTTAAGAATAAAAGGCTTATCGACTTTTTGAAATGGCCGATATTTTAACACGTGAATTTTCGATAGAAAATAAGGGTGCTTTTTCGATGTTAAGTCAAAATAAGCTAAAAATTGGATATTTTAAAAGTTCACATAATTTTTGAGGTTATGTAAAAAAGTGTAAATACAAGAGATGTAGATCACTTTACTACCTAAAACATTGTCATATCAATTTTTTTCCGTAGGACTTGTAGTTCTTCCGAAAATTGATAAAAACTATTTTTCTCCTTTAACTCCCCTCCCCTCCCTTCCCGATCTTAGATCGCCTGAAATCGCCTAATTTTTCTTTTATTTTTGTTATGTTTATTACCTTTTATGACTTCTATCCTACTATAATTTTTTTTTGGTTCGAAAGCCCCAAAATTTGATTTAAATTTTGTTGTTATACAACTTCCAAATTTTTTCCCTAATATAAAAGGCATTATTTACATTTTAATTTTTATTAAGGTTTTTTAAAGATATGATTCCGAATATGGCGGCAGACTGCAAACCACCGACGACAGCAACACTTACTCTCAAAGGCAAAAGCGAAATAAGTGTAACGCTCTACCATCATTGTCTTTGTTTTTAACTGATACACGACGTTTCGGATGGTATTTATCTCCAAACGTTTTCAAGTGATAACTGGTTCGAGATAAATAGTAGCATTATTAAGACGGTGGTAAAACATCCACCGTTCAATTGTTCTTTTTTCTAAAAACGGATATAAAATACTATAAAAACTTTAGGTCTTTACTTGAAAAAAAAAACTTTAATAACGGTTAAACAAAATATTGTTTAAAATTCTTCGCGCGAGAAGAATTAGTGATAGCGGGCAATCGATTACAGATACATATTTTTGCAGATTTTTTTATGGGCGTCAGCCTAATTGGCTAATACTAAAATATTATTTAAAAATTTATACAGGATGTTTCAGAACTATGGGATCAAACTTTAAGGTGTGATTTCTTAAGTCATTTTACGAAAAAAGTTCCAATAAACATATGTCCGGAGTTGATTTCTTACTGATAAAATTTAAGAAAAAAAATTGTGATTTGGATAAAATTTGGTTCATTTATTTAAAGTTATAAGGCGCCCATTAAGCTCTAACCAGATTGTTATTACTGGGTCCAGTGGCGTCTTAGTGGGTACCGCAACTGATATTATTGAGAAAAAATATACGCCACTCACTTTTTTGACGTTTTTTATATTTTTTCATAATTAAGCAATTATTAATACAAATGTTTAATTCCTTGTATTTTTTTATATCCTGCTTGGTTTTTGGAGAAAAAAATAAAGCTCCTTTAAGTCCTTTTAAAGAGTAGCCCTAAACGGCATAAAATATAATTAAAAATTAAAAAATAAAGAATTTTGATCTTAGTAAATGGGGAATAATAACAGTTTTCGATAAAATATACGACTGCTAATTTAATTAATGGTAATTAATTGTTTTATTTTAATTTTTGCTTTTTATATCATGTTGTCTATTTAGAAGAAATTAAAGTAGCTTTTTTTTCGAAAACGTAGGTAGATATAAGAAAAATACAGTGAATAAAAAATTGTATTAATAATTGCTTAATTATAAACAAATATAAAAACGTCAGAAAAACTAAGTGGCGTACTTTTTTTCCTCAATAATATAAGTTGCGGTGCCCACTAAGACACCACTGGACCCAATAATAACAATCCGGTAACGGCTAAATAAGCGCCTTATTACTTGAAATAAATGTACCAAATTTTATCTAAATCGGCTCAAGCATATTTAGAAAAAAACTTATTTTTTCTTAAATGTTAACGCCCTGTATCTTAGTAAAGACGCTACTCCGGACATATGTTTATTGAAACTTTTTTCATAAAATAACATAGGGAATCACACAAGTTTGAACCCAAAGTTCTGAAACCCCCTGTGTAATAACAATTATTTTAAATAAATGTCTTACTTATCGGATTAAATATTTTTTTGATTGGTAAATTAAAGACTTGTACAGTTTTAATTATATTATTCATATTGGCCATATCATTTAATGACTGATCTACTTTTATAGTGCTGCCATAATTTTTTATATTTATTTAAAGTTATCATCCCCACTTTTATCATACAAAATAGATTTTTTTTTTTTTTGTTTCCGAGAAAAAATTCCTTCTTTTAAACACTGTATTCAAATCGCTTCTGGGTGAGGAAAAGGCGTTTTGCACTCTCATAATATGAAAAAGCAAATACAGGGTGATTCTTTTTTATAAGCATAAACTTAGGAAATAATGACTAATAAATAAAAAGAAAGTAGTAAATACTTTGGTATAATCAGTATAAGCCATCATTTTAATTCTAATCGCGTAAAAATGTAAGTAGCACTAATTGTACAGCACTAATAGATATATCATAATCATTACTTATTTTTTGATCATTTGTGATAATCAATAACAAATAATAAGCTTTAGTTTTCCAAGTTTATGCATATGGGTTAAGAATCACTTTAGAAAAAAAAACAGATTTTTTGTTAATGTACATATTATTTGCTTTTCCCAGATTCTACTTAATTTTTTTTAAATAAAATAACATAACTTTAATCTATCAATTAATGTCGAATGCAGAATAATGCTCCCTTATCTTGTAAATATTAGAATTTAGATATAAGTTCCTTTTAATATAAGTATATATCATTGTCGTTAAAATATTGTCGAAGTAACTAGTAAAATGTTGTACCTTTTATAATATTTTAGAACTATATCTACCCTAACAAAGAGCACAATTTATTTTGTCCATTTGTTTTGTAAAATTATATTACTCTTCCGATATATAAAATAAATTTTTTATTATATTTTGACTGGTCTTATTTTTCTTGAGGCAAAAAAATTGGGAAATAGGTTTGTTTAAACTATTAAGAAAAAGATGATGGAGCTTTGAGGACGAAACATGGCACCTAAATTTAATAAAGTTATTTTGTAGAGGGCTAAGAGTGACATTTATTTTAAAATATCTCTTTAAATAAACTGGATAATTTTTAAAATCAAATATTGTTAAGCATTAAAGTGCGTAACTTTAACCTAACCAACACTGTATCTCTCACCGTTTTCACGATCCTAATGGTGCGCATCAAATTCGTCTGTAATACACAGTCTACATACTAATGGTGGAGAGTTTTCCCGTAACGGAGTTAGGTGCGTTCAAGCACACATCAAGTCAAATTATCTATCTCAGGTAATAAAACTATTTTAAAATATGTAAGCAAAAAATGGCGACACATTTCCTATGAATTTCTGTAATAGGTACTTATATAAATAACACAGCCACACAAAAAGAAAAGTTGCTGCTCCAAAAACAGACCATGGTATCTTTATGTTTTTGGAGTGGTTGAATTTGAATCTGTGGTCGGTTTGACCCCATAAGGTCAGGGTCAAGGTCACTTTAAGGTCAAATCATCAATAAATGAATAAAAAAGAAATTAAATACCTTCCTGTAAAATCAAGCAACTTTTGAACTACGTCAAGCAACAGGAAAAGTGGGGTTAAAAATTATCAGCTAATACTTACGTTTAAAAGCATCAAATTTTTTGACCACATTGATAATAACGTCATTTTTAAATACGGTTTAAAACCTCTTTTAAATTGTTGACAAAAAAAATACGGCTTTAGTCAGGTTTACGCGGTCTTACTTGAAGAAAGTTATGTAAAAGCAACACTCCGCATCACACAAGTTATTGGTCATTTGTAATGAAATATGTCTATTCAAAGTATATTTTGAATATTTTACTTTCAATTACTTTTAGGGTTTATTATTGCCTAAAGTTTGTTGTATTGTATTACAAATTACAAATGTTTTAATGAGATCAATTAGAGGTTATGAGAGGCTATGTCAATTTTGCAAAAATACAGTTTTATTTTTATTTTTAAAGGTACCTAATCAAGACGACTTTAGAAATGTCTTTATTAAAAAATGTTTGTATTAAGTTAATTTTTATATATTTTAATTGTTTTTTTTTTTTTGTTTTAAAGAGAAAACTTCTTTTTTGCTCAGATTTTTCTATTCCTAAAGAAAGTTAGAAAAAGTTAAATGCAGAAGTTGTTCAGTGAAATGTATTTTTTTAGTATTTTTATTGTATCTCTTATGGTTTTTCCAAAATTATAGTATTTAATATTATCTAGGACACCCTGTACATAAACACACATTATGCATGTGCATTATTTATGACATTTACATTTTAGTTCCTGGACGGTAAAAAATACATTTTTTGTCATTAGGAAAAATAATGTAATGCCATCATCTAAAAGGCATCTTTTGCCAAAACCTTTTAATGATGGATGCCATCATCCTAAATGCATTTTTTCAGCATAACTTATCAATAATAGATGCCATCACATTTTCTGCAACACGTGGCCCAATAACGGCCAATTGCCCATTTTGATGTCTTTTTGATACCTTTTTCGCCAATGCCTTGCCGGCAAAAAATGTTATATGGGCACCCTCTCTACCTTCAAATTCCAGGACAGGCTCGAGATTATATCCCCTAATTATGAGCTAATATACATCAATGTTCCCATTTATTTGAAATAACTTGACTAAACTGGTAAGCTAAATGATTTTAATATAATTTTTTTTATATATATCGGGTGTCAACGAATCTATTAGAAAACCCATAACACCTATTAATTAGAAAGCATAAGAAACAATAAAATAAGACTTAATAATAAACAATAAATGGAAGGGGTACTTAGGAATTATAAATTTTATTTGTTTTCGAAATCCAAGATTTTTAAATGTAACATTATACAGTGGGGACGTTGGGTCGGTCTTCTCCCTTTTGAAACTTAAACCGTTTAATATATTCCTATGGTAGGGAAGCCCAAGAGGGGATTTCGAAAGTTACTACAGCGCAGCAGATTAATATACCGGAGGATACCTTGTACCCGATTAAATACCTCTACCAAGTATGAGCCCCGTATACAGGGGCGATCGTAAAAACAAAAATATATCCATCAGAAATTGTCATGCGCGTCATCTTAAGATAGGGTAAATTAATTACATGCTAAACAGTGTATATTTCACTAATCTGACAATTTGAGAGGGACGTTAAGAAAGCGGAGGGCTACAAAGTTGTTAAAAGAAACGTCAATTAGACATTCTCAAGCGTGGGTATTTTTTTTATTTTGAAGAAAATAATTCAAGGGTAACGAAAAATATTTTATTTAATGCGATTCAAACGTTTTCAAAAGCCCAAATATTAGAAAAAAGAATTTGACATATTTAAAAGTCTATAGCCACTTAACGCACCGATGAAAAGGTATACATTATGTATAACATTTTTTTCTTTTATCATCTAAGCCATTTAAGTCAATAGGTCTCTATGACACTCGAGTAAGTGCAAATTTAGCATCTTGGCTCCCCTAGTATAATAGTAAATGAGCAAGGTCTTCATTTCTTGACATATCAATGACATTTTTAAATGTCAATGTGAAAGTGGTGGGTGCCATATTGGGAAAGAAAATAAAATGGGAAGTGACTGAAGGCAGGTCTTGTAGCAAATCATTTAAAGCGCCTGAAAAGTACTTTATAACCCCTAAATCAAAAGTCAATCCTTCACTTGCTAAAAAGTAGTGGAATTACAACAATAATTATATCTAAATTTATAAGTTTTAAAAATATGGCCATCCATCAAGTCATTATTAAAGTACCGTCATTTTGTAGTGGGTAAAGGCGTTGACATTATATTTTAGGGTTGTAATTTACTTGTCAGGCGCTTTAAAATAAAGTGAAACAAAACCTGCTTACCATTTATTTGTTTTTCCCAATATAGCGCTTAAGTGTTATATTGATTGACATTTAAAGTGGTCATACGAATATATTGAACGGTTCATATTTAGGTTTAAACAGAAAGCATTTAATGGTATAACATAGAATAATGATAAAAAAGCCATGCAAGAACATTGTTTTAACGCTGATATAACCAAAAATTTTTTAATAAAAGTTCTGTTAGCCCTAGATAGGTACATATACATATAGTTTTAAATTGTTATTTGGGCCTAAAAAATAAAATTAACAACTGGCAACCAGGGACAAGTCTTTGGATCTGAAATCAAAAACATCATTATATAATTGAGAAAAAGTGATAACTTGTCAAATGTTTAATTTGTTTTGAACTAGTTAAGACTGGATAAAAATTGGCACGCATATGCATATACAGCACTTTTTTGCGGTTTTGATTGACTTTATATAAACTTTACACAGTTTACACTTTTTTCCTAGTGCATAATAAATTTTGTGATCAGTGCCCAAAATATAGCGTCGTGTGCCATTAGTGGCAAACGTGCCATATGTTCGCCATCCCTGCTTTAGGAATTATAGTTTTTCAAATAAATTCGTTGATACCCGTGTCTTCATTGACCAATTAATTATTTTTGAACCGTAAATTATCGGTTTAAAAAATATTATTGAAAGATTATTAATGGTATTCATGGTGCCGTTACTTAGAAATTAAAAAGACTAATTTTTTGTGACTATAAAATATTTTATCTGGCTAAATTCACAGCATAATTTTTAAACGAAATATAGTTTGATATATTAAAAATAATAACACTTTATTTAGGCATAATCAAATATTTATTTACAAATCGCAGCTTAAATTTAATCAATCAACAATCTGTTTTTGTAGTTATAAATAGAACAAACAAAATAAATAAATTATTATTAACGCAAAATCCAAAAAAGCTTATGTTTATTTCAATTAAATACAAATACATAATTAATGGTAATAATCATAAAATGTTGTTTTAGCAAAAAATAACATAGCGACGTAACTATTGCCTATGTTGATAAAATTTACAGTCAAATGGCTTATAGAAGCAAAATGTTTTTGCAACTGCTAATTAAAATATACACTTATTTGTTATTCATTAACATTTAACTGAAATATCTGCATCAGAGATCCGGGGTTTACAATTATCGAAACATACTTTATAAACATTGAAACTTGATTTTGCTAACCAAAATTAAACATCACTTATTTTACACAAAAGACATGTATATATAGCTACAAAAAATAGTAATAATTTCTTAAAACTTTATTTTTAATTAGGACTTATAATTGATCTTAAATATTTTTGAAGTAATTTTAATTAATTCAATGAAGAAATTTTTGTTAAAGTAGAAGGGGCTACAAACTTGGTGACTATATGACGATTTGAGAGAATAATGGTTCAGTAAGATCGTACAGATACGATCTTATATACAGACATCCAAGACCTCGTAACGGGTATATTAAAAGAAAAAGCCTGGAATTACCTACATTGGACATCATTTTTGCCCAAATTGATAAAGTTATGGTGTTTTAGATGCATCTAGAGCTTTTTACCAAATTCCACAAGTTCAAAATTACACCAATCTATAAATTTTGATTTCACCCTTTGGTCAATATAAGTTTACTAGTTGGTTTACGGTATGGTCTGTTAACTCACAAACTCATAAAAATTATTTTAAAATATACAGGGAGACCCACAATATTCGACACGGTCTGTAGCTGGATAACCATGGGGTTTTCCAAAAAGTAAATTGGGAAACATAAAGTTGTTAAATTCTTTATGTCCGATACCGTTCAGACACCAAATTTGGTATGTAGTATTAGCAGTTTTAAAGATATTTTAGAGTCGCATCACTTTTTAGTAACCCAGTATATCTAGAATGATATCTTCCCATCTAACATGTCTTCTCTTCTCAAAATAGGAATTAATTTCACAAAAGTAAATAAAGAAGATTATATAATTACCTGTGATTACCACTCTAAATTTATATAATTATCTTACTATCTAATCGAAATTATAATTCAGTGACTGATAGAGTGTTATTTTTAAAGCACATCGTCTACTCTCTTATACATATGGTCGGATAATGGTCCACCATTTGATACTAAACAAGTTAAGCACTTTTTATAAAATCTTAATATATTTTATGACATTTCAAAACCAAATTATAGTCAGGGCCGTATTAACCTTAAGAGGCGCCCTAGGCTACAAGTCCCAGAGCGCCTATTTTGCGTGACAAAAAATTTTGAAGAGCAAAAAAAAGGCCCTTACCTCCGTTGCGCCTATTTTCTTTTCAGGCGCCTTACTTCACCACCCCAAATGAAATTTGATGACCAAAAAACAAAAAAAAAAAAAAGTCATTCCCTTCTTTTCGCGCCTATTTCATTTATTTCAAAGCACCTTATTCACAGATGTATTTCTTCTAATACCCACCCGACCTAACTTTTTTAAAAACTCCTCTGTCTAGCGCCTATTACTTCTCTGTCTGGCGCCTACTTTTTCATGGCGCCCTAGGCTGTAGCCTAGTCAGCCTAATGGATAATACGGCACTGATTATAGTCAATTTATAGTTTTACTAAAACACAAATTCAAAAATAAAAGGATTCATTACAAAATCCCCTAACAAGCATTCGTATCTTATAGTTATAGAACATAACAGCACCCTAAAGCAGAATCTGCCATCTACTGCGTAAATGTTAATGGAAAGGAAAATAAAAAAATCTAGTACAATGCTTAAGGGCGTTTTCACACACACATCGGGGCCGGTGTCGGTTCCGTTTGCGGTACCGTATAATACCAATTTTTACACATACAGGCATATTTGTGCTGTTAACAGTTTATTGTGTATTACGTAGTACCAAAAAAAATTGTACGCTTGTGTTCTCAAACAAAAAAGAAAAGCATCACTTGGAACTTCCCCTATCGACATAGAAATTCATAGAAGTTAGCTTCTACACAACGTATAAAAAGCTTAGAAAACACAACTCCAAATTCTTTAATTACTTTAGAATAATTAAGCTACTTTCTAGTGCATCGTACTGATAACTCCAAATTCATTAATTACTTATGAATAAAGGTCTGACCACACATAACCGAACCAAGGCCGCACCGAGCTCCAATTCACTGTGATAGAGGAAAGTAGAGCAAATTAATTCGGAAAAAATGTAAAAGCACTTTTCCTGCCTTTAAAAATATAAAAAGCATTTTTGTCAAGCTGAGTCTATTGTTTTATGTATGTATATCTCTTTTTAAATAAAACAGATTTTTACTTATTTCTGTTCCTTTTTATTCAAACTTTAAGTGGTAATAGGTAAAACTGTGTTATTTTACGATCAGCAGCGGGACTCCGTGCAATATAGAATTTTACACCTTGCTTTCCATCGTATATTTCTACTCAAGAAGTCGATAATTGCACTTCTTGGTACTCTGTGTCACAATAGACGAATAGTTTTTGTAAAAAGGCTGAGGTTAGTTCTAAACAAAATATGGTTAGTGGAAGTGTTATTCTGCAACGATTAGAAAAAATTATTGAAATTATTGTTAGTATTAAAGAACCATATTTTACTTATAAATAGTCCTAGAGCCTTTTAAAACAGACCGCTTTAAAGTCAATTGTTTACTCTTTGAACTGAATATCTTATTGCCTACACCTAAAATTGCGTAGAAAAGGGTAACAGAATATTGTTTGCGAAAAAATAGGTAAAATAGCCGAAAAATTAGGTAAGTGGCAAACTTTAAAAAATTGTTTCTCGGATACTATTAACTCTAAAGACTTCTATCTAGCGTTATTTTGTAAAGAAAGGATGGAGGTTCCTTTTCTATAAACCAATACCTATACCTAAACCCTCATAAAAAAGTTATAGGGCAAAGTACAAAAAAAAACAAAAATAACTGTTTTTTAATTCTGCAAGAGTTATTACATGAAGAATTTAATGTCCTACAACTTTTTTGTTGACCACTACCTGAAAAAAGTGCGCAGTTTTCGATCTTACCTTAAAAAACTAAATACGGACTGTTTTCACCCTGTTCTCAAAACTCACCCCTCTAAATGTTAGCACTTCGCGGTTTTGAACACTTGGGAGTCCATTGACCATATAAAATAATGAAACCTTTAACGTTGTAGTTCCTTTTTACCCTATTTTTTGTACATAATCAATAGCCTATATTATTAACAAAATTATTTATAAAAACTAACACCAGGATCGAACTTGTAAGTTGGGCTACTCATATATTAACCTTAGCAATTTGTGCCAATGAGTGCAAAATTTCAATTAAACGGATACAGGGTGTTTCAAATTCAGTACCCCCAAGTTACTGCCATAGTAAGTTTGCGTAAAAATAGTTAATTTTAAATAGTGGCTACATTTTTGCATCAAATCTCACAAAAATTTCAAACTTCTGTCATGTGAGGGGTTGTAGGTACGATTAATTTTTAAAAGTTAAGCTACATCGGCATTTCGGCAGCAAAAAAGCCAAAGTTTGTTTTTTTACAATCGGTTTTCGAGAAAGTCGTTTGGTTAGTAGTGACTTATTTACTTTCACCTTTAGTGATATATCTAATTTAGTTTAATAAATGAACATTGTGTAATTTAAATTTTCAATTAAACTAACGGGAGAATTTTTGAACATTTATATTTAACGCACTAAAATCTCTTTCTAATGACATTCCGAGAAACAATTTTTAAAGTTTGCCACTTACCTAATTTTTCGGCTATTTTACCTATTTTTCGCAAACAATATTCTGTTACCCTTTTCTACGCAATTTTAGGTGTAGGCAATAAGATATTCAGTTCAAAGAGTAAACAATTGACTTTAAAGCGGTCTGTTTTAAAAGGCTCTAGGACTATTTATAAGTAAAATATGGTTCTTTAATACTAACAATAATTTCAATAATTTTTTCTAATCGTTGCAGAATAACACTTCCACTAACCATATTTTGTTTAGAACTAACCTCAGCCTTTTTACAAAAAACTATTCTAAAGATAGGGAAATATGCTTTCTCTTTTTACATCACATATACCCAAATAAGGAAAAAAGGTATAACGAGAAATTAAAAAGATATAGGTAAAAGTTAGAAAAAATGATTGATGAAGTAGAAAGGTTAAAGAACCATATCTTACTTATGAATAGTCTTAGAGCCTCTTACAATAGACCGTTTTAAAGGTAATTGTTTTCTCTTTTAACTGAATATCGAATATATTGACTATACCTAAAACTGCGTAGAAAATAGTTACAGAACATTGTTTGCGAAAAAATAGGTAAAATTGACGAAAAATTATGTGAGTGGCAAACTTTAAAAAATCGTTTCTCGAATACTATAAACTCTGAAGACTTCTATCTAGCGTCATTTTGTAAAAGAAGGACGGAGGTTTTTTCTATTAACCAATGCCTATACCTAAATCCCTATAGAAAAAAGCTATAGGGCAAAATACAAAAAATATAACAAACACGTTCTTTCGTGTTTTTTTGCATCGTTTTTTGAGCATATTTTTGTCAAAAATAACTTTTTTTAATTCGGTAAGAGCTATTTGATGAAGAATTTAATTTTTCCCAAATTTTCTGTTGACTACTACCTGGAAAATTGCGTAGTTTTTAACCTAACCTCCAAAAACTAAGAAGGGGCTGTTTTCACCCCGTTCTCAAAAGCGCACCCCTTCAAATGGTATCACTCCGCGGTTTTTTAATGGTTGGGGGTCCATTGACCATATAAAATAATAAAGCCCCTTTAACGTTGTAGTTCCTTTTTACCCTCTTTTTTTGTACATAATCAATAGCCTATATTATTAACAAAATTATTTATAAAAAACTAACATCAGATTTTTAAACCACACTTTATCTAACTCTTGAATGAAAATTCTTATTCTTTAACAAATTTTACCCAACAAAATGTAAACTTGACAAAAATTAATTTGAGCACAGCAACAAGTCACAGGTGATACATTACTCTAAGCGCCTTTACACACTAAGCCGATTTTGACGAACAGAAAGATAAAAAATTCTACGAATAAGTTTATTTGAACTTTTCTTCTTAAAATCACTTAAGGAATCACACTTTTAAAGATTACCATCTTATTCTGAACCACCCTGTAAAGTTTAGACCTGGCCACATAGAAATCAAATCCAGATAATTCAAAAACAGCTGCTTAAATTAACTTTCACCAGGTATCGCCTTATATATATATATATATATTTATATATATAGATATAATGTTATATATATATATATATACTCTTATATATATATATTATATATGCTACTATATGCTATATATATATATATATATATATATATATATATATATATATATATATATAAATTTAACAATTTTTAATTACAAAGGCGATACCTATATATATATATATATATATATATATATATATATATATATATATATATATATATATATATATATATAGATGATATATATATATATACACAGAAAAAGTTATATCCTTATAAAAGTTCTGCATTGTCCAAAACCTAAAAAGCAACTGTCAGATATCAAATTGTATTAGTCATCTACAAGGTTTGTCCAAATTAGCAAGAATAAAGTACTTGTATATTTGATAATACCGAAAAATTGTTATAAAGAAAAGATGTTCACATTCAAATATGCAATTTTGTTTTTAAAAGACAAAAACTTATTTAATACGTTTTTTGCAATAATGGAAAAAAATCAATTTATTAGCGCATTGTACACGGTTTTCCTTTATATTTTGCTACCCACTTTTGACTACAAGAAAGAAGGATAGGAAATAACGTCCTAGGTATAAAGTTTTTAAAATTTCATCTATTATTTTTTGAGCATAAAAAAAAACAAACAAATAAACTCAAAAGGATTAAACTTTTATAAATGGAATACCCTGTATATTATGTCACCATTAAAAATGTCATTTAAAAAGCTTTACAAATATACCACATTTGATCTCTCTATAATTAAAAGTTTTCGAAATGTGACAATCTAAATTTGAAAAATAGTAGATATAATTTTTATTATACCCACCTATGGCACTAAGGTAAGACTGTAGACGTAATGGAAATTATACCCAGATTTTAACTGCCATATTTCCAAAACCATTTAAGATAGATATATCAAATGTCAGTTTTTAATGTTTGTTTCTTTCTTATGCTCAAAATAGATTAAATACAGCGTGTCTTCGGAAGTTCTTACTAAATGGGAAACTTTTTAATTATTAACTTTACAAAAAAAGTGTCTTTTCATAAAAAGTCCTGCTTGATTAGAAAATACATTTCCACAAAAATATTTGTAAGTTGGAATGTACAGGGTGGCTTAAAAAAAACACTTGTATTCAAATTAAAATAAAGGTTATTTCCTCACTACGGTACCAAACCTTAAAGGGTGATTTCTTATGTCATTTTATGAAGAAAAGTTCCTATAAACATATGTCCGGAGTTGTTTCGTTTCTGAGATACAGGGCGTTAATTATTTTCTTAAAAGCCTGTTTTCTTTATTATCTTAAATATACAAAGCCAGATACAAAAAATTTTACCACACTAAAAAGTTGTATTTTTAGTTGCTTTATAGGAAAAAAATATATAAAAACTACATAAAAAGCCAGTGCCGTACATTTTTCTGTCAATGATATTGGCTGTTGTGCCCACTGATCGTCTAGGGGACGCCTTAAGCAAAAATTACATATTTGGCCAAACCTCGTAGATGACGCCTAAAATTTAATGATCGTCATTTTTGTGGCAAAATACATGAGTTTTTGACAAAACATTCCAAGCGACTTATGTACGTGAAATTTTACAGGAAACGATTTTTTCTTTCCAATGCGTTATTAAAACAAAGTTGGTGATTTTTCTGTATATACATTAGTGCATGCTTTATTTCAGTTCTTGGTTTTTGTTTAAAAAATAACGCAATGAGAAGAAAACATCGTTTCCTTTAAAGCTTGACGTAAGTTGCTTACAAAGGTTTGTCAAAAACCGATCGAAATATTAATATTTACCGTTGATATTTACATTACAGAAGTTTGTAGTCTAAATAAATATTAATGGGTAAAAATATAAAACTGTAATTGTGTGTTAAATACTTGTTTATTTTATTACAGTTAACACAGAATACATAGTCAATAATTTAAAGACACAGGCTTGCTGAAATACTTTAAAAACTACTAAAACATATAAAAAAATACATAATAAAAACTCAACTATTTAAATTATTTCCAAGTTTTATGAAGTTACACACGTACTTGTTCTAAAAATATCTTTTTGATTTCAGTTATTATTACTGACATACTAGATTATCAAAAATACGTAAATTAAGATCATAAGAATCCAAAAATAAGCTGGTAAAATTTTTTAAATCACATAATTCTTATCATCTTGTCAATTAGCTAAATTATTATGGTTATAGTAACAGTAAGGCTAAAGTAAAAACCAAAAATACAATACTTTTAACATCACAAGTGAACCCTTATTTAAAAAACAAAAAGTATAATTTAGTGGACAGTATAAAATAAAACCTTTTCTCAAACTGTGGTTGGGACAGTGGAGGTTTTTTCGACTTCTAAGCTTATTAAAATTAAATCAATATTTTATGCCAGAATGTATTTAACCTAAGGTTATATAAAGTATGTAGTTTGGTGCAATTGTAAAAAGTTAAAGTAACATTAGTAAATTAAATATATTATTTAAAATTTTAGTAAATTAATTTTCTTTTATATTTATTTCCAAAATATAAGTAAATTTAAACATTAAAAAATTAATAAATTTATTGGGATATTCTAGTGTAGAAATTGTTTTTTTTTTTCATATTGTCAAAGTTTAATTATTTTAGAATATGCCTACAAAGAATTTTCTTTATATTCAAATTATTTTCGAAGATATAAGTATTTTGCTGACGTGACATTTAAACTGGCTCGACTGGAACTAATCGAACAACGCCCGGATTGACCGATCTGAGATACGAGCATCCAGCATTAAAGCTGCTCGATTAGAAGAGAAAAAGTTTTTTCGAAATCGACGAAGGTCCGATGTATGAAGCAGAAAACAGTCTAAAATATCATGACTTAGAATGGAAAAAACTTGACGTGAAACTTTAAACGCATTTTTCTCGAAACTGCCTTTTTTAATACGATGTCCACGATTTCTTCAGTTCTACTTAACCGATTTACTTAAAAAACAAAAACAAAATTATAGACTTGTCCATGTCCGAAACTATCTGTATCCCCAAATTTAAATTTTCAATATTTTTAAAAAATCGATAAGTTCAAAAATGTGGTACTAAAATTGTTTTTTTTTCAGACAACCGCCATTTGGTGAAAAACACTTACTCAAGATTAATAAGCTTGTTTTATCAGATTACTGGGAGGGTTGGAATGGTAGGCATGGTCATGTGCCAATTTTTTAAAACCACCCGACTTCATCACTACTTCTGTATTATTATAATTTTAATAATTAACTTATATTGCCTTTCTTTTTGTACTTTAAAAATAACCTAAAATTAATGTCTCTACACCAGAATCCCCAGTTAGTGATGTTTTTTATTAGTAATAGAGGCCTTTTCATTTAAGTGTGCAGAAAGACTGAAAATAAACTAAATTCTATATTAAAATTTTGTTTTTAGTAATTATGATAATTTTTTCACAAGAAAATGTGTATCATATAATGTCCTGTTGTGCTTAAAAAATTATAAACGTGCGTTTAAAATAAATAGCTATTGTAAAAATACATTTTGCATTACTTTTATAAATATATCTTTATGTTAGAAAATTTTATTGTAAAAAAAATTTATCTTAAAATGTGGTACACAAACACAAAAAGCCTATTAAGGGTTAAGTAGATTGTAAAATTATTTATATGTATAAAAATAAAAAATGTAATTACTACTCATAAATACTATATGACAAAAACATATTTTATTACAAAATATTATCGTTAAAAGCATTTTGCAATGTATTATTTTTACAATGTAAGATCGTAGCTAACAAAAAAAACTCAGTAAAAAATATAAATTCAAAAAATTATATAAACTATATACTTAATTTACCTTTTTGCTCCTAAAAATATATTAAAAGAAGACCTTTCATATTTTAAAATAAATTACTTATGAGGTTTATTTGGTTTAAGAAAAAGTACATCATTATTCTCTTAATTAAGTTAAGTATTAAACAGTTATTTGTTTAACACAGTACTATTTAAATCCTGCTAAATAAACTTCTTTAGAATTTCCAACATGTAAATTGTAGGCAGTTGTCGTATCCAGGGCTTTTCACTTTATCCTACTCTCTCTTTCTTGTTGACATCGCTTAAACATGTCTCTCCAGGTCTCATGTGGCCATGGTTTACGACCTCTGAACTTCTGTCAAATAAAAAAACGGCATATTTAATTTAATTAAAAATTAAATGTACGAATTTTACTAAAATACTTTTACTGATGCAATTGAAACGTTAATTTAAAAACCACATAGGTTATTTTTCTTTTAACTGGACTTAAGTAACTGCAAATGGTTTTTTTAATATGCTTTTTAAAACGAATTTATTATATTTTTTAGAAGTTGTATTTACCGCTAAAGAATGAAATCAAAGTAAATTCTCATTTTTTATCCCATTTGTTAATTTTGGGTAATAAAGGATGGGGAAAACTAATAATTGTGAAAAGATTTTATTTCTATTATGTCATTTTTTACCCAAACTATCCTGAACTATACATGCCTTTAAAAATATATTAAAATAAATTAAGCCAGAAAAAAACATATTTTTACCTTATGGCAATTTTGCCGCCAGATTTCATCAGAATCATTTACCAGGTACTGATTTTTATTTTCAATTTGGGTGAGTTGATCAGAATTAACTTTTATTAATATTGGCTTTAAAGTCGAATATGAAACTCCTCCTGTATAACCATAATCTAAAAACAAATAATCTATTAAAATAAATAAAAGTTCAATAAAAAAAATAGAAAAATACATCAATCATAATTTTATACAGGGTGCCCACGAAATTACTAGCAAGCCTGTTATTTTCTTGAGAAGTTTTAAACGATTTTAAAATGTTGGTCAAAAGTATGGTGGGATAGGATGCAGATTTCTTATTTTTTAGATTTAATGTGGCACATCCGGTTGTGCTCTCAACTTTCCTATTTTAAATGGAACACCCATTATTTTTTCCTTAAAATCAATTTTACAGGCAATTTTAAGAAAATAGATGTACAAATGTTATACCTTTTTTAATAGGTTTTTGAAAAAATGCCGTTTGAAGATGTCATGTTAACAGTTACTTTTAGCGATTTGTTAAAAAACAAATAATGTTGGAAAAGGGCTTATGCGATTTTTTACACATATTTTATAAACTTTATATCCTATTGTCGTTAAAATACAATTTCCGGTTTTACCGGAAGTTCTACAGTAATTGACTTTCGGCAGTAAACAAATTTAATAATTTAAATAAAAACCACCACTTTAAGCCCTAAGTTTAATCTTAGAACCTGTTTCTCAATATTTTTAGTTAATTATATCCCACCTCTAAACCTAATAGTTTTTAAGTTATTAATAGTAAAACGTTAAAAATATATATATATTTTCTCTGCTATTTTCAAGGCAGCCTAGCGTTTTATTATTTATATCTTAAAAACTAATAGGTTTGAAAGAAAGGATATAACCAGAACTAACAAAACATATTGAAAAATAAGTGTCAAGTTTAAATTTAAGGCTTAAGGTAGTGGTTTCCAATTGAATTCTTGAAGTTCTTTACTGCCGGACGTCAATTTCTGTGGCACTTTCGGTAAAGTGAAAGGATAAATCAGTAAGTAAATATTTTTTAAATAAATACCCCATGTATATTATCACCATTAAAGAGATATTTAAAAGTGCTTTGAAAAAATGCGAAATTAGGTCTATCTAACTTTATTACTTTAAGAAATATGGCAATCCAAATAAGTTATTTGGGTAATTTTAAAAGTACTGCCATTTTGTAGTAGGTGACTGACAGTGGCGTATCATGTTTTCTTAAAAATATTTACCTAAATCAGACACTGACGACACTGGTGAAAATTTAATTTTCGAATGTACGTTAAAAAACTTGTTTTAATGCATAGAAGACGTCAAATTTAAAATACCTATAGTTTATTAAAATTAACACTATTAAAATTTAATTTGCTTGCTTACCGATAAGGTTTTTTTTACGACCTCACTCGCTAAACTGGACAAGGTTGGAAACTTCTTTGAAACAACTGCATTGTTTTTTGTTACATAAGTTCTGAAAAACAATACATAATTTATTAAGGGTTTGTAATAAACAGTGTGCCCCAGGATAATTGTTACAGAAGGACAAAAGTACCAACATTTTTTGAATTTTGATTCAAATTTTGTAAAAACTGGCCAAAATTAAATTAAAATAAAATGAAATTGTATAGGTTATAGTTATTAAGGAATTAAAGTTTACGTCAAAAAGTTGACGAATTAATAAAATATATTTCTGTTAAATTTTTACATTACGCACATACACTTTTAAAATACTTTGTTTACGGTAGCTAATTTTTAACAAATCGTTAAAAATTGGTTAGTTTTCTTCCTTTTAATCATTGCTTATGTTTACTAGTGCGCGGCAAGCATTATATCGAATAGTTGAAGCTGGCTTTAAAACAAAGCTGCGTATATATCTATACAAATTTGTTTTCCTTTTCAAAATTAAAGTACTTAACTTATTGAATTTTTTTCTATATTTAAAATTTTTATTTTATAGACTACGTTTAGGCCTGCCGCGCACTAGCAACTTTTTTCGGCAACTAAAAAATTGCGATAATGAATCGCACTTGTTTGTATGTGATACCGCGCATTAGAAACTGTTTAATTACGGCAACTAAAAATTACCTCTTGATCTATTTTAATGGCGATTTAAACCCAATAACGTTTTTGGTTTTTCTTTTTTCTGTTTTTGAAAATGGAGACCAAAAGGAATAATTACTGATGTCTTAGTAAAATTCATGTTAAAAAAGCAACACCCTAGTAGACAAGTGCCCGAAACACAAATTTATTAGCCTTTTTAGCAACTTTTTGTTGGTCAACAAAAAGTTGCTAGTGCGCGGCAAGCATTATATCAAATAGTTGAAGCTGGTTTTAAAACAAAGCTGCTTCGAAGCGAATTCCAATTCTACGTGTTTATTTCGGTGGCTTCAAAGGCGATTAAAAATCAAGCTCAAGCACATTTCAGGCCAGCGTCATACGCATGCGACAGTTTTGCATCTAACTTCACAGTAGACATGAAATGAAAAACAAACCTTAATTATTAATTCGTCCCGTTTTGTGTGGTGTTGTTGGTGTGAGCGTGCTTTAAAGTTTTTTCACCTTTTTTTTATTTATAATTTTTTATAAAAAAGTAAAAATCATATATGAAATTGACACTGTTGGCGTTCAAAAAAGCAGCTATATAAAGTTAGGCAGTTATAAGTCTCTTTTGAATCGTTTATATCGTGTTTTTAAACCGGCTTCAGTGAAGTCAACCGTACTTATTTTTGGCTTGGCTTGGACAATTCAAGTCATTTTCATGCGCGGATATATTGCTTTTTTAGGCCACTTTTAAAAGCCGCTTTAACTTAAGCTAGCTTCAACTATTCGATATAAACGTAATCATAGTTTTGGACCATGCGACCAATTAAAATTCAAAAATGTTTAGTTCATTTGTTCTCTTGTAACACCTATTCTGTGCCACTTTATTGGATTAAATAAAAAAATGCCTGTTCAGATAAAGAGTATAATATGTATTAATGGTAATTAGGATTTATAAACTTTAAGTTGAATTTTTATAGGTTGGTATTATAACCAGAGGCGCATTTACATATTTGCCGCCCGTAGGCTATTTTATTTTCGCCGCCCCTTTGCTTATCTTTTTTCCGTGAAAAATAATTTTGAAGAGCAAAAATAAAGGGCCTCACTTTCATTTCTTTGAATTCTACGTACTAATCCACAAAATTATTTACAAGTTCCAACATCTGCCGCCCCCCAAAAAACGCCGCCATAGGCTTCAGCCTACTCAGCCTTTTGGTAAATACGCCACTGATTATAACATAAAAATTAAATAAACAGTAAAGACACCTGAGTTGGAAAAAAAAGTTAAAGTTCATGTAGAAAAGTGGCTTAAATAAGTTAAAACAATCAACTTTAATATTTTTTAAATAAAAACAAGTATTGTTGTATATTTCTGCTATGTTTTGTGTACCATATACTACACCTAAAGTCAATAGTTATTAAGAAATTACCATATACATTTTTTTAAAAGAAGTATTCTGAAGTCTGTTGAAGAGAGAATTTCAAACTCTTTAAGATAGCAATTGACCTCCTTTTTGATTTAAACTTTTTGGCGTTTGTGTTGGTGAGAAGAGGGGATAACCCTAGACAAGTAAATTTTGTTACAAAAATAATAATCCATATGTTTCAGGATATTTTTAGAAGTGTATGAATAACGGAATTATAGGATTCGTTTTAATTGATGTGCACTGTTTACGCACCTAACGACTTTAGGTGTAAAGCATGGTACATAAAACACAGATAGAATTTGATGCAAAATTTAAAACTGTTAAAAAAATTGATGTTTTTATTTTTTTAAAATGAAGTTGATGTTCATTTCTTATTTTTAAGTCACCTTGCATTTATAATGTTACCTTAAAATACCCGCAGCCAAAAATAAAATTCAACGTGTCCGAGTGTCTTAACAAAAAATAGGCCATTAAATTTTAAATGAATTTGTTCCAATTTACATGCCTTCACAAATTTTTAAAACATTTGATGGTAATTTTTCGATAGGTAACCGTTAACTCTAGATGTAGAACACGGTTTATAAAACATAGAATACAATGCAGAATTTCAAAATGATTTAAAAAAATAGGTGGTCCAAAAAATGAAGTTGATGGTCGGGTCACCCACAATACATAAATTTACGATAAAAAAGCCGCTACCAAAAATAAAGATTGATATGTTTATTCGATTTTCCAGAAAACAAACCACTAAATTTTAAATAAATTTGTTCCAACCCACGCGACCTCACTGTATAACGAAATATCAACAACATACCTGGCTTTGTTGAGTATGATGCAATCGACCAACGCAATATTCCCTGTTGGCTTCTTTATGGTAGGTCTCCTAAAACTCTTGTCCTAAAAATATATATTTTTAACTATT
Organism: Listronotus bonariensis; assembly: GCA_014170235.1. Classification (NCBI taxonomy): domain Eukaryota; kingdom Metazoa; phylum Arthropoda; class Insecta; order Coleoptera; family Curculionidae; genus Listronotus; species Listronotus bonariensis. Next base: position 77,018 of record JACEGR010000942.1, on the reverse strand, counting down.
ATTTTAAAATTTAAATTTAAAACTAAAGGATAGTAAAAAATGGTATAAATATTTTTTTTCTCAAAAAACTTCATACTTTTGTAAGTAGAGTTAAATAGCCTTTCTTACACTCGAAGATCTTAAATAAAATCCAGTGCATTTTTCCATAAAAACTACAAAAATTTCAATTTAATAAAAATATATATATTTCAATAAGGCAAAGCAGACATAGATGTTTATTTTTAAAGTAAAAACTGTACATTCAGTCACCAAACGCCAAGAGAAACAGATAATATCTTATAAAAGAACAGTTAAACATAAAGGCAGTTTTTGTTTTGGTCCATTTTCACTTTGTAGTTTTTGGAGCCCCTGTACAAAACAAAATAAATTTCTTAACGTGAATCTTGTTTTTTTTTAAGAAGCAAAAGCAGTTGCCATAGACGATTTTCTTAAACATTTAAATTTTTGATTCATTTGTCCTATTGTAAAGTCCTTCCGTGGACATACTGTATAAACATAAGTGCGGAAGTGCATTGTTTCCAAAAAACAGGGTATTAAATATTGTTAAAAATTTCGGTTTTTTATTAATATCCCAAGAATTCCTTTTTTATTTTAATATAATGAAGCAGTTGTAGAGATCTTATTTTACCCCAAGTCCAGTGAAGCCTAAAGTGGTACCTGAATTAGTATTTCTAAATGTTTATGTATATATATATTTTTAATTAGGCAAATAAAGATACAGCATTTTTGTCTTTTAATATTTTTTCGTAGCTTGCTTGGTTTTCGAGAAACAAATTCTTTATATTGCATATCCCTAAACCACATAATACACATAGGGCCTTTTCTATAAAAAATATTTGTTATAATTTTTTATTTTAATAAAATCTAAACCAACGCAGGTTTTTAAAATTTAGCGTTTTTACCATATTCCCTCTTTTAGGGTAGTCCAGGAATATGCAATTAAGTGTATTTTTTCTCAAAAACTAATATAACCAAGATACAAAATATTAAAAAGGTCAAATAGCTTTAGTTTTATTTGGCGAGTAAATATTAAATATGAAAAATTTTAGAAAGGCAGTAGCGTACATTTTTTTGCCAAAATTATTCCTTTGGGTGACGCTCGAGACGCATTTAATAAAGTTGATCAAGTTAGTTAATAAAATAATTTAAAAATATCAAAGATAATGGTTTTTTAAAAAACGTAATAACTCTAAATTTTGAATACAACGCATTTCCAGACCTATGTTTATATATAAACTTTTTTCATAAAGTTAGGAAATTAATAAGCCCTTTAATGTTTTTCCCCAATAAGAAAACCCTTTATAATGTTAGGACTTACATTCTCTAATGTTTTGTTTTCTTTTCCTGATGAATGAATCATAACAGCTTCTTTACCTTTTTGTGGATGTGTGGCTGTTCTATAGGACGTATCATCAAGTACAGGCATACTCTTAAAATCATTTTGTACATTCCCTTGCTTCCGGACTTGTGAATCAAAACAAACATTACTCAAAGAAGGATCATCAAGTAAAGGCATAGCCTTAAAGTCAGTTAATACTTCTCCAGGACATTGCTTTTGAACTGCTGGATCAAAACGACCATCATCAAATAGAGACATACTCTTCAAATCACTTGTTACTTCATTACCTCGATATTGAATTTGGACAGGTGGAACAAAACAAGCATTACTTAAAGAAGGAATACCCAAATCGTTTAATATTTGTCCCAACTTATCAGCAAAACTAACATCCGGTTTTACACTATTGGTACTTAGGTTTTTCTTGTATTTCTGCTCAGTCGAATCTGGATTCATGACACGATGAGCTTGGTCAAACATATTGTCTTTTTTAAGCTAACAGCCGAATTAAAACTTTCTTTGAAAGTATTATTATTTTTGTGTTTCTCTTTATCGTTATGTGAAAAGTTTTTATTTTCAAAATTAATTTTATGAGACTTAGTATCTTTATTCAAGGTATTAGCGGATAAAGCGCCTTGCTTAAAACAATTATTTTCAATTGCTTGGTCACTGTGCTCGTACATCTCGCTATATGGCGAATTTTTTGTAACATCATGAATTTGATCGGTTGCCTTTTTTCTAATAAGATATCAGCGAAATTAATTGCATCTGTGGAATTATTATTATCATTTACATCGTAATGGTATTTCTGCTGAACGTCAGATAAATAACTTTTTATTACCCCATGATTCTGGCCAGACATCTCTTTTCTTAAGTTATCAGCAGAAGTAACATATTGTTTTGATATATTATTATCAATGTCGTTGTAGCGTTGTTTTCGCTTATCAAAGTATGAACTTTTTTATTATTGTCACGATGATTCCAGTCAGACTGTTTATTTTGTTCATATCTATTTGCAAAATAATGACCATTTTTTGAACCAGAAGTACTATTAACAATGTTATTGTGATTCTGTGTATTGGTATATGAGCAATTTTTCAGGACCCGATGATACTTGTCTTGTCCCAACCTATAGGGATAATAACCACTCCTGCTATCATATGATTTATTGGTATGTTTCCACTTATCAGTATGTGACCAACTTTTCATGACGTGATGACTTCTGTCAGACATCTTGATACGAATCTAAAAATTAAATTTAAAATAATAAATATAAAATATTTAATAAGTACTTAAACAATAAATGTTGACCATCAACCAATGGTAAAAACGGTTTTAAGTAGTAAATATCAACTATACGCTGATTATTTATTAATAATTTTTTCAGAATTATTGAGGTAAACCACTAAATGTATATTTTAAAAATTAAATATTTGTATTTTAAATAAATTATATAAAAAAACTATTTTAAACGGTTTTGTATAGGTCGCAGGCAAATTTTAGGCAAGTGGCTCCTGCCTAGGCAAATGGCTTCTGCTTAGGCAAATACCCTCTGCCTGAACCAATGACTTTATTAAAATATGTTTTATTTAAAAGCTATTTGCCTAGGTAAATGCATTTGCCGTGGTCCTTGTCAGGCAAATGACTGTGATATATTTGATAACATATTAGGCGTACAGTGTTTTTTGTAGACGAATTGGTACGAAGCGCTATAGATGGTCATGCAAAACTGTCACATTAAGGAGGTCATGGTTAGTTTTTGTTAGTTAATCTTTTTTTTATTTGCTTTATAAAGAAATAATAATAAAAAGATTTTACTAACCAGAACTAACCATTACCCCCACCCCAATGTGACAGTTTTGCATGACCGTCTGGTTATGTAAATATTTCTATTTCCATTTGCCTAAAAATTGCTTAAGCAAATAGAATCAAATGCTATTTGACTAGGCAAATAGCATTTTTCTAGGCAAATAGCATTTGAAAATCAGAATACACCAGTTGTCCGGGCAGAAGGCATTTGCCTAGGCAGAAGCCATTTGTCCAAAATAACCATTTGCCTGCAACATATGTTCCAACTCTATTTATACACGAAATAACTTTGCCTCTGTACTAGATACAAAAATAAACTCAAAAGAAGAAATGTTTATTTGGATACACTCTTTTATTGACGAGACCAGTTTGTATACAGGGTGTCTCAAAAACAGATTTTTATTGTCAAGTAGGTTTTTTCAAGGGGACACCCTGTATATTTTAACAAATTTTGATTCGGTATTAAATTCTACATATAAAATATATAGTACACTATACATCAATTATTGCTGGTTTGTGAGATATCAACAGTTTCCTGAAATACATATTAGCAATTAAAAGTGAAGAAAGAAAATAATATTTTGGTTTTAATTATTTTTAAATATTTCTCTCACTGTCAGAGTAACAAATAATATAATAAAATAAGGTAAGTCAGTTTATTTTAGATACAAATTTACTTACTTAAAGTAAAAACCAGCCATAACTGGCGTATTGCTGTTTTTTTAGTGCAAGTAGAAAAATATGTGTCTAAAGAAACTAAATTTCTGACACACCTTTTGGAAGTTTTAAAAATGAAAGGGTATTAATTACATGTTATTATATTATTGGTCACTCTGACAGAGACAGAGTTATTTTCAATAATGAAAGCCAAAATATTATTTTCTACCTTCACTTTTAATCGCTAATGAGTATATCAGCATATTGTTGATATTTCGAAAACCAGCAATACTTGACATATAGTGGGCTATACATTTTTATTTAGAATTGATAACAGAATCATATGTCAAAAAAGCTACAAAGCAGACAAATATAAAATTGTTGGGCGTAGCATATCCAGAGTAAATATTATAATAGAAATGTCAATTGCCCAACGATAACGACACTATAATATGTAAAATTTGCTGCAATTTTGTTTTTCGAGAACGTACTTCTCCCCTACTAAAGTGCACAATTACATTTTTTTATTGCTATAACAAAATAAATGCTTTTAAAAAATATATTTTATTATTATACCTAGGTTAACATTTTTTAATTTCTTTATATCCCAAATTTATTTACAGAAATGTGTTTTTATTACTTAGTAATTAATAGTAATTAACATTTTAATTGAATTCTAGTTGACATTGCTTTATAAAATGGGTCGCGCTAAAATATGTAATAGTAAAATATTTTATTGTAAGCAATTATATTTTTTTATGTATTTATAGTTTTAGTAAAAAAAAATAATGTTGCTTTTCAGAAAAAAATTGTATTTCCCAGGATAGCCTGTTTAGATCTGTTACTCTATACAAGGCGATTCTTGACCTATACGCATAATCTTAGGAAATTAGGCTTTAGGCTAAGGGCAAACCATGGGGCAAGCAATGACTAAATATTTAAAAAAAAAGTTAATAAAGCATTTTTAGTTAGAAAGATAATTAACTATTTAAAAAAAAGAATGTAAATTCTGATAACAAATAATAGTAAAAAGATAGTAAACTATTTTTTGTTACAGAATAATCATCTAAATTTTATGTTGTTTGTAAAAACTAAACCAATCAGCGTTGAATTCAGGGGGTGGCCCAGGGAGATAATCTCCCTCCGGAGCAAAAATTCTTCCCGAAGAAATTTGGTGTCAAATCATAAGTACGACTGACATAACCAACATTATTTTTGACGTCAGCAAATGCTCCTGGAGCAATAAAATATGCTCCCAAGGAATGCTCCCACAAATAAACGCCCGGAGTTTTTCACCATCCATTTCTCAACGCAACCCAGAAAATTGTAACCCCACTCTTTTTATTTGTGTTTGATACTTTCGTAACAAATATTGTACTATATAATATAACCGCTTAAGCTGTGTTTACATATTTCGGTAGTTGATAGTTTCTGGGCAGGTAGAATTAAATAGTAATATCGTCATTGCTACCAGATTTTTTAGTTTTGCGCTACATACTGATGAAGCAATAAGTAACGGTATATAACAGCTATTAAATTTTTGAGACATTCTGTATAATTAAAATAAATATTTTTTAAAAGTATATGTCATTACAGATCTTTTACTAAATATTCATTTTGATAAGTTCATAAATATAGTCAGTATATAAATTTCAAATTTAAAATTTTAAAGTTACATACAATCTTTTGACTTATTTTGTATATTTCTTTAATTTATTTTTTAATAATCATCCAACTAACTATATTCCATTTCTTTAACTGTAGATTGATTAATAACGTTAAAAATATAACTTTTTGATTTTTACATTTTCTTATTTTTTTCTTTAAATCACCCTGTATACAAAATATATATTTTTTTATAAACTCTATACAAGTATACATAAGATTAAAATATAAAACCCCTTTAACGTTGTAGTTCCGTTTAAAAGTACATAATCAATAGCCAATTCAGGGCACCAGCTGACAAGTATTCCACCTACATATTAGCAGCTAACATTTTTATTTATTACCAGTAATACATAAAGTATTAACTGAAATGAAGCCCCCACAAATGAGGGGTCCCCACAACGAACAATGTATGGGTCTCCACCTTTAAAAACAGTGACATATTAATTGACGAGGACCTTTCTTTTTTTTTTTGGTTTTAAAATTACATTCACTTCTACCTTCAAGGGGCTTCCACAGGCTCAATGCCCCAAGGCCTCTACAACTCTAAATCCAACCCTGCTCTGTACAAAATAAAGCATATTTCTTAACGAAAGTCTTGTTTTCCCCTTAAAGCAAATGCATTTGCACTACACAACTTTCTAAGCATTAAAATTTTTGGTCCACACATCAAATTTTCTTAAAAAAAAAAAAACGTTTTGTTATTTAAACGTCAAATTCTAATAGTATGTGTGCTTATCGAACTTCGCAAAAAACTTTTTGTAATGTGTATTATTGGTTAGAATAAAATATCAACAATACAGCGGCAAATACACAATATTATGTTTGTATTACTTACATCAGTCAATTTAAAAATTCAATTCCATATTCGCATATTTGCGCTCGGTCATATGACACATGTGCATTTTCTGTTTATTCTTTTATCGTCAAAAAGCAACTTTTATTTATTTACCATTATACCTTAGTAGCCAATATTTTTTCAAAAACTAGTCATTAAAATAAGTTATTTATTTAAGAGAAAAGGGTTTCAAACACTAAAATGATAAAAGCTAAAATTGTTTTATATACGATAAAAATATTTGCACGATATGCAGTATAAAAGCGCTAAAATTTATAATCTATTACTTATCTGTTCTGCTTTTTATAACTCCAGAATTATACGTCAGTCATTAACAAGACAATTTTTCTCAAATTGACACCATATTCCTTAAAATTAAGTGTGAAAACTTTGCGAAAGTATAGAGTTTTTTTTCGAGTATTTTTAAAAACCTAAATACTAACATTTAATGATATGTTTTCATTTCTAGAACTGGTAATTACTCTTAAGAGGGGGGTTAATTTGTGCTTAAAATAAAACTTTTTTGACACTGTCCAAATTTCTTTATTAAACTAAATGGTACATTTAAATATAACATTTGAAGAAGGTTGTGTACATTGTGTTTAATATTTGTTCAAAATTTAAGAATCCGTTAATGCCAGGAATTATTTGTCTTCGGAAAAAAGGTAAATTTACTGTGCTCATCATAGTTCGGTGTAAATAGTGTGGAATCAGAAAAATTAGGATCATTCGTTAGATAAACATTTTCCCCAAATAAAGGCAAGTTTGTTTAAATTTCACCTTGTTAGTTTTTAAATACACTTTTGGGTAACAAACGCGCAAAAATGCTAATTTTCTAGATACTCGAATACAGGGTGGACATAATAAAAATCGACGAGTTTTGAGAAACCCCTGTATCTTCTAAACCAGTCAAGTTACCGAGAATCTGATTGCACCATTAAACTAAACATTAAAAGAGAACGGGACAAGTCTATTATTGTATTGTATCTCTTACCGTTTAACCTATACCCTATTATCCCAACCAAAAAAACCTGTACAATCAGTTTAATTTGCTATTGTTTTTGTCGTAAGTTCTTTTGCCTTATCGCATGCTGTTTTGTATTTTTGAAAAATTATTTGGTAATCTGCGCTTGGTTTATATATTACAACTGCGTATTATTTATTTTTATACAGAACTATCTACAATATTTTTATCCCGTTTACTGTGTTTACTATAGCCGATAATGGTATGGAAACCAAACCGCCGTCCTTAGGAAATGCATGCGTTTAATCCCTTCCACCAATGCTTTATGTCTGATTTGAGTAGAACGAGATTAGGGGCTTCCCCGGCCCACCGCTTCCACCATTCGTCGGACGACGACATAAACAACACACATCCCACAACGAATATTTACTATGTTTTTAATGCCCTGTGGTCGACGAGGTGGTTTTCGCACCTGTAATACATTTGACTAGGCCAAAAAATCGAATATTTTATTGTGAAAAATATATCAAAAATATTTTTCAATGTGACGAAAAAAATATCGTACAAGTTTGATCCCTTAATATTGATATTAAGAGGTATGTCCTCGCAACTAACTGTTTTTTAAGAACAATTTGTTTCATGCAAAACTCGTAAATTGTTGATCTGAAAAATTTTACACACATTCTTAGGTAAAGAAAATTTAATTCCCTACAAAAAGTTTCTTCGTAAATTGTCAAATGTTTTAAATATTGAAGTTTTTTTTTTTAATTTTTTGTTTCTTGAAATTGAATTTTTGTTACTACTACAAATATTATTATTTAAATAGATCCAATACTTTTAAAGGAAATTGGATGCGCTACTAACATTTTTCAATAAATCTCACTTTTTTAAAAGTTATTCGACGCTAAAATTGAATCCGGAAAGTAATTTCAACGTTAAATAACTTTAGCGGTGAATTTATTAAAAATATTAAAAACAAGTTTTGTGAAGCGATTCCAGTTTCTTTAAAAATGTGTATTTGATTTCATTTTAATATTAATATTTGTAGTAGTAACAAAACTCCAAACACAAAAACAAAATTGAAATAATGGTTAAAGCTCAATTACATTAAAACGGCTTATTTGACAATTTACGAGATGAACTTTTTGGTAGGAAATTAACCCTTCTTAAGAATGTGTGTGATAAGTTTTTTCAGATCAACGATTTGAAGCATAAGAAAAAAAGGTTGTTAAAATACTGGTTGTTGCGAAGATAAACCCTCATTATTAATATAAAGGGCTCAAACCTTTAACATATATTTTTTGTCCCCTTAAAACAATATTCCCGATAAATTTTTGAAAAAGACGAAAAATCTTCGCCATTAACGGATTCTTGAATTTTGAACAAACATTGTACACAATGTACACAACCCTCTTCAAATGTTATATTTAAATGTACCATTGAATTTAATAAAAAAATTTGGACTGTGTCAAAAAAAAGTTTTATTTTAAGCACGAATTAACCCCTCTTAAGAATAATTACCATTTCTGGAAATGAAAACATATCATTGAATGTTAGTATTTCGGTTTTTAAAAATACTCTAAAAAAAACTCTATACTTTCGCAAACTTTTAACACTTGATTTTAAGGAATTTAGTGTCAATTTAAGAAATATTGTCCTGTTAACGACTGACGTATAATTCTGGAGTTATAAAAAGCAGAACAGATAAGTAGTACATCATAAATTTTAGCGCTTTTATACTGCATATCGTGCAAATATTTTTATCCTATATAAAACAATTTTAGCTTTTATCATTTTAGTGTTTGAACCCCTTTTCTCTTAAATAAATAACTTATTTTAATGGCTGGTTTTTGGAAAAAATATTGGCTACTAAGGTATAATGGTAAATAAATAAAAGTTGCTTTTTGACGATAAAAGAATAAACAGAAAATGCACATGTGTCAGGGCTCAAACCTTTAAGATATATTTTTGTCCCCTTAAACAATATTCCCGATAAATTTTTGAAAAAATATTAGTAGATTTACAAGTCCAAGGTACATAACAACTCTATCTGCTTATACACTGTGATAGTTGATAATCTAAACAGTTCACCCTCAATTTAAAGTAATTGTACGATCAGACTGTGTGGGAAAAGAGAGCAACTGGTTTACTGGCAGAAGTGTACCCTTATTGATATATATTTGGGGGAGAAAATTAACGTTAATTTTTAGGGCCTCGCACTAATTAAAAGGATTTGTTTACACAGACAAAATAAAAGTTAGGGTTAACTAATGCAGTAAGTTTCCGTTTAGATTTAAATAATTTATATAGCTTCTTAAATAGATATAGATTATAAAAAGTAATTTTGAAAATAAAAATATCCCCATGTCTCTTGTGTAGTGCAGCGATATGCAAGAAATTAGGTGGTCCTTTTTTAAGATTAAGCAATATGTTAAAAAAGTTAAGGGCAAGAAAACTGATATTTGCTTAATATAAAGAAAATACAGAAATTGCACAAAAGTCAGTAGCAAAATTGGATAAAGGATATTTAAGGTATTAACGAAAAACTATTTTTTAAATAAAGAACACCCTGATTTGTCCTAAGAAAAAGAATTGACCGACCCATGCAGTGGCGGATTTACATATTTTCCGCCCGTAGGCTATTAATTTGTGCCGCCCCTATTTTTTAGGTTTTTAATTAGGAAAGAAAATTTAAAAATAAACAAGGGCCTCACTTTTATTTTTCTACTCCTACAATATATCAAAAACGAAATTAACAGTTTATGAAGTACAAAATCTGCCGCACCCAAAAATTTGCTGCCCTAGGCTCCAGCCTACTCAGCCTGCTGGTAAATCCAGCACTGGACCCATGTTTATACAAACTTCTGGTCTTAAAATTACTTAAAAATTGTTTTTTCAGTTCGCATATTTATTAAACACCCTGTACTATATATTATATCAAAATACCTCTGCTAGTTTGTATACATATTTTTTAACTTATTAATAAGTAATAGATAGAAACATTTAAGTTAATGTATTTATATTTTTAATTAAAGTTAACTGTCAATACAGTAGTTTGTTCACAATGTTAATTTGAAAGAAAACCTACTTTTTATAAATTTTATACGGTTTTTTTTATTATTTTTTTTTATATGATTAACAGCAACTTTAAAGAAATAAAATGATTTAAAAAACATTAATTTTTAAACCAATAAATATTACTACATTAGGTTTTTTTTAAGTTTAAATACTCTATATCTTGAAAGCAAAGACCCATATTTATTTGATTTTTTTTCTTATTTTTATAAGCAAATTCTACCGTAGAAGTTTTGCACGACAATTAAAGATCACTCTGTATGTTGACCCAAATAAATTTTGTTATTTTTAATAAAACCAAAAACTTACCCTTTTATTTAATAATAAACACAAAATAACTGTAATATACACTACACAATATACATATAATATAATTTTAAAAATGGGCCAATTCTAAAATACATCTTTTTTTATATATTTTGAAACACTACTTAGGTTCTAGCTCTGTCGAGGCTAATAAATATTTATTTAGGCAATAATAAACCAGTAACAACTAAAAATGCTAAAAAACAAGTTTAAGTATAGCAGAGAAGTAAGTACAAAATATTTATTTTTTTCTATATTAAACCAATATGGTATCATACAAAAGATTATACGGGATGTCCTTAAAGTTAGTTAAGACGATTTTTCGAGTAATTTTAAGGAAAATAGTTTAAATATTTGTCCTCAAAACATTGGTCCAAAAATTATTAATTCTCAAGATCTCAATAAAATAAAATTGTTTTTGAAAAATACCTCAAATGTCTCTTACCCAATATTGTTGTTATTAGGCAGCAGTATAATTTATAGTATTAAGAATCTAATTAAGCATTAACTATTTTTTTGGTACAGTGGCTTCTCAACGGCACCTGGAAGAATATTTCTTTAAAAAATGGCACTTCTCGATACGTTCCTGACTTTGGTGCAATTGTTAAGTTTTTTAAATAGAGCAAATAAAAATACAGAATTTTTGTTATATCTTTCTAAATTTTAAAGAAAAGGAAATCCAACTAAATGCATACAAATGCAAAGGGCATGAATGATTTTTTAGTTGTACTTAACTTACTTGTAATAGTAAAAAAATAAATCTTTTATTTCTCATCTTTATGATAACTGGGACAAATTAAGTTTAAACTAAAAAATCATTTTACTCTTTATATGGCAACATTATCAAGTTTAGTGAAAATTTATGAAAAAATATATTTTTATTTAAAAAAATACAAAATATTATATTACCGATTTTGTTTTTGCCAAAATAACGTCCTCGTAATTTTAAATCTTCCTGTATATCAAAGGGCAACTATGATTTTTAATTAGGTAGGTTAAAAATTATTTACTTCGATTTTTATTTTTCAAAGAAATATTTTTGCTATTTTAAACCACTTTGCATATCATGGGGAAATTTTATTATAAATTTTTGCTATTCAGATAAAGCAAACAATTTTATAAAGTATAACTTTTTTAGAAGTATTAAAAATAAAAAATTTATAGGTATAGTTCCATCCTAGGACACCCTGTATATTTAAAAACGCTGTAATTGTTTTATCATTTACAATCATTATTTTAGAAATTTACATTTTTTTACATAAAAATCAATTATAATGGGACCGATAACGAATTCTCCTATTTTTTCTTAATTATCCATGAGACGTTGCAAGCTTAGCTGCTTCAACTTTAGCCATGGATATTTTGGACACCATCTTTACTATTTATTATCTTTTTAATTTCTAAACATATCTACACCTTATTCTAAAAGGCAAAGTATGTACAACCTCTGATTTATGGTTTGATGTTTGATCAAAAACCAGGCTTTTAACACTTGTACTAAATATTTTAATTTCTTTTATCATTAGGCCAAGAGCTTACATACTTATTTTTAAATGTAGTTATAATATGCTAATTTAAAAATATAACAATCACGACAGAAACTGTTACTCCTAATCATCAAATTACAAATTGTTTAAAGTGACCCAAACGACCCAACCAGGTAACAAAATCGTTGATTGTTTACATTGCCGACAGGAGCTAAAATTTTACGGCAACTTGATTTTAAAACTAGGGTCGATCATCCGTGCACCACGTAAGTCCCAGGCATACCCAGTTAGCAAACACTTAAAAAGTGTCCACATAGGCAGATGTTTTCTTACCACACACGCCCTCTGGCTTTTAAAATATTTTTGACATTTTGTCGAGACGACAAATTGCTATTGGATTTTGTAGTTCCTCAATTAGTTAGCAAATATTTACGCTGGCGTGTGGCAATTTTCGTTTTATTGGTTTACCTAAATCGGTCTAAATGTACCTACCTATGTTATGAATTTGTTAAATTAGGTATGTGTTTGGTACTATAAAAATAAATGCGTTTCAATTCACTAGCGCACTCTAACGTATTTACTTTAAGGTTTAGTGGATCTATACATCACATAAATTATACAGTGTTCCCAGAACATGTTGGCAATTTTTCAGATTTATATAGAACCAATGAAAATAATGTGAGGAGTTCCTAATTTTTTTCTTAAGCCTCTCTTTACCGATATATGTGCCATTAAAGAACGTCGCAGAAAATAGTTTTTCTTTTAATAATTTTTATAGTTTAACGAAATAGGGCTCTTAAAAAGACTTAAAATGGGGTATACTTGTAAAACATTTGCAATCATTTAGGTTGCCAGGGGCATGCTAACCTTACACAGTAGTATGTACTAATTATTTTTACACCCTGTATAATAAATGAATGAAAATAGAATTTTTAATATTTTTGACTTTTAGTTAAAAGAGAACATTTTTGTTAACGATAAATTGACAACATTAAACATTTTTTGACTACAATTTAATTTCCTACCTTTTAATAAGCTCTAGTTTTGTCCACTTTTATAAAGCACTTATTTAGTAACCGAATTTTCACTGCACCTGTTGCTAAACAACTAGTTACTACTTAGTATTTCGATCAAATAAATAAATATATACCTATTGGGTAAAACTATTAGTAATAAATATAACAATAAACATCTCTAAAGGTATGCACCAAAATATTAAAATTTCTGCCTAGACAATACGAATAAATTACCATCAGGTAAATTGAACAGGTTAATTCTTTAAATAATATTATATCCAGGAAACAAAATTCATAATCTTTAAAGTCTTAACTAAAACAGTTTTTTTAATTGACCGGAAAATTGAATTTTCCACTCAATTTTTAAGCGAAAAATGCTATTTTACAGGACTAATTTACTTTCCGGTCCCTAGTTTACTTTCCGGTCTCTCATTTACTTTCGGTCCATGATATCAAAAATCCTGTTAGCCACGACAAAAATTGTCAGAGTTCAATTGTTACTATTTGACAGTTCAAGATATTGTAAAGTAAAGAAAGCATCATTTTGCCAAAATGGAGTCAGACATGGAAAATCCAGATGAAATAATTGAAGCAGCGTCCTTATTGTCGTTTAAATATAACACTAAAAATTTACACAGTTTTTTCCGGTCAATTAAAAATAGCTATTTACGTTACTAGACCGGAAAATGGTATTTTACGGGTCGACGAAAAACATTTACAGGGCGAGCCGTAGGCGAGTCCTGTAGTTTTGAGGAGACCCGTAAAAATTATTTCCGGTCGAGTATCGTACATAATTTTTTTTTAATTGACCGGAAAAAAACTGTGTAAATTTTTAGTGTTATATTTAAACGACAATAAGGCAAGGCTGCTTCAATTATTTCATCTGGATTTTCCATGTCTGACTCCATTTTGGCAAAATGATGCTTTCTTTACTTTACAATATCTTGAACTGTCAAATAGTAACAATTGAACTCTGACAATTTTTGTCATGGCTAACAGGATTTTTTGATATCAGGGACCGGAAAGTAAATGAGAGACCGGAAAGTAAACTAGGGACCGGAAAGTAAATTAGTCCTGTAAAATAGCATTTTCCGCTTAAAAATTGAGTGGAAAATTCAATTTTCCGGTCAATTAAAAAAAATTATGTACGATACTCGACCGGAAATAATTTTTACGGGTCTCCTCAAAACTACAGGACTCGCCTACGACTCGCCCTGTAAATGTTTTTCATCGACCCGTGAAATACCATTTCTCCGGTCTAGTAACGTAAATAGCTATTTCCTTCAATCTTTATTGTTGGTATTAATTGCTACATGTGAAATAAAAACTAATTTTTTTTTATATAAAATTTATTAAAAATACAAATTATTATTATAACAGCATAAGAGAAAGGACACGAAACTACCCTATTAATTTTATACTGGGTTAGTAAAAAGAACAACTTTTAAATATCTTTAAAACCGCATTTACCAAATTTGGCTGGCAATAGCTAAAGGCGCGGAAAAACCCTGCCAAGGACCATTCATTCCCTGCCTTTGTTTTCGCTAACCAGATTTTAAAGGTAAAAACTTAAATTGAGTACCTAGATATCAGGTATACTCTAGCGACTAAGAAAATAACAATTCTTACAAAGGCATTAGACCAAATATATTTAATACCTGAGTATATAAAATAACAGTAGGTATTTGAGGTTTTAAGGTACCTAATTAGAGAAAATTAGGTATAATAAAACAGAATGGTAGACCACAAAAATAAGGGTGCCAAGCTCATACCATTAAAAACGGAAAAACACGTGTAGCACGAAACTGGTAAATCTGGAAACAGTGCCGAAACAAATATTCTATTATATACAGGGTGTTTCAGAACTATGGGGTCAAACTTTAAGGTGTGATTTCTTATGCTATTTTATGAAAAAAGTTCTGATAAACATATCGTAGGCAATATCACGAAGTGACGTATCTGAAAAATAGGAAAATTGACAAGAGCCGATGTTAAGGCTTCAAAAAGTTGCTCTCTAATATCGCAAATTGGCAAAAGTTAGATTTTAATAGCTTAAAAGTTATAAAAGTATAATAATTAACTAATTTTATTTTACTTTGAAAAAAGTCGCTCAAAAAATACCTAAAAGCACTCTTTTGAAATTGAGAAAAGCAGATACGCCACTTCGTGATATTGACGCATATTATGTCCGGAGTTGCTTCCTTATTGAGATACAGGGCGTTAAAATTTAAGAAAAAATATAATATTCCTAATATATTTTTAATATGCTGGGGCCGATTTAAATAAGATTTGGTACATTTATTTAAAGTAGTTAGGCGCCTATTTAGCCCTAACCAGATTGGTATTATTGCGTCCAGAGGCGTCTCAGTGGGCAACGCAACTTATATTATTGAGAAGAAAAAGCACGCATCTGACTTTTTTGACGTTTTAATATTTTTTTATAATTAAGCAAGTCATATTACAAATTCTTAAATTCTTGTATTTTTGTATCTACCTTCGTTTTTAAGAAAAATATTAAAGCTACTTTAATTTCTTCTATAAAGTGCCCATAAGCAACATGCCATAAAAAGCAAAAACTAAAAAAACAATTATTTGCCTTAAAATAAATAAGCATAAGCCATAAGCATAGTATTTTTATCAATATTTGTACGTTTTTCCCTTTTTACTAAGATGGAAATTCTTTATTTTCCAATTTTGGATTTTATTTTATGCTGTTTAGGGCTACTTTTAAGAATGACTTAAAGTGGCTTTATTTTTTATTAAAAACTGGGCTACATTCAAAAATAAATACAGGAGAATAAAAAGCTGTATTATTAATTGCCTAATTGTGAAAAATATAAAAACGTTAAAATAAGTCAGATGCGTACTTTCCTCTCAATAATCAGTTGCGGTGCCCACTGAGGCGCCACTGGATGCAATAATAACAATCTGGTTAGGACTAAACAAGCACCTTATTAGTTTAAATATATGAACCAAATTTTATACAAATCGGCCTAACCATATTAAAAATTTTACAAAAAGTTTTTTCTTAAATTTTAACGCCCTGTATCTAAGTAAGGAAGGACATATGTCTATATGAACCTTTTTTATAAAATAACATAACGAATCACACCTTGAAGTTTGATCCCATGGTTCTGGTTAGTTTTGGTTATATGAACTTTTTTTATAAAATAACATAACGAATCACACCTTGAAGTTTAATCCCATATTATCCATTAGGCTGACTAGGCTACAGCCTAGGGCGCCATAAAAAAATAGGCGCCAGACAGGGGAGTAAAAGTAGTTTACGTTGACTTTGATTTTTGGTGAATAATTTCTTCTTTGTGAATAAGGTGCTTTGGAATGAAATAGGTCGCGAAAAGGAGAGAATGACCTTTTTTTGCTCTTCAAAAATTTTTTGGTGGAAAAAAATAGGCGCTCCGGAAATTATAGCCCAGGGCGCCTCAAACAGTTAATACGGCCCTGAATACTACAGCTATAAAAATATATATTTTTATTTTTTTGTAAGACATCTGAAATTATTGGGACTTTTTATGGCACTCAACCAAAATATTTCGTAATCCATATGAAAAACTTTTTATTTTCAAGAAAGATGATTATTTGGAGTGGTGTGTAAAGCGCTGGGTTGTAAGGCGCACAACGGACATGAGTTGGGTTCGAATCCTGCTAAGGCCAAATGCTTATTTATAATATGGTCGGAAATTTAGTGATTAGCTCTACAATAGACGGAAATAAGAGCAAAATGTATCGACGCTAATAGCAAAGGTTGCGCGTAGCAAGGACTAATGCTACATTTACAACCAATTCTGAAATTTCAAATTGACATTTAAACAGTTGGTTAAACTTCACTTATTAAATTTAAATTTGACAAGTGCAATTTGACGAATTGTTTAAATGTCAATTTTAAATTTCAGAATTGGTTGTAAATGCTAAGGCGCTGGAACACACTTTGCCGAGTCCTGCGCAACCGTAGACATGCGGACCCTATCCAGTTGGAAAGGGACCTGGTCTTAAGTTGTCGCGAATGGGACCGTGACTACTTAAAAAATTGAACGGCACGCAATCTTCTATATTTTTTTGCTTTTCAATTTTTTTCCTACAAAAAATAGGTATGGCACGTCAACGACATCATTTCACATTTTTGTACAAATATGGCACGTTCACACAAAAAGGTTCGCCATAACTGGTCTAAGGTCTTAGGCCCACTATAAGCAGGGCCGTGTCTACCAGGTGGTGCAAGACGCCAGGGCGCAATGTTGCTGGGGCGGAAATTTTTCAAATAAAACTATTAAAAATTTTATCCCATCAATTAAAAATAATTTCAAAATCATTATTTTAAAATATTTGGTCGAAGATTTTTTGAACATAAACGCAAGAAAAGTCGAACTTTAGTTAATATGCTGTTTAATTTATTGAAGTATTTAATACCTACAGCATTATATGCTTATTTTTAACGAAATAACATTTATATGTTTTTTTTATTATTTATGTTATTTATGTAGTTAATACATTTTGTTGTGTTCTCTATTTAAAGCTTTAATGTTATATAAAAGCAATAAAAGATAATACTAGTATTATCTTTGGTTATATTAAAAGTAAAAACAGCATTCCACTGTGTAATGGATGTAGCCATGGCATAAAAAGTAAATTATTTCTATAAGCTCGGAAAAATACTACTATTGAGACATTTCTCTTACTCTGGTATTAAAAAGTACAGGATCATACACTTAAAAACAAGGCCCCTTATTTGGTGAATTTACCCAAAGACATTCTGTTATAAGGGAGAACAATATTTTTCGCACCAGGGCGCAAGTCACCGCCCTGACTATGTAATTAATTTTATCATGTGATAAAACATTTTAAAATAGTGGACAATTTTTAAACATGCCTTAAATCATTAAAGAATAATTCAATATTACCTATTTTTATCAGTTACTTAAAAAAATTAGTTAGTATGAACCTGTTCCAAATTCAAACCTTTTAATAATGCTGTATTCACTGCCTCCAGGTTTTGAAGGTAAACGAAACAAATCCTTTACTTTTACTTATATCACACACGGCTTATTCAGTATCTAATATTAACTATTGTAACTATTAATTGGGAGAACGACAAAAGTCTAACTGAGACAACCAAATATCTTTAATACCTGAGAACAGGTCATAATATTTGCTAAATTAGGAAAAATAAGGTATAATAAAAATGAACAATGGACTACAACAATCAGATTAAGGGTAAATCTTGTACCTGTAAATCTATATTTTATTCTATATTTATTTCAGTATACTTTGGGTACTTTAAATTGAAGAAACACTGAAAGATAAAATATAATTTATTGGTTTAAAAAGTCAGTAACCACAGTTATAATACTACGTATTTTTCTCAAGAGAATATGATCAGATTTGAGTTTGCATCGTAAAGTTAAAATGGATATAGGGTGTCCAACTGTAGACTTAATAAAGTTGGGAATTATTATTTTACCCCTAAAAACTTTATATAAAACTTGCAAATTAGAACAACAATGACAAATTTTTGTAAGATATTTACACAAAAACAATTATTTTTGATGAGTTTAACTTTCTGTATCTTGACAACGAAGAGTTTGCGGATTCATGTTTATATAAAATTTTGTCTTAAAATTACTTAATACATCATCTGTTAAATTTAACACCTATACTTGATCAACACCCTGTATAAACATAGATCTGAAAACGTAAAAAAAACATTTTTTAAAATTATCAAATACCTTAGACATACATATCTTATCCTATAATAATGAAATTTGGATATTTGCAGCATTAAAAGGATTATTTATCCATGACTTGTTTAAGTTTGTTAAATGACTTCTGAAGCAGCGAATATTTCGGACTAAAAGATGTAAGCCTGTGATTTTTGTACAAGTTTTAAATCGCAAGTGATCTGGAAATATCTCCTATTTGTAATTCTTTCCAAAAACCTTATTTTTACAGATTTAATTTATGGCATAAAACTACATCTTGTTGTAAAAAACCTATTTTTATAAGTGCCATAGCCTAAATACTATAAATACTAATTCAAAAAAATACAAAATTTTTGATCCAACAAGTTTTTGGTCCCTGACGCAAAAAAATACTCGAAATAATACACAGGAAGTGTTGCCAGGTCACCAGCGATGTTTTATTTAAATTAAGCAAGTTGTTATTCCCGGCAGCGGAGCGGTCAGAGTACCTAGCCCGTATCCAGGTGGTACGAGATCGAATCCTTCACCATCAAACATCTTACACCCCGACACCCACGGTGCTCTGGTACTTAGACATAGGCCTACGTGGGCTGTGTCAAAGATAAAAAGAGTACAATACAGCTTCTTGGTCACCTTATTTTATATTTATCACTAGGTAAAAACACACACTGACACACAAAATTAACAATATAGGATATCCTAAGTTATATACAACTTTTTATCAATTACAAACATAGAGACTGTCCACTAATAGAGTTTACAAGAAGACAAATAAATAAAAAATAAGGGTGGTTTACTCCTGGAGAAAAAATCATGTTTTTAAAGAATTTACCCATTCGGTATAAAAATATATGTTCAAGCAAATTTTTTTTAAGAATAGCTTTTTTCAAAATTTTTTTATGCATTTGTAGAACTTATCGGTGGACAGTCTGTATATGTAAGAAGCCTGCCTGATTTAATATAACTTCAACTATTTTTATATTTAGGGTTTTAAAAACCATAATCTATCATAAAATTGCTCTTACGGATTTGTTTTTATTTAAAAAGTGTCCAATACCAAAATATATCCAAACTAAACCTGCCAAAAGGGCACACAACAAATCAAGATAACGAGGTCTTTTCTGATTTATTTGTTAAGTCGCCCTCCCCCTGAGTTACAAAGGTTTTAGCAGAGCTTAGATCCAGAGAAAAGAGCAAAGCTTAAAAAACAGGTAAGTATTAAAAAATAATTTAGAAAAGAAATTTCGAAAAGGATTAATCTGACATCAAAATTGACAACAAGGGATAATCTGTTGAAAAGATACTATAGTGGTAACCCAACGATGATACAATTAGGATATTTTGTAATTGTTAAACTATCCCTTAAGGATTTTTGCCCTACGAAAGACATCTTAATAGGTCTGTCATGTGAGTTGTAAGTATAAACTTTTGTTACTAAGTTTTATAGTAAAAGCTTGTTGAACATTTTGCAACTGAAATTAATTCATCTACGATTATAAAACCTTAGTTATTATTTTACGGTAATTTTGGAATTATGTAAAGGTATTTCTTATTTAAATAAAAATACTCAGTGTATCATGCACCACTCCGTATAATTCTGTTATAGCCACGGCAGCCTCAAAAAGCTTGAATTTCTCTTTCTATCCAAAAAGTATTTTTCCCCTTATAATTTAAACACTTTGTATGGGTCCCTAATCCGATCTCCTTTGGAATACTGTTTTTGTATCTGGGGCATGGCGTCCCCCACAACCCTTAGCATGATTCCATTCAAAGAAGAGCTGTTCGCCTCTTTAATAATCCTTCACTTACAGAAAGGCTTCCTCCTCTTGCCCATCGTCGTGCTGTGGGGGATTTATCACTTTTTTATAGGTACTTTCATAGCTTTTGCTTTGGAGAATTGTCCAGTATTATTTCTTCACTCAGGGTTCCCAACAGAGAAACTCGTGGTGCCGTAAGTATCCATCCCTAGCTTGTTCGGTCTTTTAACCCTAAAGTTTCTAGAATGTAGAACCTGCTGCTGGCAGAGTTCTTACATTCCCATCCCCTCCTCAAATCATTATGAATTTAAATTCCGTATCAACAAACTTCCTCTTACCTCGCTTAAGACACCCACGGTACATTAGTACATATATAGGCTTTTAGCCTTTGTGTAATTTCCAGATAAAAAAATACAAAGCCGTCTTAGCCATCTAAGTTTTTGAGCTACAGGGCGATTTTGACAATATCTCAACTGATTGATAACTTATCAAAAAGGTAAAAATAGATTCTAACATAATAGTCCCTGGGCCAGCAATGAAATGAATAACACTTTCAAAACCTTTTAGGTGGTTTCTTTTGACGAGTGTATCACGATTATTTATAGAGAGGGGGAGCGGTAGCATTTTGGGAAATATGTTTATAGGAAAAAAGCTTCTTTGACCTTTAAAATACAATCCTTAAGTTTCTCAATTTTAATACAACCTGTATATTTCCTCTGTTATCTATATCGATATAATTACAGCTAACAGATCAATCCAAACGTATTTTGTGCTTAGGACAATTAATATACATGAGTGCACCTAATTCGTCAAAACCTGCGACACCGGTACATAAATCTGCCCGGGGAAAAATAAGTAATATCCAAAGTATACGTATGTAGATGCGAGAATAAGAATGTATCCCTTACCAAAAAGTCGCCGAAGGCTATGTGGCATCCAGTGACGTAGATTTCTGTAAAAGACTATAATAATGCTATGATTCTTGATCCTGGACTATGTTTTGAGCATAACCTTAGGTATCCAGTGACGTAGAATTTTGGAAAAGACTCCACTACAAGTTTTTATACAAGTTACCTTATAATAATGCTATGATTCTTAATCCTGGCCTATGTTTTGAGGATAACCTTAGGAATAATGCTATGATTCTTGATCCTGGCCTATGTTTTGAGCATAACCTTAAGCCATGTACAGACTTGGATACAATCGGGACAACATTGTCGGCCGATTGTATCTTGTTCAAAAAATTTTTCAGCAACAAAGTTGGCCAACATTTGCAGATACAAGTATTTTGCGTCCACACTAGTTTTAAAGCTCGTACAAACATTGCCGAAGTTTTCCATATTAAATGGAAAACAGGCGACTTGCCGATTCCTTGGATGAAAACGCTCACCGATGTTGCCATGGTGTTTGCAAGAAGTTGGCCCACCGATATGCAACATTCAAGATACAGTCGGCCAACAAATGTTTTCGCATATTGTATCCAAGTCTGTACGTGGCTTTAGGTGACTAAAAACATTTAAATTTCAATTTGTTACACTCGCATAACATACCTATAAGTTATTTATTTAATATTTAAATGCAAACTCCTTTTATATTTTTTTTTATTGCAGGTTTTTAGTGCTAGGTGCAAGGAAAGTAGAATTAAAGTTATTTAAATATATAAAGTAAATAATAAAATTGACGATGATAAGCTAGAAAACAAATCCAGTAGCAAATACAATTTTTTTCGGTGAAATTTATACATGGTATCTCTAAAAAGTGCAGAACAAATTTTACCACAAACTCCTGAAGCTAAAATATGACTATCTTACCCAACTTACCTCAGGAAGATTTCGGAGATATATGGTGATAAAATATTAACCTGGTAGGTATTAGTTTTAAAAAATAATTTTACTAATAATAGGTGTATTATCACACTATTTAACTAGAGGAGATTTTGGGGGTTAAAAATTAAAATTTAATCTTATTTCAATTGTAAAATTTAGATGCGCCACCTGAGGTATCTGCGCATATTTTAAAAATTCACTTTCTGTATGGCCCAGGCGCGGCGAGTTCTCATATTTCATATGGATGCCATGGTATCAAAAAAATTCAAAAGCAAAAAAATCCTTACCTTCAAAGCATCTACTTACTCAATTTGCTCTTAACCAACAGCGTTCTTAAAAATAAACAATCTATTGCCTCATTTCTCATACATTGTATTTCTTTGGGTGCATTAGCACCCGTGCACCTACGTACTCGCAGCCACGGCTATGGCCAGATCTATATTAGGCAGAAAGTTTTAGAAGATGCCGATGCTAATTTTTAACGGTGTGAATCCTTGGGTAATATTTAAAAAAAAATTAAAAACATAAGCTATTTTACCACTCTGTATCTTAAAAAGTAAAGACATTTCAAACATGAGTTAATTGAAACTTTTTTCCTTAAAATTACCTAAGAATCTACTCTTTTAATGATCAACTGATTAACATCTAATTTTAAAACACCCTCTGTATTTTAGACCTTAGACCATACAGGGAGTTATTATTTTTAAGTTAGATATCCCAAAAACTGTTGCTTAATTCAACTTATATTACGTATACCTTTTTTACGCAAAATATGTTAAAGAATTAGAAGTTTTGTCCAAAAGTTAAATACAGAGGGGCTCAAAAAGTTTTTTTTAAATTTTTAATTTGTGCAAAGTTTATAAAATGTATAAAATTTTTTTCATTATTTATCCCTTTTAGCCAAATATTGTAACGTTACACTTATATTAACGAATAAGCTTTAAAAAAAATTGTTGGTGCTTGGGAAATTATCAATAAAACTGAAAAAAATCTGTTATCCAATATTTTAGAAAACCTACGACCCTGACGATGCTTAAAAATAAAAGGTTCTCGCATCTGTGTTTAATTTTGGTTTTATATGGGTTTACACTACCGCAAGGAAAACAAAGATATTACATTTGCTTCCCTAATCATGTACTTAAAGCTTATAAAATATGGATAATTCTTACAAGCATGGAAGTTGATTTTGTGTAGGTATTTACGTGTATGGAAGGTTTGCAGAAAAACTGTATAATGTCTGTTATAAAGCCTTCTAAAAAAATTTGAAAATGTTTAATATTATTTTCATTCTAACCTTATTTAGCCTTAAGCTTAACTATTTTATATTTAAGTTTAAATTGAAAAAAAAATAAAATAACCGTATACAGAGTTGGGTCGTATTCGAATACTCAGTACTCTGAATAGTATTCAGAATACATTTTGCCGGGATTCGAATAGTATTCGAATACATTTGTGTTTGGTATTCGGTATTCGGCAGAATACTTTTTTGGTTAGTATTCGGGATTCTGTATTCGAATACTTTAGATGTATTCGACGAATATTTTTTCAATATTCGAATACCGGCGTTTCAGTATTCGAATACCGAAAAGTGTAAGTAGTATCCGAATACCAAAATTGTTATGATTAGAATAACAAAAGGGAAGCAAAATAGGAAAAAATGAGGTAAGGATTTTTTTGCTCTTTAAATTTATGAATTATAGGTTTTTTTTTGGTTTAGTTTTGTTTAGTAGTATTTGAATCTTTTAGTTTCCAGTATTCGAATGCCGATATACCGATTCCGGGTATTCATGAATACCGAGTATTTGAATACTTTTGTTCTTCCAAGTATTCAAATATTCGGTATTCGAATACTTTTTTTTCCGGTATTCCTATTCGTATTCGAATACCGATTTTCAGTATTCGGCATAACTCTGACGTATAGTCAGGTGTACCACAAAAAGCCAAAGTAATTTACAGTGTGTCCCAAGATAGATGTTACACGAGGACAAATGGACCAAAAACTGGTCACATGGTCCAAAACTAGTAAATACAAAATTTTACTCCAATTGGTATTCTACTTACGTATAACCAAAGACAATTATACAGGGTGTCCCACCGGTAACTGCCGCGATCAATTTATCGAAAAGTACGTTTTGGAAAATTTATAAAAGTTCGGTAACATTAGTCAGTGGGGGACATACAACTAAAATATTTAGACAGCTCTGCCACTTCCGGTTATACCGGAAGTTATTGTCAACTTCCTTATTTTAAATAGAACATCCTATATATTATTTATTTTTTAGATTCTGCATAAAATTCTAAACATAATTTACATATATATAATTTTTTATACCTTCAACCGTTTTTGACTTTAAAATTTTATGTCAAAAATCACGTATGCAAGTCATTACATAACCATCAACTTCTTCTAAACAAAAGCCTTTAACATGAGTTGGGGTTAAGTTCCTTGTAAAGATCAATATTTTTACAATAAATAAATACAGAATGGTAAATAATAACCGTTAAAATTTGTAACGACAAAAACCTTAAAAGTCAATTTTTTAAATGGAAACACCCATCTTTTTATTATCTATCCTATTAGGCATTAAAAATAAGGGTAAGTTTGTAAAAAGATGTCTATACTCAAAATTTATAGTTTTCAAAATATTACCGAGTTAATATTTCTCTATTCTAACAATGCATTTAAGTACGGTTAGGTAAGGGGTAGTTGGCTGTGACGCCGCATTTTGTTGTCAAGGCCAACTAGCCAAACTAAGCCGTTGTATTCAAAGCATTGTTAGAATAGATAAATATTTAATTCTTAATATTTTAAAAACTATAAATTTTGGAATAGACATCCTTTAAAAACTAACCTTTATTTTTAATGCCTAATAGGATAAGGTAAAAAGATAGGGGTTTTCTGTTTAAAAAAATGTCTTTTAAGGTTTTTGTGGTAATAATTTTTAACGATTATTTTTGACCGCTCTGAATTTATTAATTGTGAAAATATCAATACTGTCTGCTAAAGTAGTTCTTTCTCTACGAGAAACCCAACCCCAATTCATAATAAAGGCTTTTCATTAGAAGAAATTGATGGTTATGTAATGGCTTGCCAACGTAATTTTTGACATAAAATTTAAAATAAGTCAAATATTGTTGGACTAAGGTCAAAGAGAATAGACAAGGGGAGAGAAACAGTTGATTTACCCCCACCAATTAAAAAATGGCACACACCTGCGACTTGTGATTGTGTTCAGCGACCGAAAGAGCTCGTCAAAGTTTTATTTTATTCTTGCTTACAGTTGTTAAAAAGCACGTGCTTGGTCAAAAGTATGGATATATTTATAATTTTTTTGTTTTAGTACGCACTTTTTACGTAACTTTTTGTGTCTGAATCAATACTAGCAGCCAAATATCTTGCGAACTTTAACCGGTTAACTTAACACAGCAGGATTACTCGTCATGCGCATGAGAGGTTCTTTTTTCGACTTGCTATTGGCTGTTATAAATGTCAAAACTCTTGACTTTCAATATGTTCAATATGGGTGATGTTTTGTGATTGTTGTGGTTGTTTATTTGTTTTGTGTTTTATTCGGTTTAATTGTACGTGTGACCTGTGTTATAAATATAAATTATTGAAACAACATTTGTGTAAATTTATTGGTTTTTAAATAAATAATTTTTGAAATTATTTACGTTGTTTTTTTATAAAGAAAAACAAATTAACACTTTATGTAAGATTTATTTTTTAACAAAATATTATATACATTAATATTTTATATAAATACGTAAAATATATTTAATGAATATCTTGCTGGAGGTAAAAACACAATGAGCCAATAGAGGATTTCTGTGTGCGTCACTCCATATTTAAATTTTTTATTGAACTGTAAGACAGACAAATGACCAGTATTAATATTGATAAAAATTATACTAAAGCGAAAAAATAAAAAGGCCTAAATACTAAATAACTGACCCAGTTGAGGTACAAACCAAGATTAGAGTGTGTCTACTTAAGTTCGTACCATAAGGCAAACTATTATTAATTAACGAAAAAATTCAACCATCCCATATTAATTGTTTTCGGTGGTAGGTATATGAAATATCCTAATAATTATGAATTTTTCTTAAGAGGAAAGTACACTTATTTTTGTCAATATCGAAAATTTGTGGAAAAAAGATGTTTAGGATTAAGATTTTTTTCTGCAATACCGAGCATTTTTGAGCTTCCTTTACAAAAGTATTTTATTTCAAAATAATATTGTATTCAGTATTGTGGAAACTTAAATTTTCATTGTTAATTAAAACCTACAATCTTATCTGCTTCCTCATACCTAAAAAAACAAGTATGTAGATATTGAATAAAATGGACCAAGCACAGTGGCCTATGGAAACTAAAATCCTACTACGCTTTTCTCAGTATAAGTAATATTAATTTATACACTATAATACCTTTCAACTAAATATGATCAAAATAAATCTATAATTTATTTGGTTGGTAAGTTTAAACCTGCTATTTTCATATATTTCTTAACTTAAAATTATACACTTCTTTTACATTTTACAACCATTCTATGCTATGCTAAATATGTAATTACACAATAAAAGTTTAGTTTTCAAGAAATAATTCTATTTAGATTTTAATTTTTAGTTCTTATTGCCCTAAAATTTATATATATTTTTCCACATTAACCTATTCCAATCCAAGAAAAAATAGACTTCTACCAAATAGATTTTAATACACCATTAGCACTAAATTACCAATATTTAGTCATTAAATTATTAATAAATTTCAGTATTAACCACATTTCACACTTTTTATTAATGTTTTATGTATATTTACTCAATAAATCAATGTTTTTGAATATACCGCCGATTTTGACATTGGAGTGCCTATGCGCATGCCCTGCCATCCCGCAGACCCTTTCTTCAAATTGTGCCACTTTTCGAAACGGCGATTGATCCTCTATCCTTGTCTATTCTCTTTGACTAAGGTATAGAACATTATACATAAAATATGTTTCGAATTGACAGTTTTTACATTGCGCATTATAACTTAAATAATGGGTAAGATAGAGTAAAATTTAAAAATAATAATTTTAAATATTTAGTTTTTTCTTATTTGCTTCATAAAACCAAGTATTTTAAAAACGTTAATGCATAATGTCAACGATTCATTACACACCTTTTATTAATTTTTAATAATATTTTCTAAATTATACATAAAAATCAGCACTAAGAATTTAGGAAAAGTAAGTACTATTTTTATTTACCTTTAGCACCTGGTACCTGTAAATTGGCCGTCGGCTTAAGCTATAAAATATGCATACACGCATAGTATATACTAGGGATGCGATATCGAACACAAACATCGATAGCGATATTGAAAGCTGACCATCGATGGCAACGATACATCGAACGGGTAACATCGATGTTTCCTAAACATCGATGATCGATGGTTTAGTAACAAAAATTAAAAAGAATTAATTTTAAAACCTTAAACTGCTTAATTTACTATTTTAATGTTTACCCTTAATGCCTAATCTGAATCTCAATACAGTTTCCTTACCCCTCACCCGCAGCGATAAAATAAAACAATTAAAAACAAAACTTAAATGGTGGTGCGGCATTTTTGATCCTAGCATGCCTCCAACCACTAAAGGCGCATCCAAATAGTAGCGACACGTGACACGTTGTTGGCTTTTTGTATGGTAGATGTTTTTTATATATATAAACTTTTGCTATTACTTGACAAATATTATGTTTTTTTCACAGTTTTTATAAACTTTATGGATTAACTTTGTAAAAATAACTGAATAGGTAAAAAGTATATGCCTATACCCAATTTTAAAGAAGTATTATGGTGGGGGAATAAGCAATATTTACTAAATTGTTTGCAAATATGCCGATGTTAGAAGAATACATCGATGTTAACGATACCCGACCATCGATGGCATAACATCGACCATCGATCAACCTAACATCGATGTTTTAATAACATCGATAAACATCGCGCATCCCTAGTATATACTAGCACTACATTATTTAATATATTTTATTTCTGAGAAAATAATTTAGGTCTGGCGGCCCTGGGATATTGCTCTAATACCTTTGTTTAAATACTATCTTTATTAAAAAAACAGTTTTTATCCGGTAAACAGATGGGTGAAGGTCGCCTCCGATTCGGATCTCGTACTAATAAACTATAAATAAGAATATAACCTATTTTTGTTAAGTACAAAAAGTTTTAATAACCTTACCTAATTTTAGTTACTACATCTTACATTACAATTCTGGACAGCCATTGTCTTTATTTGTCGCGATTAAAAGCTACGTTGCGGAGGTTTGTAATTGTAGTGGAATATTAATAATAACTATTGTTTTGTTTTATGTAAAATATATCAAATATCAAATAGTACATTTTTAGATTCTGTCCCTGACAAGTGATTCGAATACCGTATTTGTTGTGGTCTCCTAATATCAGTGGCGTAGCTAGATCTACAGGGGCCGTACGCCACTGCCTAATATTAGGTTAAATTAAGTGTGAAAATGAACATACCATAAAAAACCGCTGTGCGACAGTAAGGAACTCTGTAAGTGACCAGTGAACATATTTCATTATTCAGTATTTCGTCTTGCTTGTCAAAATAATCGACATTCCAGCGACAAGGCTCGTGTGTACCGGCCTAAGGCTACAGTTACAACCAATTCTGAAATTTGAAATTGACATTGGTTCATCGCCTTCTAGATGTTAGAATTGTACTACCTTCTAGATGTTAGAATTGTACTAACGAGTACAATTATTCAAAACATCTAGAAGGTGGTGAATTGGTTAAACTTTACTTGTCAAATCCAAATTTGGTAAGTGAAGTTTAACAAATTGTTTAAACGTCAATTTGAAATTTCAGAATTGGTTGTAAATGTAGGGTTATCGACAAGAAGCCAGGGCCGTACCAATCGTTTCGAATCTTTTGCATTCTGTAAAAATAAGTGCAAACATTTTAATTAATAAAAAGGCAATATAACTCAGCAACTCTTCCAACCACAAAATCAACAAAATTTTCGTAAAAAGCTACTTCTTACCTACTAATCAACATTAATTTTCATCTAAAGAGCAGGCAATTGTTTTCAGCGCAATCGAAAACACTCCATTACAGGATTACCTAAAACCTTTAGAAACATTAATTCAACCTGGAAATATTATTTTCTCATCTCGCTTATCAGACAATAGAATATGTATGTACCTTTCAACTTAACAGATAGTGGACGATTTTATGTATAGGCACGGTTACATTATGATAAGGTGCGAAATTCTGAGGGCCCGGCGTCTTATAACCCCAGCAAAACGACTTGTATTTTCAAATGTGTATCCAACAATACCGCATACAACACTTATAGACGAATTATACAAAATAGGACTTAATCTTGTCTCAAACATAATATTCATAAAAATAACCTTCCCGAATATAGCCACATTTTAAGCTTTCGAAGACAAGTTTATGTAAGGTCGCATAATATACGAGTACAAGTGCCTGACTCGATAACTGTTGACTTTGAAAACACCACTTACAGAATTTTTATATTATCAGGTGCAAAGAGCTGCTACACGTGCAGAAAACCCGGACACATTGCCTCAGAATGCACCGAATCTAGATCAATACCTCTTACCACACTACAGTAAAATATTGCTTTACCTAGAGAACCCAAAACGATAGCACTCAAAACAGCTTCAGTACCTAGAATCCGAAAACACCACCACCGTTCAGAGTATTATTCCACCACTCACCTAATACTACACCCATTTCACAGCCGCCTGCACCACAATTAGTACAGAAATCTTTACCAAACCTCTTGCAATCCAGCTGAAACTTTTTAGGAACTTTAAAGATTAGTAAAATGTATACCTAAAGACAAAACGTACCATTAACGAAATTCTTACTTCTGAAGAAGAAGCTACCGCCAAGAAACCTGATAATTTTGCAATACCAAAAAACGTCAGACACTATAAAAATCCAATTATAACCAACCTAGGCATTCTTCGATTCTTCTACAACCAGCCAAAGAGTTTCTAGATAATCATTCGCCTCCATTTTATTGAAATTTCGAGGAACTAAGAATGCTTCTTAGCAACACTGTAGGCTCAGCAAATCATATTGCCATATTTAAGGAATTTACTACGGATATGATAGCCCTAATCCACTTGCTTAAACAAACTTATCATCACCTTAAAGATAGATTTACGAAAACCCGATTAACCAAACTTAAGAAAAGAATTTTTGCTTACCTTGGAGAGAAAGGATCAGAAATCAAGAGTCACTTATAACAGGACAAGACATCCTAAGAAAAACATACATCATTTTAAATAGACTTTTAATCCAGATTAAATGTACTTTATTCGTTGGTACTATAATATATACATATATATATATTACAATGAAATAATAATCTTAAAAATGTTATTTTATTATAATATATATATATATATATATATATATATATATATATATATATATATATATATATATATATATATATATATATATAATATAATAAAATAACATTTTTTAAGATTATTATTTCATTTGTAAATGGGCTCCAAGTCAAGGGGTGGGAAAGGGGAGACAGGCCTCCTAACTTTATAAGTCGTAGATTAAAGACGTATTTTTTATTGTCAACAATTCAAAAGATGTTTTAAACCTATGTATCAGGTAATAATTTTAACCTCACTTTTCCTGTTGCTTGACGCAGCACACGAGTTGCTTTATTTTTCAGTTAATTAATAATTTTTTCTCTCTTTATTTATTCTATGAATAATCTTTTTTCGTATTTGTAACATCCACAACTACAACAGCCGCCAGATTACTTGTTATCTGTCTGTTCTTAAGCAGTTTCACTTCTTTGCAGCGTTCTACGACCTGTTTTCAAATACGGTTGAACACGCGAAGTTGATGACGTCATCATTTATCGAAAAACAACCGTTGACAATAAAAAATACGGCTTTAAGAAGTAGTTTTCAGTAATAGATAATTTAAAATAAGCTTACAACATTGTTAAAAAGCCCTCGTCGGCATGATTTTGAACTAAACTACGCAACAGTGAAAGTGAGCCACGCGATTTTCTCACTCATTTTCAAACAGGTATAACTTTAAATCGAGTGAACGAATTGAGATATACTTTTTGCATTTGAAAGGTCAATTCTCCTAGATTTGCATGTTATATGTGACATTTGTTTGAAATCGAATTTTCTATGATATACAACGCGTGGGAAGAAGCTATGTAAATTTTATAATTTTTCATCCATCTCCCATTTTGTTAATAATGATTCAAAGGTGAAAATTATGTCTTGTGTTTATAGGTATACTCCATATCTCGGGACGTATTTGACGGTTTTTTGATAACCCCTCTGAAACAAAAGAAAAACGTTTTTTTTCTAGAAAGCCAAATTTTCACGTATTTGTATGGTGGAAAACAAATCTTGTAATATGAGATGAGTAATCTGGATGTTTTTATATAAACCTGGTTAAAGACATACAGTGTGACTCAAAATAAACAATTAGCTTATAGGCGTAAATGACAAAAAATGCAATTTCAAATTTGGCTATTTGGAATGTGGGTTTCCTTGATTGCACAAAACATTTTTTTATTATTATTTGACAGATCAAACAGGTCTTGACAGCTCTGCTAATCTGTATAAAATAGTGAATACAATCCCTTTCTGTCTTTTTTTTTACAATATTTTTAATAAAGTTAAACCAGGCATTAGAAAAAGTTATCAATACAGATGTTTCAAGAGCTAGAAAAGTTGGAGGATTTTTTTATAAACCTCAATAAGGGCATACAGTGTGTCCTAAAATAAAGAAGCTTATAGGATATTATTACATTTATTGAATTATGTAACAAAAGAAAACAATAATAAAACAAAAATAAAGTACAGAAGAAGCTTTCAATATCTTGTAGGACCTCCCTTGAACGATGAACAGCTTCGCATCTTCTTGGCAGGCATACCATTATTAGGTATTGATAAAAGCCTGTGGGACTAGCAACCACTGCTCTTCACAATAGCTTGAACCAATTCAGGCAATGTCGGGTTGTTGTTCCCGGAGGAAAGTTGCTCTACTCAAATATGCCCAGATATGTTCAATTGCATTACAATCCGGCGAACGAGGAGGCCATCTCATACGATGAATATTATGATATAACTTGCTAGACATGTTTCTAATGCCTGGTTTAACTTTATTAAAAGATAAAAAGATGCAAAAAGGATTGTATTCACTATTTTATACAGATGATTAGCAGAGCTGGTCAAGACCTGTTTGATCTGTCAAATAATAATAAAAATGTTTTGTGCAATCAAGGAAACCACATTCCAAATAGCCAAATTTGAAATTGCATTTTTTGTCATTTACGCCTATGCTTTCAATTGTTTATTTTGAGTCACACTGTATGTCTTTAACCAGGTTTATATGTTAATTCAGATTACTCATCTCATATTACAAGATTTGTTTTCCACCATACAAATATGTGAAAATTTATTTAGAAAAAACGTTTTTCTTTGTTTCAGAGGGGTTATCAAACCGTCAAATACGTCCTGAGATATGGAGTATACCTATAAACACAAGACATAATTTTCACCTTTGAATCATTATTAACAAAATGGGAGATGGATGAAAAATTATAAAATTTACATAGCTTCTTCCCACGCGTTGTATATATCATAGAAAATTCGATTTCAAACAAATGTCACATATAACATGCAAATCTAGGAGAATTGACCTTCAAATGCAAAAAAGTATATCTCAATTCGTTCACCTGATTTAAAGTTATACCTGTTTGAAAATGAGTGAGAAAATCGCGTGGCTCACTTTCACTGTTGCGTAGTTTAGTATAAGAGTCCATGACAATTAATGGTCAAGTTTTTCTTGTTGTTGGGGCAGTTATTGTCGTGTTTTTAAATAATTTTTATAATTTATTAAATAAATGCAATAAAATATACAAGAAAAATTAGTCTACAATTTGTGCTAAGTGTTTTGGTGGTTGTCATCATAGATTCCGTAAACAATTCTGCCATGAAGCAAAACGCAATGTCGTTTGTATGCCTGCAGTTTAGGTAAAAATATTCCAGAACTTACGTTTTGTCACTTTATATAAAGTTACTCGGAACGCTAGATGGCTACTACTTTATTTTTAATTTAGGTTTTTAGACTATGATGCCTAATATTTTGTCTGAAATTTAATGTTTCTTGTAATCAAAAGTGCTTGCTTCTAGCCGAGACGCAAACCCAAAATCATATATTTCTGTAAATATGGTAAATATTTTTGACACTTTTGATCTAGATAGTATTTATACCCATTTTTATCAGATGATTGACCGAATTAATTTGAATTCCCTATCACTTAAAAACAGTAGAAGATATACACTAACCGAAATGTTGTGTCACAAATTACCAAATAAAGTCACTGGACGTCTATAAAATTTTTAATAAAAATGACCATATGTCTAAAACTTTCAAAGAAACATACTACAAGTAAGTAGGTATTTTAAATTTGTTACGTTATTGAGCCAAATGCGGCAATTCTTTAATCCCAGTTGTTTGCATAACTACACACCCCCTGGGCAAAATATATCAATTAGGTAATGGTAAAATAAACCTAATAAGCGTAAAAGAGAATCTAAATAAAAACCTGGAGCCTATAAAGAACGTATCGAGCATACATTATCGTATAGACTTATGTTAAAAGCAATGTTTGTAGTTCGTGTTAGACGCGGTCCCGTATAATCCTGTATTAAAAGACCGAAAAAAGTATAAGAATGAGTTTTCGGCAAGACGTAAGATGTAGAATCCTCAGGGGTACACGCTTTGTCGATTTGAGTTAAGCTTGGGCCCACCCGGGATCATTAAAGGATAAATGTGTTAAAATATTTGTTTTAAAAAATGCTGGGGATATCGATTTGGGCATTTTTCACACATTTTTAAGTGAGTTAGAAGTAAGTTTGGCAAATAATCTCGTTTTTCTAATTTTTAATAAATGGAGAAAGTTATTAACCGATTTTACAGATTCAGAAAATCAAAAAAAAAAAAGTAAAAAACAAGGTAAAAGTCACTCGACTTATTTACAGTCATTAATAGTCCCTGAGGGTGTTACAGAATGTGATGT
Organism: Listronotus bonariensis; assembly: GCA_014170235.1. Classification (NCBI taxonomy): domain Eukaryota; kingdom Metazoa; phylum Arthropoda; class Insecta; order Coleoptera; family Curculionidae; genus Listronotus; species Listronotus bonariensis. The sequence continues at coordinate 42,430 of JACEGR010000942.1, read as the reverse complement.
GATGTGATTTAAAAGGCAGATTCTACTATCTAAAATATAAAAAACATTTACATGGATCTGAAAATGTTTCTCAGATACAGGGTGTTAAAGTTTTTTGTATAAAACACATGTTTTTATTAATATTTTTAATCAAGCTTTGATAAATTTGGCAGTGTTATTTTTAGCATTACGGAGGTAATTTAGCTTGATTAAATGTATTTAGTCCAGTTGAGTGTCAAAAAGTAAATAAACAAATATGTCTGAAGAAAATGTACGCCACTGACTTTGGTAAAAATTTTATATTTTATTTGGATTAAACAAGTAAAAATAGCAGCTTTTTTAACTTCCAAAATTTTTTAATTATCTTGTTTAGTTTTAAAGAAAAAAAAATAAAATCCACTTATTTGCATAGCCCTGGACTACACAAGGATCATAGAAAATATGTTGTTTTAAACATTATTTTTAATATTATTTTACAAATAATTATATAACATAACCAAAAAATACTAAACTAAAAAACCTCTTAACAAATTTTCCCAAATCAGGTGGTTTTAAAAATTCCGTCATGTTTTTTTGAAGGGGCCAGGAATGGAATTAGGTTAATTTAATTTATTTCTCAAAAACTAAGCAGAATACAAAAAAAATGTTAGAGCTTAAAACCATGTATTTTACCTTCTGAATCCAAGTAAAATATAAAACTTTTACAAATGTAAATGGCGTACATTCTTTAGTCAGAAATATTTATTAAGATACCTCTCAAGACACCACTGGATTAGGTAAATTTGATGAAGTTTTATCTATAAATAACCGTAACCAATTTTATTAAGATCATATGAGAGGTGCTAAAGATACAAAAAAACATTTTTTCAGTTTATTAATTTGAGAAACGATGCATTGCGAGACGTATATTTATATGAACTTTTCTTTATATTTTTTGATGTAGAATCTGCCTTTATATTTTCTTAGCAAACTTTTTTACACCCTCTATATATTCCAAAAATAAATTAAGATTTATTATTGTTATGTAAAAAAGACAAAAGCATTATAGGTAGTCCATCAGCAAAAACCAACTTCAAAAGTCGTAGCTTAACTATTGTTGAATTCAGACATTTTGTACCGGGGGAGCTCATCTGAACTCAACGCTGAGCTTAACACTACAGTAATCACCAAAACAATTCAAATTGATTTCCATTTTTTTGTATGCACTTTTCGCACACTTTTCGCATTTGCGTTTAGGAATTTAGGGAAACAGCGAGATTTCTTTAGGCAATAAAAACTTTTTTTTTAAATGTGCTGTATTATTATAATGAACTTGGAAATTATATTCTATTCGTAGAAAAAAGATCCAATATCGATAAATCCAATCTGGGGACTTATGGAGCCACCTTATGTACTCATTGGTTTCAATTTATTGACTGGTAAAATTATCTTTAGGACTTGCCTTCGTACCTCCCCATTGAAAGATTAATTATGCACAGGAGCACACAGGCCCTGTAGAAAATAAATGACGTTTAAATGTCCCAAAAATAAAGATACCTAAGAAAATTACGAATAGTTCTCACCCTACTACTTCCTGGGGCGCGATTTTGGACTTAGGGAATAGAAAACTTCCCAAGAGAAAATTCTTCTTTCTCTTTTCAAATTGCCTACTTTTGCATATAATGAAAAAAGGCAAACAAAAGAGAAATTTAACATCCTTTCCATCAGAAATTTCTACTCCCTAAGTCGAAAATCGGGGCCCTGGCCAAATTAACAAAATTTGAACAATACTCGGTATCTCCAGAACGAATTAAGTAAGCCATAAATTCATTTTTACGGTCAACGAAAAGGAGCCATCCTGTATTATAAGACCATATGATTATCAACCCAATGACAGGCAATAAACAATATTTTCACCATGATGTCAAACGGCAACATTGTTGAAAAAAAAGCGTTTGTATATTATACGGTGTTGTTTCTACAAGGTTTCAAAAATAAACTTAACATCAGACTATTTAAAAATTCTTTTATCCAAATTTTCTAAACGTTCTCCAAAACGAAAGCGAACGTTGCCGGAAACAATACACACGAATTTCTGAACTAAAAGCTAAAATGTTACATAAAAAAACGTGAAAACCCAAAATGCAAAAGCTTTATTTCCGAGAACTTTATTACTTCAATAGAGTCGTTAATTCTGCGCTTTGAAGCTCGTAACAACCTGAAACGGGTGATTAGAAATAATGATGAAAACAAAGTCCGGACAAAGGTGTTAATTTAAAACTTTTATTTCAGCGACTTTAGCTTTAGAGGTATTTATTCTGCTGCCTGCCAATGATGGTGAGCCGGATTTGCGACGAACTTTATCCGTGGCAACGGCAAAGCTGTCGAGCTTTGGATAGAGCCATTGCGATAATTACTTTATCCATCCAACAGAACCGGACTAAAAAAATATTTCGGTCGATTGCTGCACTGGGTGTAAGATCACGTATTTTTTTATTTCAATTGTTGCTGCCAACCAGTGGTAACACTGTTTGTTTCTCGCAAGTGGTTCCACGGCTATAACTTTTTACCCTTTACGTTAAAAAAGTGAAATTTTTATATCGTTATTTAACATAGTTGTTTTAAGTCAAGGAGCCATGGAAAAATGAAATAAATCGTCTATTGTTTTTTACGACTTTTTGGATCAATGCCAAAGTTTGCAAAATCCTATTTATAGTCATAACTCCTTTTTTTATGTGGCTAGTTAGCATATCCTAAAAGAGAATTTTATTTCGAATAATTTGGTAACACATAGGTAGTATTTCGAGCAAGATTCTTTCTACAGAACACGTAATAAACTCATGATGCTGTCATAAAACGATATTATAAATTAGTATAATGGTTAATGGTTGGTTTAGAATAATTTTATTATATTCCTTTTTCTTTTCTGGAATACCGCTTATGTGATAACAAATTATTCGTAATAATTTTTTTAGGATATCTATACATATATAGATATCCTAAAATGCTAACAAGTCATCCTCGTTCCATTAAAAAGAGGAATTATGACTATAAACAAGATTTTGCACACTTTGACTCCACCCTGAGAAGTCGTAAAAACAAAAGACGATAAATTTAGTTTTTCAATGGCTACTTGACCTAAAATAATCCGTTTTAGCTTAATTAGGGCACTCTTGAAATTTAGAGTGTTACATTTTTGACAGCAGAAGTGTCAAAAAATGACATATGAGGTGTCATTATATTCAGAATATCATATTCTTTCGAAATAAGATATGCGGTGGTGCCATTTAAAATTTGAATGTCATTTCCGTTTAAACCGAGAGTTATGAAATACAAGTTAATACATGAACCAATCCAAAAGTATGTCAAATAAGACATACCAAATTTAATTTTTCTACCATAAAAGGTAAAAAGTTATAGGGTAGAAATTACCTGTGAGAAACACCCGCTCTTAACTAAAAAAATAATAAAGGATAAAACCTATTTTTTATGACTACGATATTGGATTTGTGTTTCCAACAAACATCGAGAAACATTTTTAAGTGATTATCTTGTTTTATAAAAAGGTATCAAAGAGTACGAACATGGATCAAGTAACTTTTTTGGTTTTGTAAAATTTTTCTCTTTATTGTTAAACAAATACTATAAATATTATGCTTAATTTGCTGGGTATAACATGGTACCATATTTACATTTTTGTTTAAGTCCAAAATTTTAAAAACCCAAAAAAGGGCCTCACGTCTACAAGGTGAGTCAAACGTCTGACAAATATGTACTCGTTATCCATGAAACCGTTTTTTTCCTAGGTATATAGCCAGGCATAACCTACACACTTAAAAATAATTTGATGTATACGGGGTTGCTTACAAAAACGTGACGTTATGTTTTTTTAATAGATCACCCTGTATTTTATGGTTTTGTTTATTTTTTTCTTTATATTTTAACACTTTTTTTGTAATGGCTTATAGAGGGTTTAATCTTTAAATTAAGAAAATATTTTAGTTCATTTTAGAAAAATAGAAAATTTAGGACATTTTCCATAAAGCAGTTATTTTTAGACATCGCTAAATCCATTATTTTTTAAATAACAATAGCTTATGTTACATTTTTTTAAAGAATAAAAATGGAGTTTTAAGATTTATGATATTTAAAAAAAATCTGGATAAAAATATGTCGCATACTTATTTATTGGTACTCTTAATGATAACAAAAAAAAATAAATAAATGATTCCTATGTATTTATTATAAAGGGTTTTCCTTATAAGAGCGTCAGAACTTTAAAATGCCACTAAGTAATAACTACAAGTAAAACGTAAGCTAATTTTTATTTTATTGAAAAAACAAATTTATAGCATTAAGTTTTTAAATAATTTTGTTTAAATATCTTCCTAGTTGGATGGATTCTTATGGCCCAATTTCTGATTACTTTTTTAATCATATCACCCGGTAAGTTTGTAATGGTGCATGTTTAACTTGAGGTCACGAATCGTTCGTGGCGTATTCCCGTAGACCTCAGATTAAAGGCAGCCTCACAGAAAATATTACAAGGGTGAGAGATCGCATGACCTTGGCAGCCAGCTCACATTACCATATTTTTCGAAATAACCCGCATTCTGATGACAAATTTTAATAATTTAATTTCTAATATTTTCTACACATTGTAGAATCATGTTTCTCTCCATAATTACTTGTTAGACATTACTGAACACAACTATGACAGTTTGGTGACATAATTCTAAGCACTGTTGCTACAGTAACATTTTAAAGTTCTGACGCTTTTATTGGTAAACCCTATATTTATTTTTGGTAAAAAAATATTGGTTAATCCACAAACCACGCACTTGGAAGGCAGAACCTACCTTCGTAAAATTCTTCATGTATGATTGACGCGGCGGTACAAGACCTACTCAGGGTTCTTAACCCAATATACTGTACAAATCAATTAGTCATGGGCTTATAGCTTGGATCAGGGAATTTAAAATTTAATCTTGTTAAAACGTTTAATAAAGTTCCAAATTCCCAAAAATTTGAATGGACCATTTTTGAAACTTTCTTTAGAGCGAAAAAAGGATTAGCCTATAAATTCAAAAAATATGATAATAAACAAAAATTACTTGTATTAAAATTACAATATTTACCAGAAGTTGACATATTTAGTGACATCTGACAGCAATATTACACCTGACAAAATTATTTTTATAATAGAAATTCTATAACTTTGGAGACATTTTTTTAGGAATACTTAATTTTTTTCTCCTTTTTTAGTTTTTCATAGTCACTTCTTTAAAAAAAGTCATATAAAAATCTTTAAAAGAGCTTTAAAACAATACTGCATTTGTTATATCTAGATATATGTGCTACCTATGCTGGATATTTGAACAATCAAGGTAGTAAATGTAATGTAAAAATATTTTTATTTGTCATGTCGTAGTCATTTAGTTAATAGTTTATATTTTAATTTATTGTGTGACTGCGTGCATTTTATTTTTGTGGATCAAGTGATTTGTGTTTACGTGAGTTTACCCAAGACACGGTTTTTTAGTGAATGGTCACCGATTAAATTTTAATAATGAAAAAATAAAAAGAGTAATTTTAATATTAATAAAGAACCACCAAAATTTTAAAAATAATGAATAAAAAATAATTATAAAAATGAAGTCGGGTAATATCATATGGTATTAAAGTATAAAAATCCATTGTGTATTTAGCTATTAAGATTTAGTAGTTGAGCGGAATGTTATTCCGACTTCATTTTTCAATTTTTTATTTGTCAATGTTTTTAAATTTTAAGTAAGTTTTATTTATCTTTTTGAAGTCAGTTTAATTTTTTTAATATCTATTTTATTTTACTTTTAATTATTTGTTTGTAATAACTTGTTAGACATTACTGAACACAACTGTGACAGTTTGGTGACATAATTCTAAGCACTGTTGCTACAGTAACATTTTAAAGTTCTGACGCTTTTATTGGTAAACCCTATATTTATTTTTGGTAAAAAAATATTGGTTAATCCACAAACCACGCACTTGGAAGGCAGAACCTACCTTCGTAAAATTCGTCATGTATGATTGACGCGGCGGTACAAGACCTACTCAGGGTTCTTAACCCAATATACTGTACAAATCAATTAGTCATGGGCTTATAGCTTGGATCAGGGAATTTAAAATTTAATCTTGTTAAAACGTTTAATAAAGTTCCAAATTCCCAAAAATTTAAATGGACCATTTTTGAAACTTTCTTTAGAGCGAAAAAAGGATTAGCCTATAAATTCAAAAAATATGATAATAAACAAAAATAACTTGTATTAAAATTACAATATTTACCAGAAGTTGACATATTTAGTGACATCTGACAGCAATATTACACCTGACAAAATTATTTTTATAATAGAAATTCTATAACTTTGGAGACATTTTTTTAGGAATACTTAAATTTTTTCTCCTTTTTTAGTTTTTCATAGTCACTTCTTTAAAAAAAAGTCATATAAAAATCTTTAAAAGAGCTTTAAAACAATACTGCATTTGTTATATCTAGATATATGTGCTACCTATGCTGGATATTTGAACAATCAAGGTAGTAAATGTAATGTAAAAATATTTTTATTTGTCATGTCGTTGTCATTTAGTTAATAGTTTATATTTTGATTTATTGTGTGACTGCGTGCATTTTATTTTTGTGGATCAAGTGATTTGTGTTTACGTGAGTTTACCCAAGACACGGTTTTTTAGTGAATGGTCACCGATTAAATTTTAATAATGAAAAAATAAAAAGAGTAATTTTAATATTAAAGAAAAAACAACTTTAAGCAGATACCTAACTAAACTCACCAAAATTTTAAAAATAATGAATAAAAAATAATTATAAAAATGAAGTCGGGTAATATCATATGGTATTAAAGTATAAAAATCCATTGTGTATTTAGCTATTAAGATTTAGTTGTTGAGCGGAATGTTATTCCGACTTCATTTTTCAATTTTTTATTTGTCAATGTTTTTAAATTTTAAGTAAGTTTTATTTATCTTTTTGAAGTCAGTTTAATTTTTTTAATATCTATTTTATTTTACTTTTAATTATTTGTTTGCAAATTGAAGGGGAAAAGGCTTTGAGAATCCTAGCTTTTAAAAAGAGTTACAAGTGAAACATTATACGCCAATTTAAGCATTAAGCTAATCACCTTGTAAGCGCTTTTTCCGACAAAAACATGTTTAATATTACATTACGTTAATCTTTTTCCTTTTTATTGTCCACTCTTAGGCCAAAAGTCCTAAGATAATTAAAAGATTTTGAAATTACACCTCAAGTCGCTTTAAAATATTAACCATTTTTGTATTCACAAAATGTTCTGTGATCTACAGACCTACATCAACGTTAGGTTAAACTGTCAAATACAGTGATTAGAAATAATGTGGCCATGATGTATTTATTGAAAGGAGCTAATCTAGCGTGTGGATTAAGGGCGGGATTATTTTCAACCCTTGGTTTAATCTCGATATACACATCTGGTACTTTATCTACATCTCATGCGTAAGTGAATTGTATATAGGGCATTTATACAGTTTTAAATCGAATTTGTCACAGGCATAATTTGGTTTGGGGGAAATAAGTTTAGTTCTTATTTATATTATAGGCATTTTATATATCTTTAAATTTATACCTCATTTTCAAAATATTTTTATTTTTATAAGTTCTTAGTTATGACAAATTAGGACAAAGCATTTTGTTTGTTACATTCTATTTTATACAGGGTGTCCAGAAACTCTACCCACAAACTTAAAGGGGTGATACATACTACAAGGAAATAAATCCTCATATGAAAATGTGTCCTATATGACTTACTTTTTAAATACAGGAATTAAACATTTAAGGAAAGTGTCCTATACAAGGACATTTTTGACGAATGTAGAAAAAGTGTCACCTATGGAAAATTTCCTATTTTTTTTTTTTTTTTTGACAAAAATGGTACGTCACAGTAAATGTTTTAATTTAAGATAGCGCATCTGTATTGGTTGGGCGGATTAATTTATTCAATTAACTTTTTAGGTATCTTATTTTTTTAATTTTAACTTGACAACGGTAGCAGACTTGCCACCGAAACGTCATTGTTTAATTTTTTTTTGTGTTTTTAGGGTTTCTTTTTATTTTGTTTCAGGCGACCAGCCAGTTTATAGGAGTAAATGGGGCTAAATAGGGTCATCTTGCATACTTTTTAACTGTTGCGCCCATCTTTTCATTTTTGGAGGGCTAATAGGTAAATATGTCTTCTCTAAGTTTGGCAAATAAATTTAAACAGGACTGGACTTACGGGACTTTTTCCAAAATAATGCATTAAACTTCGTTGCAAAAAATAAATTTTATCTACAATTAGGCTAATACGTTTATTTTTAATTAACTTACTGTTAAGTTTGGTCAGCATCCAACTCAGTAACCATGGTAACCTCTTATTTTTGATTTTCAAAGGTCACCACAAGGTTATTTATCAAAAATATTTATAATGCCTAAATTCTCAAATTGTTGACAGATATCGCTTTAACTAAATCATTTTCTATAGTTTGTCTACAAAACAAACGTTTTAGCTTAATTGTAGCTAAATAAGATTTCTTTTGCAACGAGGTTAAATACAGTATTTTGGAGAAAGTCCCGTAAGTCCAGTCCTGTCTTAATATATTTGACCAAAATTGGCAAACCTAGAGAAAACATATCTACCTATCAGCACTTTAAAAATAAAAAAGATAGGCGCAACAGATAAAATATTATTAGTTAAAAAGTGTTCAAGTTTAATTTGGCTTAACCTGTATATTGTTTTTATTTAATCCCATTTAGTTTTGAATAAATTTGAACTCCCAACTTTTTATTTATTTGATGTATGTTGTCGCGTAAAAAGATTATTAGAATATACCGGGTTACAACGAAATTACTATCCAGCATTTCATTTCCTTCAGTGAAAACGTATAGTTTTCAAATTTGGGGATGTTATATCACCGGATGCTAATTTTAGATATAATTGGACCTGTGTAATACTTTCGATTTAACCGGAATTTTTTTAAAATATTTTAAATAAAACAACCTTTATATTTTTTAAGATTTGAATTCTAGTAATTCCTGATATAACATTTTTGATATAAAACTTTTAATATACTCATAACCTATCTTTTTTAATACAATTAAATTTAATCGTATCTGATGTCAAACTTTTAATATACCTATAACCCATGATACAAAGATTACAAAAGGTAGGATCAACAGCTATTCCACATTGGTTCGCTTTGCGCATAACGTATCAATGTGACTTTTTCGGGGCAATATTAAAATTTAGGTCCTAAGAAAGCCTGCAATGTTTGTAAATTTTGGTCATTTTTTAAATATGAGGAGAAATATTTTTTAGAATAATATTACTGTTACTCTAAGAATATTATATTTGATGTTAACTAGCTAAAATGTTGATATGAGCAAAAACGGAACTTACGTAATAAACCACTGTTGAAAGCACTTAAAAGCAAATTAACTTATACCTAACTAGTCACAAAAATGCCAAAAAGGAAAGTAAAACGGCAAACAAACTGTTAAAAAAACAAAAATACACATGGTTATAACTTTCTTTACAAATTTAGTCACAATACTACGCCAGAGAAAATGGTCAGGTAATAAACGTCATGCCCAAGATCCTACCTTTTGAATTTGTTGTATCATGCCCATAACCTCAATTTTTTTAGTGGTATTGTTTTGGGAAAAAGGCGTTTGAAAAGTTCAGACGATGGTACAATTTCCATGAAACTGTTTATTGTACGGACCTTTCAAACGCCGATTTTTCTAAAACTAAAAAGATGGAGTTATGGGCAGAGTTGGGTCGTATTCGAATATTCAGTATTCTGAATAGTATTTAGAATACATTGGGCCGGTATTCGAATAGTATTTGAATTGATTTGTGTGTTTGGTATTCGTCGGAGTACTTTTGGTCAGTATTCGGATTTTGTATTCAAATACTTTTAGTATTCGACAAATACATTATCTTGAGTATTTAGAATTACGGCGTACCGAGTATTCTGACTACCAAAATGTGGATAACAGTATTCGAATACCGAAAAAACGGAAAGAGAATTTAAAAATGCGGGGTGAAGACCTCTTTTTTCGCTTTTAAATTAAATTGTGGTACAAAAAATTAGGTAAGGTACTCTCCTATTTTTAAAGAGCGTGGTAATAATAATAAAAAAAAGTTAGGTGGGGTCCTTCTTTCGTATTTTTTTTATTAGTTTAGGCTACACCCTTTTACCCAAATTTTACCCGGTTTCGATATCTTGTCCTATTCAAAAGTTATAAAAGAAATAGCTTTTTAAAACCGCACTATATGCACAAATTGGAACTAAACTACAAACTTGTAAAGATCTATTCAATAGTAAAAAAAGCCATAGAGACGGCAATCAACTATTGCTGTCTAAACGCGTCGTTTAAATAGTGTGCAAGCAACAAAAAGGGAAATAATTGAATGCGAGACAGAATTGATGTATAGTTTTCAAATGACTTTTTACTATTGACGTTTAGTCTAACTCTAAAACAAATGAGCCGATTAAAAAAAACGGCGATTAATAGAGAATGAAAAAGCCTTTAAAACAAGATGCTACCTGACCCTTTTTAATTTGAAAAAAAAGTCGCTAGTGCCCCCTTGTAACTAGACCACGTGACCGGAATCATTTTTATGCCAAAAAGTAGTTTAAGTGACACCCTTTTTCTCAAATTTTACCCAATTTGATATCTTGTCATATTCAAAAGATAAAGAAGGAGGAAGACTTTTAATATCCTCACTGTGTATTGTTAGCTTTGTAGTTTAAGACCGATATTTTATTACCTTGCTCTTATTAAAATATTAGATTTTTTACGAAAGGCAAAATTAAATTGCTGGTATTAAAAACAACGTTAAAAATAAAAAATTCCAACCCAACATTATTTAGATTATTTTTTTAGACGAAAAACCTAAATTTATCCATAAAATGTCATTGAATTTATCCATTTTAAACTCCCAATAAAAAATCTTAAAGTCAGAAAATTGCAGGTGGTGCAAAAATAATTAAAAATATGTTTTCAAACTTTTCCAATTTTAATAAATATGTTCATTCGATTTTACAAACTCTAATAAATATTTTGAAAGGTGTTACAAATATTTCACCCAGATAGAGTTCATAGAAATTGTTATGCCCGACCAAACATTCTCATTGTGGTCAACATCATTGTCAACAAAGACATATTTTAGTCTGTCAAGAACACAATAAAGAACTATGTTACACCCAGTAGCCTAGATCGATTACATGCAGTTTAAGGACACAATTGTTAATCCCTTATTTACAAAAGGAACTCGCTGTTAGCAAGTATAAAAAGGACCTCACATGAGGAACACACCTTATTTTGATTAAAGGGTCTGGTTTCTCTTTGGCAAATAATGGCGGTTTTGTGATTTAGGTAAATACATTTTATTAAAGAAGATTTATTATATTCTGAAAAACTTCTAGTAATTTTAAAGTTAAAGAGAAAAGGAATATATCTTAAGAAATAATGCTTTAAGGAAATTAGTTTTTGAAAGATGATGTTTTATGCATATTTAAACAATATATACAGGGTGTAAGGGAAATAATATTCGTAAGTTCAAGAGGTAATTCCTTGTATTATTCTAAGCAAAAAGCTCCTTCTCACATATGTCATCGTTTCGGAAAAAAAATGCTGAACTTACTTCTTTTTAGTTGTAAAATCAGTTAATTTTGCACCTTAATTATTTAAAATTATATGCCTGGTAGCGTAAAATGAATCAATGGATCATATTTATTAATTAACTGTCTCTAAAAAATATTTTTTATGCTTACTAAATACAATTTTCTGAAGAAAAACAGACAAACAATATCACTTACAGAATTGGCAACGTCGTACGCGACATGGTGTTGGCAGGCAAAAAAAACACTTATGCCAGGAAAAAAATTGTTTGATAGTTTCTTGCATACGTTAATGCAAGTAATGTTTACCCGAATTTACATTTTATTTTAAGTATGTACTACTGTATCAGTGCGTGCATGTTGACACGAAAGAGATATTTTTGGTACGTGAGTACCACGATATGCTTTTATTTATGGATAGGCTCATTGCAATTCTGAAGAAGCTAGACGCATTTACGAAGAACGTTTTCCCGATTAAAGGCTATCAGCTTAAAGAACATTTGTAGAAGACGCCCAAAGACTTGAGAGTATTGTAATTACTAATACACTTAACTGTAACTCTAAGCGATTTACGAATGTTTTTTTTGGTGCATTGCATATTTTAAATAAGTGATCTGATAAATCGTGAATATTGGTGATGTGTATCGCCATGTATCAGTAAGTCCAGTCATTTTTTTAAGTAAATGTAATGTACTAAGAGCTCTATGAAACAAAAAATATAACAATTCGATGAATTAGTTGCTGTCCTCGTGCACTTGTATCCCTGTTGTGTTGCAACGTTGCCAAATGTCTGGAAATATTTAATTATTTACGACTCAATCTTTCTCAATTTTCTCGAAAACAATTGATATTCGGACATAACTAATTATGAACTTTTTTGCTTAAAATAATGCAAGGAATTACCTCTTAAAGTTAAAAACATTATATTCCGGACACCCTATATTATAGGAGTAGCTAAGATATTTTGTGTGATGGACAATTTTTTGTCTTGTCTTGAATTTTGGTGACAATTAGCGGCTTTTCGCAATTTACATTGTCTTAGTAAAACAGAATTAACTTTTTTTTAAAAGTTTTTTTCATAAATATTTTTGTTCAACTGGTCAAGTTAGTTGGAGTAATACTTAGAATTTACAGTTTTTAATTATCAAAATATTCTATAAAATAAATACTTTTTGCAATCCACAAAATTGATTCAATTTCCTTTCGTGACGACAAAATTGCCTTTGTCTTCTTCGAAATCGTTCCGTCCCTATATGAATTGTTGCTTTGTATACGGCATAGAGATGAATTTAAACTTTATGAAGACTAACCAGTTGATGAAAAAATTAAGTTGTTAAATAAACTTAAATAAAGTCAAACGCTTTTCTGTGATGATCATGCGAGTGAGTTTTTACTCTGGAATAAAAATGGGTGGAACTGGACTAACAGTCTTCAGACAGCATACGGCTATGCTTCGGCTGGGTAAGCTGCAAAGACTGACCTGTCTTGGTATAGCAGGGTGCATAAAAATCCTCTAACAGCATTTTTGAATATTTGACCTCCCTCCACTACATATACAGGGTGGCGGTCTGTGTTACGAAAACGGTGTAATATTTTAAAATTATTTTTTTATAGGCATATGCAGGTGCATTGAGAGCATAATTTAAAATTATTATGAATTATACAGGGTGCTCAAAAAAAAATACATATCAAAGTTAGGTTTTTTAAATGGAACACCCTGTATATTAGTAAATTTTGGATTGTGGTAACAAAAATAAGGTAAGTTTTATTAGCGATCCCTATATCAAAAATGAAAGGTTTTTGAGATAATTAGGATTTTTCAAAAATACACAATAAAAACAATATTTTAATAAAATTTACCCAACTTATGGTTTACTCCGTATAGTATGTTACAATGGTAAAAACACATTGTAGTATTAACTTAATTTAAATTGGTCGTTAAAAATTATACAGGGTGTTTAAAAATTAACATATATTTTTGTATACTTTTGAGTGCAAATAGCTCGCTTATTTCAAATGGAATACCCTGTATATTTTCAGTTAGTCTGACGCAGAAAATATTTCTCTATAAAACTTTATTAAGGTTGATTACCCTTAAAACTAATATTTTTTAGTTATTTCCTCCTTTATAACTTTGTGCTCAAGTATCTCAATTGTTCTATAAAAATCAAGCAGGCTAGACTAAGCTTTGACACTATTTTAGCTTACTTAGTAAAAATATACACTGATAACAAATCCCGATGATATTTCAATCTATGTTAGATATTTTATTCCTAACTTTTTTTTTGGTTAAAATCGTTTTTGTATAAGAAACATTCTTTAAAAATTTTCATTAGACAAGTAGGCTGCGATGGATTAAAATATAGGTGCGTCATTGCAATTTCATTTGTTTAATCTTGACACAGCCCCTAATAGTTGTCAGAACTGGTAAATTTTTATCTTTTCTAATAATTATTTGTTACCTTTATAAAAAAATGAAAACTTATCCTATTCAAGAACGGGTCGATATGATTTTAGTAATTGGAGAGTGTCATGAAAACTGTTTACTGGCATCCAGAGTTTATGCTCAAAAATTTCCAAACCGAAATCATCCAAATAGACGTTCGCTTGAAAAATTACTTCAACATCAGGAAGTGTTGCGTAAACAAAACCAAACAGGGAAAAAAATTATTTTGGGAAATGAAGACAACGAATTTCGTATAATTGGTGCTTTAATAGAAAATCCCAATACAAGTCAACGAAAGATAAATCAAGAAACCGGAATAAGTAGAAGGAGCATCGGAAGAGTAGTTGACAAATATAAATATCATCCTTATCACTATCAAATGCATCAGGAACTGTATGAAGCGGACTTTTATAGACGAATTGATTTTTGTTTGTGGGCTTTGGATAAAATAGCGGAAAATGAAAGTTTTTTGATTATGTCCTATTTACGGATGAATCAACATTTCATAATACTGGTCATTTAAATAGGCAAAATTTTCACTATTACAGTGAAACAAACCCACATTTATTTCATACTTTGGACCACCAAAATAGATGGTCTGTTAATGTGTGGGGAGGAATATTGGGAACAAGACTTGTAGGTCCTTTTTTTTTGAGGGACACTTAAATGGCGCAATGTTTCTTCAATTTCTAAGGTACAAATTGCCAGAAATTTTGGAAAATATTCCTCTTAACATTAGAAGAAATATGTGGCTGCAATTGGATGGTGCTCCAGCACATTTTCAAGCAAATGTTAGACAGGAATTGGATGCAAATTTTCCTCATAAATGGATAGGAAGAGGAGGTGAACAAAGTTGGCCAGAAAGATCTCCAGACTTAACATGTGTCGATTACTTTTTATGGGGATACATTAAAAATGTTGTATATGACATGCCGCCAACGACTGCTGAGGATATGAAGGAAAGAATTAGAGCAGCTTTTCATAGTGTAACACCACATATGCTAACCAATGTTAAGCAATCATTTGAAAAGAGAGTACGCCTTTGTATCGAAAATGATGGACGTCATTTTGAACATTTATTAAGTGATTAGGTTAGTTAATTTTAATATTCTATTAGTTAATTTTTTATTTTTACTTTTTGCTGTTACCCGTTCTGATATATTTTTATTTTATTAAAATTATGTTTGCAAAACAATTACTAATATTTTTGCTTTTATTTTATTAAAAATAAATAGTAATAGCAAAGAAAAATATTAATATTTAGGCCCTTTTCTAAAGTAAGTAATAGTAAATGAAATTGCAATGATGCACCTATATTTTAAACCATCGTGCATCGCAGGCCACTAGACTAATGGATATTTTAAATTAATGTTCTTTAAATACAAAACCGATTGTTACCGAACATTATAAAAGTTAGGTATAAAATGTCTAATATAAGTTTTATTAAAATAATATTGGAAGGTGATATTAGTGTTGTACAAAGAAAAAAAATATTTTTACCACACAAGCTAAAAATAATGTCAGAGCTACGTCTAGCCTCCTTGATTTTTATAAAACAATTAGGTTTTTGGAGCACAAAGTTATAAAACAGAAAATAACTAAAAAAATATTAGGTTTAAGAGTAAATAACCTTAAAAAAGTTTTATAGGGAAATAATTTCTGCTTCGGACCAACCAAAATTACACAAGGTATTCCATTTAAAATAGCCGAGTTATTTGCACTCAAAAGTATACAAAAATATATGTTAATTTTTAATCACCCTGTATAATTTTTACGGACCAAATTAAATTAAGTTAATACTACAATGTGTTTTTACCATTATTACATACTATACGGAGTAAACCATAAGTTGGGTAAGTTTTATTAAAATATTGTTTTTATTGTGTATTTTTGAAAAATCCTAATTATCTCAAAAACCTTTCATTTTTAATATAGGGATCGCTTATAAAACTTACCTTATTTTGTTACCACAATCAAAAATTGACTAATATACAGGGTGTTCCATTTAAAAAACCTAACTTTGATATGTATCTTTTTTTTGAGCACCCGTATAATTCATAATAATTTTAAATTATGCTCTCAATGCACCTGCATATGCCTATAAAAAATAATTTTAAAATATTACACCGTTTTCGTAACACAGACCGAGGCGCATGAGCTGCGCCACCCTTGTATATATATATATATATATATATATATATATTTAATAAGAGTTTTAAATTCAATTCAATATATATATATTGATACAAGGCAAGAATGGGGATGGATGTACAGACTGAAAAGTAACCTGAGCAACACACAAGTTGGACCAGGACACATGAAAATAAAAAATATTATAAGGAGTCTTATAATGGACATGAAGACAGACTATACACCCTTTCTTCGAGGTCAAACCTGGTATATGGATGAATCTAAAATCGAAGAAGGGTCAGAAGCAGGAGTCTACAGTAAGACAGGAAATACTCGTTTGACTTTTCCACTGGAAAACTACGCCTCTGTATTTCAAGCAGAAATCTTTGTGATTCTACAATGTGCTAGGATTAATAACACACCCCCACATAAAAAACAAAAAGTTGGTGGTCCGAAGGACTAGACCATGGTATCTTAATGTTTTTGGGGTGGCTAAATCTAAATCTGGTATCTGTTTAGCCCCATCAGGTCATGATCAGGGTCATTACAAGGTAAAATCATCAAAATTCACCAAAAATAGACCACAAACGTGGTATCTTTGTTTTTGGGGTTGCTGAATACGAATCCGTAGTCAGTTTGACCCCATCAGGTTATGGTCAAGGTCATTTTAAGGTCAAATCATTAACATTAATTAAAAATTGACCACAAGCTTTGTACCTTTATGTGTTTGGGGTCAGGGGAGGGTCAATTTGACTAAGGATACGGATTTATGTAGCGACCCATAAAACCCTAAGATATCATGGTGCATTTACAATAACTTCTGATGATTTGACCTTAGTATGACCTTGATCTTAACCTCATAGGGTCAATTTGACCACGGATTGGCTGGTGCTACAATGCCTCGAAGAACTTTGGAAACTGGCTGGACGCAACAATACGAGGTTGATGTGGGTGCCAGGGCATTGTGGAATCCAAGGCAATGAAAACGCAGACGAACTGGCAAGGAGGCGGTCGCCACGACATACGTCAGACCAGAACCAGTCCTCGGAGTGCCAAAAAGTACCTTACGAAGTGCGGTACAAAAATGGATAAAGAAATAGCAAAGACTGCACTGGGACAGGCTTGCCCATCCTATGCATGGGAAAATATACATCAGAGGATCATGCTCTAAAAATGCTAAAGAACTACTCAAAATTAATAGAAATCAGCTAAAAACAATCACAGGTTTTCTCTCTGGGAATCCTTTAGCACATCGGAACAAAATGGGGTTATACAACGGATATCGAAACTGCAGAGGCCAAAACAGTTAACCTATGCTGTCAGAATTTGAGGTAGATACTGAATCACAAAAGCCAGCAGACCTAAACCGCCTTCTTCAAGGAACTAGGGAGTGGATACAATAAAACGGGAGTTTGGTACAATAAGCCTTCAGGCAGGGGCAGCACCACCGGACATGAAGACGGTTCCCTAAGAAAAAAATCCTTGATGCTTCATATTTATTATCTTTTTATTTAAAGCAGGATTTCGTTTCAGACCAGAGGTATTACATAAAAATAAGTTTAAGCAATAGGCATGATAACAACATTCAATATCGGCTATTATTTTATGAAATAAGACTTAAGGCAGGGATGGCGAACCAAAGGCAGGCGTGCCCAAAGTGGCACGCGAGGTAAAAAATTTGGGTACGCGAGTATATTAACACAGTAAAGTAGTCGAAGTATCGAAGACAAAGAACAGGAGAGAAGTTTGAAGGTGAAGACCTTTTTTTTTGAAAATTTGGAGTCACTGAGACAAAGTATTAAACGGCACACCTAGGGCATTTTTTGTTTTATAAGTTGATGATGACCTTTTTTTGCTTCCTAAAAGTATTTCACGGGACACGTCAAGGACATCCTTTTACATATTTGTACAAAAATAGTATTTCCACTGAAAGACTACAATAGGACAGATGAACCGAAAAATTAAATGTTTAAGAAAGTCGAGTCTGGCAACTACATTTGCATCTTAAAAAAAAAACAAGATTAACGTTGAGAAATTTGTTTTGTTTTGTACAGGAGCTTCAAAAACTACAAAAAGGTGAAAATGGACCAAAGCCGTATTTTTATTGTCAATGGTTGTCAACGATTTAAAATCGTTACATTTTTTCGGTAAATGATGACGACATCAATGTCGCGTGTTCAACCGTATTTAAAAACAGGTCGGAGAACTCTGCAAAGAAGTGAGACCAGTTAAAAAGAGACAGATAACAAATAATCTGACGGCTGTTGTAGTTGTAAATGTAACAAATAGGAAAAATGTATATTCATAGAACAAATAAAGCAAGGAAAAATAATTTAATAACTGAAAAATCAAGCAACTCGAGAGCTTCGTCAAGTAACAGTAAAAATCAGATTTAAAATTATCAGCTGATACAAAGGTTAAAAAACATCGAATTTTTGACCTCATTTGTAATGACGTCATTTTTAAATACGGTTTAAAACGTCTTTTAAATTGTTGACAATAAAAAATACGGCTCAAGACAAAACTACCTTAATTTTTATTAATTTAGCAAAATTTAAATAAAAAGGTTTTTAGAATTGAATCAGGATCCCATATCTGAAATTTCACATGAAACAAACCATTTTTTAGTGTCATATTTTTAAATCATGTTTTGCACCTTTTTACGTCATTTACCCAGTTTTGCAATAATTACAAAAATCACTTCCAAAGTTTGTAAAATATATTAAAATAGCAAAATGCTATATACCATGTAACTTACGTAGAAAAGGTTTAAAACATGATTAAAACAATGACACAAAAAAAGGTTAATTTTATGTAAAATATCAGATATCGGATCCTTATTTAATTCTAAAAACCTCTTTTATTTAACATTTTGCTAAATTAGTAAAGTGAAGTTAGTTTTGTTCTGGTCCAGTTTAACATTTTTAAAGTTTTTGGAGCCCTTGTACAAAGCAAAGCAAATTTCTCAACATGAATCTTGTTTTTTTTTAGGAAGCAAAAGCAGTGGCCATACATGACTTTTATAAACGTTTAAATTTTTGGTTCATTTTTCCAATTACAAAGTCCATCAGTGGAGATAATGTATAAAATAAAAAGCCCGCCATAAATCGGAAAAGACCAATTAGAGGGAATGACGTCACGAGCAGATAAAGCGCGTTTAATATCACAAATTCAACATTCTTATTTGACGTACCTTTAGAGCATACACTTACACCTAGTGGTGGTAGCTTTGCTGCTTTGCATGTCAACAGCTTTTTGTGAAAAAAAACGTACCCCTGTTTATTGATGACGTCACGTCTATATAAACAGCGACGCTATGATAAAGTGTATGTTTTAGCGGGTATTTAAAACTTTAAATTAAAATAGCATTTGTTTCTACTAAACCATTATTTTCTGCAAAGTTTTTTTTAGCTCATTCTTGTAAACATCATAGAACAGTTTTTAAAAAGTGTCATCAAGCAATTTAAAATATGTAGGTGCATCTGCTTGTATTAACCAGAGGCGGAGGAGGGCCGCCCACGGCTTCACGGCTCAAGGGGCCTTGCGCCAGACATTTTGCAATAATAGTAAAGGGCCTCGCAAGAAAGGTAAAGACTTTTGCTTCCCCACTTTTTGCGCCCCGCAAAATATTTCTTGCCCACATGAACTTTTGGTCTTGCTCCGCCACTGGTATTAAAAAAAAAAAAATTTTATATAAACATAAATAAGTGTAAAAAACTAATAAATACCGTTGCAGTGTAATATTGTAATATGTTTAACTCTTTCATCGCTAAACGAGACATGGCTTCCGGCCCGTTTTAATTGTATTAAGTTTTACCAAACTTGAATGAAATGCAAATATTGACAAAAGTAAAGCGGAGCGCGTAACCTGGAAATAGAATAAAGACATTTTCTTTCCCATTCTTAAGTAATTATTATTCTTCGTTGTGTTTAATATTTAATTTTCTAGTTAAGTTAACCTAGCCATTTAAATTTAAAGTAATTAACTTGGTTATTTAGCCAAGTTATGGATTAAAAATATGTTACCATAAAAAAATGTGTTTGTATAGTGACAACTGTTATTTTAAGATCAATTAATATTTTGTGACTACGAACACTATCCCGTATATAAAGATGTGTATACATTGAGAAAATTAGAGTACCTATTTGATCAATGTATGCAAAATCTAAAAATCAGTCTGAAAAGTTACTTTCTTCGTAAATAAAATAATGTCTTATTATTATTCCGTGCAATGTAGGGCTTTTTTTCTAGTATGAAATTTATTAAGACCAATGCCAAAATTGAAGATATGTTCTGTAGTTTGGCGGATTCATTTAATAGATGGTATTTATTTGGGTACACGCCAAAATAAAATTAAAAGTACTAAAAAACCAAAAATTTTTTAAACAAGTAAACTGATAATTAAAAATCGACGTTTTGATGGCATATCTGCCACCGTTGTCAAGATAAATGGAATAAAACTAATAAAAATAAAAACTTACTATTATTTAGGCTTTAAAATTCACAATTTTTCTGTTTTTTGGGATATTCTGAAAACTTTGACATTTAATGTCAAAGTTTTCAGAATATCCCAAAAAACAGAAAAATTGTAATTCTAAAGCCTAAATAATAGTAAGTTTTTATTTTTATTAGTTTTATTCCATTTATCTTGACAACGGTGGCAGATATGCCATCGAAACGTCGATTTTTAATTATCAGTTTACTTGTTTAAAAATTTTTTGGTTTTTTAGTACTTTAATTTTATTTTGGCGTGTACTCAAATAAATACCATCTACCAATGCCAAAATCGGCCCATAAACAATATTGGATCGCCTAGCGTTTTCTTTGCATGCATTAGGCTGTGTTTATGTTGGTGCGGTCATGAACAAGGATAGCAGCGCAGCGACTTTTTCGTAACGCGCTGATCCTCAACCAGCGCACCTCCAACATAAACACAGCCTTACCCTCGTTTCACACTTGCCGAGCCGGGCCGGACAGACTGATTAAAAGTTACATGAAGCCTTATAACAGCTTGCCGACTATCCGGATTCTTAGCATTTGAATGGTCTCATAAAACTTCATATACTTCGATAGGGTTGGTCCGGCGGCGCGCTAGTGTGAAACGAGAGTAATCCTGTTTGTGTTATTGTTTCACACTAAGCCGGATTTGCCGGACAGAGTGATACAAAATTATATGGAGCCTTTGAGTTTGCTGACTTTCCGAAATTTTTACGTGTGAAAGGTCTTATAAGACTCCATACACTTTGATGGTGTTGGTCCGTCTCCCGGCTTCCGCTAATGTGAAAAGACAGTAACTCTCGTTTTACATAAGTGGGAGCCGGAAAGTCAAAGACGGACCGAGGCTATCGAAGTGTATGAAGTCTTGGAGTCTTATGAGCCTAGTCCAGACCTACACTAAAAACAATATTTTGTGAATTTACATCGTGGGACGTTGGATATTTTTAGTCACAGTCGGACAAAACAAAATAACAACAAACTTTTCAAAAGTTGTGTGAAAAATAATTGTAAATGTACATAACTTATGTGTCATATTACACTAAACATGTAATATTAATAACAATTTAATAAGAGGATTACATGTTTAGTGTATAATATGACATATAAGTAATATAAATTTACAAATATTTTTACACAACTTTGTAAGTCAGTTGAAATTTTGTTACATCCGACTGTGGCTAAAAATAACCATCGTCCCATAATCCGTATATTCACAAAATGTTTTCTTTTCAGTGTACATACTTTGCCCGCAAACATAAAAACATTTGTATAATGTATAAAAACTGTTTAAAAACATTTAAACACATTAGTGATACTAAAGGAATTTCGGAATTTAAACAAATGTTTGTAAACACATTTTAACCAGCTTTTATACAGTTTTTATACAAATGTTTTCATGTTTGCGGGCAAATGTATGTAGGTCTGGACTAGGCTTCAGTATGCATCCATTAGAGGCGCATCGCATTAAAACAGACAGCAGATGATTTCTGTGTTTTAAGAAATATGTCCGGCCCGGCTAGCGTTTAATTGGCTTGTAAAAAGTCAAAGTGCGTCCATTTGAAGTGCGTCGCATCGGGACGGATGATAGAGGATTTTTGTTTTGCTGCCTAAGCAGATATCTCAAACTATAAGATAATAGCATAAAAATTTACTTAGAAAAATGTAGTAGAAATTCTGAAAAGCCCTGCCCGGGGCTAACGCCGCCTAATGCGACCTTTAATATTAGCCTTTAAAATTACGTGAATTTCGTCCACGTTCACGTCCGAGCTATGTGGCACCACAAATTATCTTAGTTTCTGGTTGCGGTATGCGGCGTGGAGTGACACGGCGAATTGTTGCAAGTCTGGACGCGGCTTAACGAATAACCAAAGCATAATTTTTTGATCTAAGACTGTATGTTCTGCCAAACATGCTCCTGCATCTCATTGGGCACATTTTGATTCTATTAGTTTTTTAATCTGCTGGTTTTATGTTAATATAGTATCCAGGCTTATACATAGGTCTCTCTTTCATTGTTCCTTTCCTAAATTTAAATCATATACTAATATACTGCTTATTATTATACTAGAAGTACTTTAGGAGCTTAAGTACTTAATTTAAGTAAGCATGGACTGTTAAACATTAAAAAAAAATAATATTAAAATATTCATCTATATGTCACAGGCAAATAGCATGGGCAAATTCCTTCTGCCTGGGCAAATGACTTTAAGAAATATATTTGATCCAAAAGTCATTTGCCTAGATAAATGGCATTTGCCGTGGTCCTTGTTAGGCAAATGACTGTGATATATTTAATAACATATTAGGCGTACAGTATGTTTTGCAGACTATAGTAAAGGCAAAAACACGTGTAATTTTATTGGTTCAAAGCGCTATAGACGGTCATGCAAAGCTGTCACATTGGGGTGGTCATGGTTAGTTTTGGTAAGTTAAATATATTTTTTAAATTTGCTTTATTAAGAAATAAAAAAAAAAATAACCAGAACTAACCATGACCCTCCCAATGTGACAGTTTTGCATGACCATCTGTTATACAAATACTTCTATTTCCATTTGTCTAAAATTGTTAAGGCAAATAGAATCAAATGCTAATTGACTAGGCAAATAGCATTTACCCAGGCACATAGCATTTAAAAATAAAAATACACTATTTTACCCAGGCAGAAGGCATTTGCCTAAAATAACCATTTACCTGCGACATACACAACTTAATGGGTAAAGAATTTCTTGTTCCAGTTTAACTTTCTCAGTGTTTGCAATATGTAAATCCATTAACACATCGGATGTGATATTCGATCTAGCCACATATGCAACGATAAAATATAAATTAGGTAGGTAGGGGTATCTATGAGGGTGTGTTAGGCCAAAAATGTAAATTTAAAGGGTCTATAATGATCGTTATAGGAAAAGCGGTCGTGTAATGTAATAATGTTTACCCAACATATGTTGATATTAGAAAGTGATTTTTATTTTATAATGTAAATGTTATATGTTTCTACAGGGTGTTTCACAACTTATCCGACAAACTTTAAGGGCTTATTCTACAGTAAATATAAATATATATAGGAGGGTAGTCTTGGCCGACCAGTTAAACAACAAAGGAATAAATTTCTTGGGTATCGGTCCAGGAGAGGGCTAAAGTGAAACACTTCTTAGTTTAACGAGCTTTCAAAATTGTTTATTTTCTTCTTCTTGTCTACAATATGGAAAAACACACAATCAAAAAAAAAAGGCAAATCTTTTACATTTTAAGGTATATTTACAACTAAATGCATTTTCAGAAGTTGGTAACATCAAAATCAAATGAGTTTAACAATGAAGGTAACAGGATATTCTTAAAAAAAATTAAAAACCTTATATTCATACTTAGTAATTAAACCGACTTATTTTTAAAAACAATTTTAAATTGTTGTTGGATACAAGGCTAGTACAGAAAGGATGGATTTCTATACTACTTTGTTCGTTTCAGGCTTTTTTACATGTATTTTTAAAATTATTTTTGGAATATGAGTATCAGGTCCGGGCATATCTAGGTTCAGGTTAAGATGTAAAAGATTTTCTTGTTTTTGATAGTGTGTTTTTGCATATTGTAGACCGGAAGAAAAAAATAAACATTTTCGAAAACTCGTTAAACTAAGAAGTGTTTCACTTTAATTAGCCCTCTCCTCTGGACCGATACCCAAGAAATGTATTCTTTATTTATATATATATATATATATATATATATATATATATATATATATATATATATATATATATATATATATATATATATATATATATATATATATATATATATATATATATATATATATATATATATATATATATATATATATATATATAAATAATAAAAGGTAAAGTTTTTTGGGCATATGGCTCATCAATGACTGTAAAAATAAATAAAAAAATAAAAATAACCTATAAGAATTCGGCTACTATGGTTGGTTGTTTAAAAATTACGGAGTCTCCAAAAGAAAATGGAATACCCCGGGCCCGACCAAGAACTGTACATAAGAGGATAGCCGAGAACCCACGATTCTTCCGCCGAAGCGGTCGAAAGCGTGACGTCACCATCAGTACACTTTTAAACGCCTTCCATTTGAAATGTATGGGAATATGAAGAATTTTAATTTAAAAAATGATAATACAGCACTTTTTTTACATTGCAACTTTGTTAGGGTTTAGAATAGGACATTTATTACTTAATACCTTTAATAAACTATTTTAAAAAAGTGTTTGGATGTTTAAAATAGCTATTTAACCAAACATAAAAGTCCCTTTAGTCCAAATTTCGTAATGTAAAGAAATTCCGTTTTGACAATAATTTCTGTTGATTTGATCTTAATAGCACATATTTTTGTATAAAATTAAATCCATACCTGAGAATTTTGGTGTGCTAATTAGTTTATAAAAGTAAATAATATACAATTAAAGAGTCAAGATAGAGGAGGCAATTATTTTTTGTTAATTCAAATTATCTGCACAAAGAAAGGGGATAAGTGATAAAAATCATTAAAATAGAGATGACTAGACTGCATTCTAAAAATAAATAACGAGTAAGGGACACAGCTAACGCCGTTACCACCTTTATTCGTGAAGAGAAGTCGAATAAAAAAAATGTTATTTACCTCCTTTATCGACTCGCTCTTCAAATACCTTTAAATAGTGAGTTCTTGGTTATGATGATTAAAACAATTTTTTTTTATTAAACCTGTGTATTTAAATTGTTTATTGTTTTTATATTTATTTTATTATTTATATGACCTTACAATATCTACAAAAGTGGTAATAAAACATTTATAAACATAACAAAAAAATTCTTTTGATACAGGTAACATTTTTTACTGTAGTACCGCAAACAAAATGCTATTGAAATTTCTTCTTGGGTCCAACGTACAAATTTTTTCTTCTTTGATAGTAAAGAAATTTGATTTTTAGTAAGTACCATATTCAGCAGTTTCTCAGCCATAACTGATTTGGGATTTTTATCAATTGACTGTTTATAGCATTTTGCTTTATAATATTTAACCATATCATTCAATCCTTTTATTTTTTTATTAGAGTTGCACTTAAGTTGGTTATACTTTAGAAATAAATCTTCATACTTTCGTTTATAATTGTCTTGGATAGATGAAGCACTAGGCTCGTTTGATACTTCCAAGTGAGAAGGCACCACCTCTGCCTCTGCTGTGGATGTACTTGGAACATTTAAAATCTGGAAAGATTCAGGATTGCTTGTATTTGTGACTAAAGAGTGTACCAGATCCTTTCTGCTCTTTTTTTCCGCTCTTTTGGCACGGGGATTATCCTCATTAGATATTTTCAAGGATGCCATACAGCCACGGGTTAGATTTAAAGTGGGAACTGCAGTTTTCTTTAAAACTCTGCGCAAGGGTAGACCTAAAATATTAAATAAGATATTAGAATTTATTTTTTATAAGAATAAATTCATTAATATTTACCTAACAGTTCATTTTGGAGATCTCTTTCATAATCATTTGTTGTAAAATGTAGGGAGCAAATTACAGAAGTATCCGGGTTAAATTTGTCTTCTCGTTTACACCTATTTATCCATTCCTTCCTAAGTGTGGATGAAACTAAATTAATTGCCTTAGGAAATGAATGAAATATTAAGTTAACACCTTCTTTCTTTAGTGTTAACCTATTGCTTTTGCATGAAGCAATAGCACAAATCTGCCCAGGCATATTTCTATCTAAAACAACAAATAAACATTAAAGAACATATTTATTCTAAATTTTATTCCGAAAACTTACCAAACACTGTTTAAAGTAGTTAAAAAACGATGTACAACGTTTAAAGTTCTTGTCTCTGGTTTAAATGTCAATTCAAAAATATTACACACACGCCTGGACAAAAAACGATGAACACTAACAAAATACAGTTTAAATAACAAAATTATTGTTTGTATAAGGTCTTTATAAGTTAATTATCACACCCAAAATGTAAAAAACACTAACAAAATCGAAAATGGTCACTAAATAACGACGAGAAAATGCATAAAATTACATGTAAACACACTGTCGCCGCCAAATCTGCACTGATGACTACGTCACGAGCGGTCGTCCTTGACGGCTCGGCTGGCTAACGTTGCTCTTATGGGAATAAGCTATCCTCTTGTGTACAGTTCTTGGGGCCCGACCATATAATATATATATATATATATATATATATTATATATATATATATATATATATATATATATATATATATATATATATATATATATATATATATATATATATATATATATCTATATATATATATATATATATATATATATATATATATATATATATATATATATATATATATATATATATATATATATATATATATATATATATATATATATATATATATATATATATATATATATATATATATATATATATATGTATTTAATTTATCTACTAAGAGCGGCCCAGACCTTTTAAATGGAAAGATACAATAATATGAGGATAAACGGAAAATAGTAGGTACCTATGTCTGTGAGATTTAAAAATTGTGTCAATGCCCTTTTAACATTTTGTTTCTTAATTGTTACAATTCTTTTTTTCATTTTTTTTTTTGTATTTTTTATATTTTGTTCTATTTGTTATAATTTTTGTGGCGGTTATTTTTTTTTTTTTTTGATCTAGCAAGTATAGTTATTATTCTCTTGTTTTCCCTTAAACTGAACTTTTTGCTACGCATTCACCCAGCCATATTAGAAAAATCATACTTGGGTGTTAAAGCACGTTAAGTTAAGGAAATCTATTAATCTGTTTACTTTTCGATATTTCTTTATTTTACGCAGGTATCTTGTTAACTTTTTTCTAACCAAAACCACAGCACATTAAAATATTTCGAAATAAAAAACTACCAGGTGACCAGAAATAAAAAGTAAAGGCAGCTAATAATAGTACAAAATTACTAATTTTTAAATCTGCCCATGATTAAAAATGCTAAGCAGTGTATATGCACCAATAACTTACACATTCTTTTAAAATAACAACCTTAGTCCCGTACGAATGTGGTTATAAATGATAAACCTTTTACAACCTGTCTGAAGTAATTATTACTAGGTAGTAGAAATAACCGCTAACGTAAGCTTATGAAGTTAACAATCTGTATTAATTAGGACCGTTTTTCAATCAATCCTTTTACCAAATTTACTGCAATTCAATTAGGTATCGTCTTCCTTTAATATGTTATTTTTTAATTTTAACCCTTCAAGATATCTTGAAAAAGTATGCCTATGACTTGCACAATTTTATAAAACCGAGTCAGTTAACAAAATATTATGTGTATCAAATTTGGTCCAGTTTAGTTATTCTATTCATTATACAGTGTATCCCAGGATAGGTGTTACAAGAGGACAAATTGGCCAACAGTTTTAGATTTTTTAAAAGTCTTCTTGAAAAAACTGGTCGCTTGGTCCAAATGAATAAGAAATATACAGGGTGTTTCATAAGAAAAATTATATGTTTGGCATATCTTAAAAAATATCAATTTAAAAAAATCTAACACGCCAATGAATTCTACGTAAAAATATCCACCAAAAACAGTTTTTACTTTTGTTGTAATTTACGAGACAACTGAAATACAAGGGGTCCAAAAATGAAAAAAAAATGAATTTTGCCCTGTATTTCAAAACCTAAAAGGATCATGAAAAATCTTTTAGTGTCATGTTTCGTTTCATAAAAACAGTTCGCAAAAACTGCAAATCTCTATCTCTAATAATAACCAAGATACCTTGCAATTGCAACGAAATCCGGACACCCTGTACATGTTTGTTTAAATATTATTGTGATGTTGTCTTGTAATGTTACCTGGAGATATTTTGCAATTGCTGCAATGTTACTGTAATATTAGGACACAGTCACTACTATTTCTGCTATGTTTATAGAAATGATAAGCAGAAAATTAAGATTATGTTTTAATAAATATAAACTTACCTGCATAAATTCAAAAGGAAGAACCCACCAAGGATTTGTGAGCCACGATATGTACAGAAATCTCAATATATTTCCCACTAATCCCAAACAAAGTACTTTAACATGTCCCATTTGTCTAATTAGTCTGAAGCTAAAGAAGTAGGCAAATATTTCGGATATATGGTTAATTACGGAGGCGACGCCAAAAAGTGTCGGAGTTCCACCATAGTCTTGTAAATGCCAAAAGAGAAAAGTAAAATTAGGCCGATTCCAAATCCCATAAACCATGCCACAAAGAGGAAAGATGCGCATTTTAGGTTTTTGAACTGGCCCAACACTGTTACCCACTCTGGGATTTCTCGCGTTGTTTGTGCAAAAATTTTGGTCTAAAAAATAAAGCATACTTTAAAATATTATTAATAACGTTACAAGTGTTAGTTTTCTACTTCTAGCCCAGATCTACCGGGTGTCAACGAATCTATTAGGCATGCCATAAGTCCTAGAGTATTAACTATATCAAAATGAGACTTGGTATGGGTAAATGGTATGCAAAAAGAAGAGTTTTCACATATTTATTACTTTTTGGTTACTTTCGGCTTAACCAGAAATGGCTCCAATTTTAAAATAATATATGGACGACTCTGTATATTTAAACATTCTTGAATGCCTGATACCATTCCAAATAAGAATTAGGCATTTTTAAAGTTTTTACGCCTACTTAATTTTCTAAAAGGAATTTGTAATATTGCATCTAAGGGGTCATGATCCATTATTTATGTCTTTATTTTTTATTCCGATCGCAAATAAATTGGTATCATTAAATTCGCCAAAAATCCTTTTTTTTTAAGTACTTGTCTAAAAAGGTTTGCCATTTGAAAAATAATGGTCAGGCGCAAAAATGTTAATTGGCTTTTTACTTCTATCTTTTATACTAGTTACTAAAACGTTGCGATTAAATTTTTCTAAGATCACCAGAAATACTTAAATTATTTTGAGTTCATTCATGGCCGCCTACACACAATATAGCTCTAAAAAAATCAACTGGCTTAAAAACTTTTTAAAATGTTACATTCTTATTTAGATATATTAGGGATATTTAAAAATGATAAAATATGCAGGATGTTTCATTTAAAAATTCAAAATGGGAGTCCTTTTCGGTTAAATCGGAAGTGACTATAAAGTGAAAAATATGCCTCTTCTCATATCAGTTACCTATACGAAGTCTTATTTTGATATGTCCAATACTCTAGAAGTTGTGGCTTATCTAATAAATTCGTTGACACCCGGTATACTACTTATTACCAATATTGTATACAGGGTGCTTCCTTATTGAAGTAAAAAAATAAGAGCGTACTCCTAAACTTATTTCATATAAAAGAAGTTTACTTAAGATACAGGGTGTTAAACTTTTTAAAAGTATTGTTTTTTTTTAAATAGTGCTTATCTTATTTAAAAAAAAACAAAACACTTGAACATAAACATCCCCTGAGAAAAATGTATTTGTAATTACTTCTTAAAATATTACGATACGAAAATAATTACCTAATTATTTAAATAAAATAACAAATCACAAATATATCAAGTTAATAATGTTTTCGTATGTGGAGATGAAAAACGTGCCTTTTTAAGTTTAGTTGCAAAATAGCTGTAAACTGGTGTCTTATTTAATTTTGATGTAAATTATTTAGTAGCTCAGCTCTTTACCGTGGCTGCCAATCCAGTACCGGACCAAAACATATATTATTTAGCCATGCCAGTGTTAGTTTTGCCGCGGGCAAATAGAGCGCGCGGCACCGCACGCTAAATGGATACACACCCTAATAATAGGTAAAGATCTATGTGTATTACCTTTTGTTCTTTTGGAGGAGGTATTACGTCAGATGCTTTTGTATCAGCAAGAGAAGGAAGATTAAGTTGTTCAGCGAGTTGAGCTTGCATCTGATCCTCTCTAGAAAGTTGTTCTGGTGCTTTGTTTGTTTCTTCTTGCGGTTGTGGTACAAAATCATCATATTTGAAATTTATTTGGGTTGCAGATATAAGAGCGGCGCCCATTAAAACAGAAAATGTCGCAAAGCAAATTGTATAGTTGCGTTCTTTTACATCGGGACCACAAACGTGACTGGGAAAAGAAGTAGAATGATCCAAAGCAATTCCTGAAAGAAAATTTGAATAATATTTAAAGAACTATTAAAATAATATGGTTTATTATAGAAAAAATAAATGAAAATGGTTGTAGTACATTATTCTAAACCTCCTGACAAGTACTTTATAACCCTAAAATATAAAGTCAATACCATCAGCTACTACAAAATGGTGTTATTTTAATATTTACCTGATTACTTAATGTAAAGATTTTTTTCTAAAACTATTTCCAACTAAATATAATGTATGTGACATTTTCTTAAATATTATTTTAAGAGTAATATAATATACGTTTCATGTAAAAAATTACTTTATGTCCTACCCTATATAATATTTTTACCATTGGAAAGAGCTTTTAAAGAGCTTCAAGGCAACACTACATTAATTATATCTAATGCAATAGTTTTAAAAATATGATCATTTGTTCAGATTTTAGAACGGAGGTATGGACTTTAGGTCCTTACTGCATGTGAAGAGGTAGGAAGCAAAGGAATTGTGACAATCTGCCTTAAAATGTCTTAACAATCATCGATAATGTTATGTACCATAAATAAATAAAGATCGTAACTAGAATATGATACTTAATATGTTTTTTTTTTCATTCACAATTTTTTTCTGACAGTTTTTGTGCATTTTTGACATGGCAAAATATTTTAGTAAATCCCATACAAAAAGAAGCGATGTAGTTTTTTTAATGCCCCCAGAAGTTTTACTGTTGAACCCCTTTTTAAATACAAGGAAAAAAGCAACCAATTTATTTATTTATATTATACTTGATTCAAAATAAAGTATGCTTTGTAGAAAAGAACGTAGTTTTATAATCTTTAAAGAGTTACTATAGATTGTTGATAATTTTATAATACTTATTATATTGTATATTCTTAATTTCCTTTTTCTTTTTACTTTCAGGTTATACAAAAAAAAAAGAAAATATAAGTGCCAAAAAAAGACTAACCAAAATACTTATTAATGATTTTAAAAACATAATTTTGCTTCTAAAAGCATTTTTTAGACTCTGTCATTCTAAATACATTAAAAAGTATTAAACACAATTTTTTTACAAAGTTAACATCATTACCCTTTTAGGCAAGGAGGTTAATAATTTAACAAATATAAAAAGATTATAAAGACAAAAAATTCAATAGATAACACCAATCTACTAACTTACCTACAAAGAACATAGCTAAACCCCAACCAAAGGAACCAAACATTCGCTGATGACCATAAGTATCTGCATCCTCACCAAGTAGCGTCAAGACAGCAGAATCTGCTAATGTTATTGCTGGTGCAGCAAAAAATTCTCCAATTATTACCAACAATAATAAAAGGAAAAATGCCTTTTGAATGTCTTGTACTTTATAAACGATCGACGATATTATCGGTTTCACCCAGGATTCGTGCTCATCTTCTTTATAATTTGACGCATAGTTTACGTTAATAGGTGATTGTCCTGCGTTTACAAGGGGTCTTACTGATCTAATAGTCCTTTTAAGCTAAAAAACGTCACCTTAAAAATATGTGTACAAGCCATTTTCATGTAAATTTTAGAACAAAGCAATAAAGTGTTTTTTATTCCTACCAGGATTAATTTTACAATTTAAGATATAAAAATATAATTATAAACAATAAAAATTTAATAAAATTATAAATTTAAAAGGTGCTACCAACTTTGCTTAAAATGGATAGATGCTTTAAATGGACCTTTATGGTTTTTCAAATATAATTTTAAGTATATGCCATGTGCCAAACGCTATCCCCATCTTAAAAAATATTTACGAAAATAGCGTTTAAAAATACCATAATAACCACCATTTTTATAGTTTTTTTAAACAAATAATGGTGCGAAAATGCAATTTTTAAAATTTATTTAATAAACTTTATTTCTCAATGCTTTAAAAATACAAATGCCACACAAAGTAACTTTCGAAACTAAATAACTTCCATAATTTAAATGGAATAACCCTATTAGTTTTAAGGACATTATTAGTGAAACGGTAGCTTCAGAAGTAGCGTAATAATGGTATAAATAAATAAGGGTTTTATTACGTTTAAAATTTTTGATATGTAAGTTTCTTAAATGCGATTTTATATACAGGGATACGCCTTATCGTTGACCTTGCAAGGGTATAACAAAAAACTAAAAGAGATTTATAAAACAAATCTTATTGCGCAATCTCGATTTCAATTATTGAAACAAATTTAATGGTTTAAGTGAATCATGGCTAACTCGATTTGTTTTGGAGATACAGAGTGTTTTTCAAATTCTGTCAATTTGACCAGGCACTTGTAACTTGATATTAGAGATAGAAAAAAATGTAAATAAAATAGTTTTAGGGATTCTTACATAGAATTCAGTGGCGTACATATAACTTTTTCATTGACTTTTATTTTAAAGTAATACCACAAAGTTGTTTTTTAAAATGAAACACCCTGTATATTTTATCACTAATAAAAAGGTTGCCTTAAAATCCGTAAAAAAATACCACATTTATTTAATTTGTCATAGGGTCAGAAATATAACCATCGCATCGTCAGGAGTTTGATAATAAAATGGAATTTTTAAATAAAACACCCAGTATATGTTGTCACAATTAAAAATATATTTTAAAAACCTTTAGGAATTTAACATTTTTAAAATAATTTCCTCTAACAGTTTCGGAAATATGAGCTTCCAATTCTTAGTGCTTTTTCTGGTATTTTTTCAGAATTATATAGTCATATTTCCAATACTATAAAAAGTAAATAAATTAAATCTTATACCTCTATGTACCTCTTTAAAATATCTATGCAACGGTAATATAATATACAGGGTGTTTCATTAAAAAAGTCTGACGATGACCATATTTTTTTTAATCTCACGAAGGCTAAAAGTCTAAATACTAACGTAACGTGGGTGTCTCAAGCGAGGTAAGACGGAGTTTGTTGACACGGGACTTAAATATTTGAAGATATGGGGGAAAGGATAGACTCCCGCGGGCAGCAGGTTCCACATTTTAGAAACTTTGGGGATAAAAGAAGGAACAAAGTGGGAAGTTCGATACCTATCCAGTTGGACCGTATAGGGCTGCAAACGTGCGACATCACGAGTTTCTCTATTCGGAACCGTGAGTGGAAGAATTATACTGCACAATTTTTTAGAGCAGGAGCCATGAATAACCAATAAAAGATCCCCTACAGCCCGACGATGGGCAAGAGAGGGAAGCCCTTTTGTAAGTAAAGAATTGTTGATGAGGCTAACATTTTCAAAACTACTAAAAATACATTTATTAAATATGGTATTTCTTATAGCTTTAAGAAGACCTGTTAACTAATAATAAATTATTCTGGATATTTCATTATAAAAACTTTGTGTTATAACTTCAATGGAAAAAATATAGGTGCGCCACGGAATTCCAAGTAAAAGTCCCTAAAACATTACCTACTAATTTTTTTTTGTTGGTTGGTAAAAAATCTTCGAAAGACATCATTTGGATCAAAAGATATCATTTGGTCGTCAGGCGTACCGGATTTCTACCGGCTAAAAACTCTCCCTTGTCTTGGTGCTGCTCTTGAACCACTGGAAACCGCTTTCGCATTACTTCAATGGATAAAGCTGGTCTGGTTATCTTATCTTCTTGTGTATCTTTCTATTTATTGGGCTCGACTTTCTCTTTCTTTTGTACTGATAATAGACTTTACAGTACAAGTTTTTCTATCTCTAATATTAAGCGAGTTGAAACTGCCTTGCCAAATTGACAAAATTTGAAAAACAGTTTATATTTTCAAAACAAATCAAGCTAGCCATAATTTACTTTCATCTTTGAATGTGTTTTAAAAATTTAAATCGAGATTGTACAATCAGATTTGTTCTCTCTTTAGTAGGTACCAAAGCGGGTCGAAATCGCCTTAAATCAACCACAAAGCGGGACCGATGCATCACCGTATTAAGAAATGTTTTGTCTAATCTCTACCTGTTAGTTCTTTATGCTTTAGACTGTCCCCTTTCCAAGTTTGCCTATGAACCTTTTAAAGCAGCTAAACGTGTAAATATTTTTTCATATGGAGTAATAACTTTGTGCCACTCTCCCAGACCGATTATATAATATATGACTTTTTGGGACACCCTGTACAAAAATTTATTAAAAATGCAAGAATTGGCCAGTATATTATCTTCTAACGGTTTTTATAGAGTAACATTACTCCAATCCGTATGTCCAACTTTGTATGTTTTGTTACTCATAGAGTGTCCGCACCTCCCAAAAACCTACTGTCTGCAGATATTTTCCCCATTTCTCGGAATCTTCAAATAGGTATTAAAGTTTTTATCACATTTAAGTTACTACTGTTTTTTATAAAAGTATCTTTTAAGCTTTTGTGCCAAAATAAAAAAAAGGTAATCATTTAGTTGGTTTTGACCAACAAATTATTTATACTCCTTACGTTTACTTAAATAGGTTTTTTCAATGTACTTACGTAACAAATTCCTTAGGTTCTGGATTATAACTTATAAAATCGGGAACTTTTTCAATATCAACTGATCGCTTATTGACCATGCGCGGACCTACCTCTGGAATGGTAAGCGTAGGCTTTGTGTTATTAGTTTCCATACATGCTATGGCAGGAGGCTGTATAGACCCAAGCGGAACGGTAAATATTATCCAACAGGATATAGAGGCTAATAAAAGTATTTTGCCTTTTTGCCATCTATCAGCTAGACTGCCCCAAAATGGGGCAGCCAGAAACTCTACGAATGGACGAGATCCTAAAACAAAAAGGGCATGCAATAAACAATTAAAAAGCAAACGTTACACACATAATGATTGCACTAAATTTGGTAACACCCTCGGAAAATACAAATTGTTTTTAATGATATTTTTTTAAAGACATTTTAAATGTTAAAGATGGGTCCAAATTTAAATCATTCTGAAAGCGATGCCGCCAAGTACACAAAAAATGATAAAGTAAAAAAACCTTTTTGTGAACAATGATTTATTGCAGCAAAAAATATTTAATCCGACAAGTTTCTAGTAGGCAGAGGCGAAATAAGAGAATGTTTTGTAAGTGGGTAATACGTGTTTTAGCAATGTATTTTTTATTAGTTATCTAAAAATATGTAATCAGGCTCTGTCCGAGGCTATGTGCATTCGAAAAGGTTTGTTTACTTTATCATTTTTGTGTACTTGGCGGCATCGTTTTCAGAATGATTTAAATTTGGACCCATCTTTAACATTTAAAATGTCTTTAAAAATAAATAAATAGGAATTTACCATTTTTAAAATAATTTCCTCTAACAGTTTCGGAAATATGAGCTTCTAATTCTTAGTGCTTTTTCTGGTATTTTTTCAGAATTATATAGTCATATTTCCAATACTATAAAAAGTAAATAAATTAAATCTTATACCTCTATGTACCTCTTTAAAATATCTATGCAACGGTAATATAATATACAGGGTGTTTCATTAAAAAAGTCTGACGATGACCATATTTTTTTTAATCTTTGGATAATCCACGAAGGCTAAAAGTCTAAATACTAACGTAACGTGGGTGTCTTAAGCGAGGTAAGAGGGAGTTTGTTGAAACGGGACTTAAATATTTGAAGATATGGGGGAAAGGATAGACTCCCGCTGGCAGCAGGTTCCACATTTTAGAAACTTTGGGGATAAAAGAAGGATGATTTCAGAATGAATTCAATATGGGCCCATCTATACCGTTATTACATATAATTTCGGACATATACGGTTATTTCGGACGTAAGGACGTTTCCACGCTGTTAGTGGATTTTCCCCCTCAATATTACCTTTAAACCAGATCTGCCGGCGTTGCATGTCTAAACACTTATCGAATACCTGTTAGAGCGAATTCATTTAATGTTAAGGGGGTAAGGTTCCACCGGGTCCTGGTGGTAAAATTACGTAATTTTTAAATTTTTCTTTCAACTGTGGAAAACCTCCTCTGTGTAATTGTACGGTAAGTTACTATGATTTATATTTTTTTATGTGGATTAATCCTTATAATTTTGCAAACTTTTAAGCATAATTGGAATTTTTATTTTGCTTTTTTAAATATGTAGAATGGTAAAAATTTAGAAAAACTGTTTTTGTAGGGTAACTTCGGACAACTAAAATGCTTTCAAAATTAAGGGCGTACAGGCCATACAAATACTACAACCCGTCGGATATGACTAGAGCCATAGCCGACGTCAAATGCGGAAAGTTGTCTTTACGGAGGGCAGCTGAAAAGTACAGGGTTTCCAAATCAATACTAAGTAAGCCACGACAAAGTGCCTAACGACAGCAGAGAAGTGGGGTTTCCTCTTCGGGGAACTGATATTCAACAGGTTGTTAAAATTTATTTAGAAAAACGAGGTCTTGTGGAAAGAAGATTAAAAGATAACACACCTGGAAGGCAGTGGTTATATAGCATTATGGAGCGTGATAAAGAGCTGACAGTGAGACTTTCCGAAAATATTAAGAGAGTTAGGGCTGAAGTCGATCAGCAAACAATTGAGTGGTACTTTGATGAGTTAGAGGTATCATTAAAAGACGTACCACCTGACAACATAGTTAACTATGACGAGACAAAATTCACTGACGATCGCGGATAAATCAAGGTAGTAGTAAGGTGTGGTTCCAAGCATGCTGATCGGATCATCGACTCGTCAGAAACTAGCGTTTTGGTGATGTTTGCGGCTACAGGATTAGGAGAATTGATACCTCCGTATGTAGTATACAAGTCTTAAAATCTATACCCAACATGGGTCGCAAATGGCCCACGAGGGGCTGGTTAGAACTGCAACAAATCGGGATGGTTCGACCAAGCATTGTTCGAGGCATGGTTTCGAGCAATAGCTTTACCATTTTTTAAGAGACGTGATGGAAACAAAGCCCTAATAGGTGACAATTTGGCCAGCCACGTTTCCCTAGATGTCATAACTGCTTGCAAAAACAATAACATACAATTTATTCTGTTGCCACCCAACTTCACACATCTGTGTCAACCGTTGGATGTTTCCATATTTCGTCCAATTAAAATTGCGTGGAAGCAAGTTCTCACATCCTGAAAATTAAAAATAAAGAAGTTCGTCCAAAATCCGAATTTCTGAGACTCCTTAATGAAACTATCCTAAAAATAGGCGCAAATATGAAGCAAAACGTAAAGTCTGGCTTTGCAGCATGTGGTATAATTCCCTTACAGAGAAAAACAATTTTGAAAAAATTACCAAACAAAATACTTGAGCAAAAATTTATCTTCGCAAAAGGAAGCATGGACCTCAGCTTTTGTAACATTGCTGAAAAAATCAAGAAATGGCTCTGGTCCCACCGTAAGAAGAGTAAATTGAACAAAAAAATTAAATATCGCCCCTGGGCAAGGGATCATACCAGACAAGAAGGAGTCACCTAGTGATTCTGATTTAGTATCAAGTGATTCCATAGCGATCAGTAATTCAGATCATTCTGAAAGTGAAGAACAACCCACCACGTCAGAACAGAACTTGCAAGAAGAAACATTGCCCGATAAAAATCATGAAGAAGGAAATTTTGTTTTGGTGTGTTTTAAGGCTACTACAAATAGAGACATTCATTATATTGGTAAAATTATAGAAACTTTTTCAAACAAATTATATGTTTAATTTTTACGAAAAAAAAATTGTGAAAAATTTGGGAATTATTTTGTTTTTCCCGACACGAAAGATAAAGCAATTATCACAAAGGCACAAGTCACACAATTATTAAAAAACAGCAAAGATTTGCGCCGCGGACGATTTAGTTTTTCTGTTCACGACATGGTTTCGTATGACAACATTTCATAATTTTCACTATTTGTTTTTATAAAGAAAGACAATATTTTAATTAAAGAAAAACCTAATTTTTAATGAGAGCAATGTTTCATTTTTGTTTAAAAACCTTATCATATCTCATATACTACCTTGA
Source organism: Listronotus bonariensis (assembly GCA_014170235.1). NCBI lineage: Eukaryota > Metazoa > Arthropoda > Insecta > Coleoptera > Curculionidae > Listronotus > Listronotus bonariensis. The sequence goes on along the minus strand of JACEGR010000942.1, from coordinate 3,711 downwards.
TGCTAAATAAAAAGGTTTATTTCTTTACTAAATGTGTTCATTTTTTCTGTAACCCATGACTTCAAATCAAATAAAAGGCTCCTTAAAATGGCACTCTTGTGAACATTTGCCTTTTTTAGTTTGCTAGGGGCGGACTAACCCTTACACAATATTACTTATTGTAGGCTCCCTCTTATTTTATGCATCTTTTAGCTTTAATTTTCGAAAGATTATGGGCAACCTTATTTTTTAGTTTAGTAAAATTAATTAAAATATATTAGAGGGACCCTAGGAAAAAAAATAGGAAATTGTCATATTATTTTTACGTGTACTATATGAATCTGAGAGATTGCCCACATATTCTTGGACACACTGTATATCATTCCGAGCGGACATCCCATTGTTTTAGGTATAATATAACATATTTGTTTTGTTGTTTTGTCAACCAAAGCAAATTAATTGGATAAAAAAAATCGCTTAAAAAATATTTAAAGAGAGTAAACTTTATTGTTTTTAATTATATTTTGCTCTTAAATAAAGACATTCGATTTTAAATTGTTTGTTACACTTGCAGACCTGAAATAATAGATTTAGATGATATTAAACTGAACCATTGCAACATTGGGGGTTTTGGTACATTATTATTATTATTTTAATATTTTTGCCAATTGTCAAATGATATTAGAATAAAATTAAGCTGTTTAGGTGGAAAAGATGGCATATTTTTACTTAAACGAACAGATACTCCTCTAAAATGCATACTTTACAGTCTTTTATTTATACGACATTTTGAGATCTTACTCCACTTTTCTTGTTTTCATCTTAATTTTTCACCAAACCGTTGACATGTGTAAAAATAGATTTCTATATCTGATTTTCCTTTAATAAATAAAAGTCCTTTGTTTTGCCAAGGACAAATTATAGTTTCACTAGTACCCATAGATAACATTTAGATCCGCAGTGGCATGAAGGATTTTTCGGATTTTTACGACCTCGCGCAGTGGGTGGACGAACATGCGCACTTAAAAGCCGTAGCAAAATACAAACACCGGCACCCCGTACCCTTCGTCCGCGGTCTGACCGTAACGCTCATTAGCTACCGTACTTTGAACAGATAACCAGGACGCCGTCGACAATTCTTTTCGATAATGCGGATAGTTTGTTTTGTGCCGGGTGCATTTACCCTCAACTGGCTTGCGCACAAACCGGTTTTTCGCCCATGAAATATAACTTTTGTTTCGCGCAGGTTATAACATTGGCAATCCATCGAGATCAGTGCTAGTACCTAATTGTCTTTGATTTTGCGAACTTCCATCAATATTCTCGGTTCAATGGGAATGCAAACAAGGTTATAAAACATAGACTGCTCCAAAAAACTTCATAGTTTGTGATAGTGTGATAGTTAAAACAATATAACAGGCTAACAGGCAGAATAATTTGGTAATAAAAAATCATTTGTACTGCCAACCAAAATTATTTCAATCTAGAATGTAAGTAACCCATATAACATTTTTTGCCGGCGTTGTACATTTAATTTACTGGCATTGCCAACACTCTTTAATGGCAAGACATTGGCAAAAAGGTATCAAAAAGACGCGAAAGTGGGCAATTGGCCGTTATTAGGCCACGTGTTGCAGATAATGTGATGGCATCCGTCATTAATAATTTATGATGAAAAAATGCGTTTAGGATGATGGCATCCATCATTAATAAGTTATGCCAAAAAAATGCGTTTAGGATGATGGCATCAGTAGATATGCTATACCAATACGGCGGCAATAAGGGTAGTTTTTACTATGTATTTTCATATAGGAGAAATTTCAGGTCCGATCTGCATTTTTATGGCCATCTCAACCCCTAACGCAAAATTAGAATTTTTATGCCCTAAGTCACCACGTGCTAGATAGGGGTAGTAACCATCGATGACGTCATCACCTATAAATTAAAAAAGTCCGCGGAGCTGGGAGTCGAACCCATGACAGTCCAACACCTGCGTGAGAATCCAACGCCATATACCACTAGGCCATTGGGGATTTGAAAATTAAAACACCAAACGAGGTATAATTGGGACCAGACGTCATCACCTATAAATTAAAAAAGTCTCGCCGGCGCTGGGAGTCGAACCCATGACACCAGGCCACCTGCGTGAGAATCCAACGCCATATACCACTAGGCTATTGGAAGATCTGAAAATTAAATGGCAAACGGGGATCTAATGAATCTTTATATAGTTTTTAACGTATATTTCGGTTTCTAGTAGATCGATTTTAGTTGTTCTTTTTGCTAATAATTTAATTTTTATAAATCTACAAATATTAATACTAAAATGTTTAATAATAATTATGTTATTTGAGTGTAAATAGGGCCTTAACAGTTTTTAACGTATATCTTGGCTTCTAGTGGTTTGATTTTAGTCATTCTTTTTGTCGTCCACCGGTGAAGCTTATTATCTCAAGATCTCCGACGTCATTAAATATTTAGGAATCTTGCACAACGCGTTATTTTAGGGCGTGGCCAATCTGTAAAACGTCGTCTGTCATCTGTCAAATGTCACCTGTCACCTGTCATATGTCAAAAATCACGTGACTTACAAAATGGCCACCATGCGGGGGATACTTGCGCGGGGTGTAAGCGGGGGCTTAAGCGCAGGTGTAGAGCTTTTCAAGGTCAAAGCATACGTCAACAATAACAAAGATAGCTGCGGTTAGATAATAAACGGTAAAAAACAGTGGTTACTAAATAAAAAGCAGTGTTTGTAGTAAAGCATTTATTATTATAAAATAAAAATAATTAATAGTTTAAAAATAACAAAACACGCTTTTATATGCAACCGAACTAAAAATTAGAAAATAATTTTTCATTAAAAAAAATATTGTCATTTAATAGTAAAAGCGTGGGGTGCATTTTACTATTTTTCATAACTTTTCCATCATAGATATTTGCAAATATAATAATTATAACATTTAATATATTTATCACCCCACGCTTTTTACTATGAAATGACAATATTTTTTTTAATGAAAAATTATTTTCTAATTTTAGTTCGGTTGCATATAAAAGCGTGTTTTTTTAGTTTTTTTAAACTATTAATTATTTTTCATTTTTTAGTTTCTGCTACTCTTGACAAAATGGCGAAAAATTTTTTTAATGAACAAGAGTGGCAAATTTTAAAATTTTTCCAACAGATTGCAACTCACTAAAAATTTCTTCTTCATTAAGTAGCAAAGTTTGAGAATTTTGCCAACAGATGGCAATCAGGCAATGTTTGGACCGTTGCCAACATATTGCAACCCACTAAAAATTTCTTCTTCATTTAATAGCAAAGTTTGAAATGTTGCCAACAGATGGCAACCTAGGTGTTGTTTTTATAATATAATGGAATTTTTTTCCTGGCGATCCACAAAAAGATAACGGGATACTGTTTGCAGATTATTGCATTGTCATGTTTCCTTAATACGTGTGCAAAGTTTCAAAGAAATCGAATAGCTGGAAGTTGGTTAAAATTAGGCTCAAAGATTCCGTTACATAGGCAGCCAGATAGATAGATTGATAGATGAGATGAGTTACAGCCCAAGTTAATAAAAGCGTGTTAAAAATACATACGTGGTTGTCATATTTCTAAATAATTCTTAGAATAATGCCTTATAAAATAAAAAGCAGTGTTTACAGTAAAAGCAATTATTTTTTAAATTAAAAAATACATTGTTGCCATATTGCCTAAATAATTCTTAG
>JACEGR010000941.1:34213-201995 GCA_014170235.1 Listronotus bonariensis | reverse complement strand
TATGGTGTTTCATCACAAAATGTTCTCAAATGCTTTCTGTTCCAAGCATTTTTGGACTTAGATGTAATCAAGCTAGTGGCGATATACCGGTTAAGCTAAATAACATAACACAGAGGCAATGTGAAGAAAAGAGACAATATAACTAAATACCGGCATGTAAACATGCGTGACTAACGGTGTTTGTTTTGTTATTCCATTACTGATCGATGTGTTAAAACCTATTGCTCATTCATTATGCAGATGTAAATATCTTTTTAATAAAGTTTTAAAAAATGAAAGCAAATTATTTTTATTTTAGTTAAAGTGCACCAAATATTTACTTCTATATCGCCATTAGTTTGATACCAGCCGACTCCAAAAATGCATCAAACAGAATGGAAAGCATTTAAGCACATTTTGTAATTAAACACCAGGGCAATAAAATTATTAAGCACTTGAGATAATTGTTTAGTTGCTATTATAAATAATAGCAATTGGTTAATAAATGTTTAACGGCCGTATTCACCAAGCCCTGACAAATATTTATCAGACTGATTCATCTTCATAGATGTCTGGGTAATAAGTAGGGATGTCAAATTTTAAAAGACAATATATAGATATATTGATATCGATAAATATCGTTTTGGCTAATATCGATTATTCGATATATCGAAGATCAATATATCGATATTTGAAAGAAATAAATATCAATAAATTATCTAATGTTTGTCATTTTTTTAGGTAGTAGGTAAATAAATACGGCATAATAGTAAAAGTTACCTTGATATTTTAGTTTTTTTTTATTTATTTAACTATACAACATTTTTGACAGTTTAAAAAATTTAGGTAAAAATAATCTTCTTTTAATTTTAACCTGTTTACCACATATATCAAAAATATTTGATATCAATGTATCGATACATTGAGAAGTGACATATAAATAAAAATAATCGATATTTGATTTCCGATATATCGATATTTAAAAATAATCGATATATAATTGCTATTTCTAGTAATAGGATATACTAAAAAGGGACTAAATTTTCTCTTTAGCCAATTAAGTTAGCGTGAATCTGATTGTACCATTAATAAGATACACTAAAAAAAAGAGGGGGACACTATCTTGGTTTTTGTATCTCTTGTCGTCTAGCCCATAGCCTATTATCCCAACCAAATAAAAACTCGGTTCTTCATTTTTGGAAAGTAATCATATCTTTTAATATTGTGAAAAAAAAGATACTGTATGCTATGTTGTTTGTCAAAAATCTTTGAAGGTATTTTGGGGTATTTTTACAAATATAATATTTTCTTAACATGACAAAAGTAACTGAAAGAAAATGCCTTTTCGGGCAACTAAAATCAGCAGGTGGCATTAAACAATCGCGTGCGGTCCTTAAACAAACACAATATATAATTTTACTTCAAAAATTATACTATAATCTTACGACCAAGGCGTCAAATGTACCATAATATACAAATTAAATTAGTCGTCACATGCAAATCACGAATTTATAACTTGCTGCGCGGCGCACCGCATAAAATTTTAGATAGACCAGTGGCGTAGGTAAAAAGTTTAAAAAATTGTAGTCAGGTGAAACCCATAAAAAAAGGTGGAAAAAATTACCAAAATTAAAAGAAAAATAAATATCATGTATTCTGAGGTTGGGAAGTGACAAGGGTTATTTGTAAGGGTAAAAAGCGGTTTTTGTCGATTTTCGGCAAAATTACTAGTTTTATGGAAATTATTTTTTGACAAAATTTACCATGGTAATGTATATTTTTTTATACCGTCAGAAAGAAGAGACTTTTGAATTTTAAAATTGCCGATCTTTTGACACGTACATTTTTCTTTAAAAATACAAACAAGATTTAAATTATGTGCCATATAATGTCGGAAAGGGTATAAGGGAGGTGTTTAGTGTAAAATAAGGTTTTTCTAGATTTTTGGCCACACTAGAAGTCGTATAGAAAGTTAAACGATAAAGTTATAGGCACTGTAAATATCTACAATATTTGTATTTGCGCTTTTCTTAAATTTCAAAATTTGGGTAAAAAATAGCCAAGTTGTTCTTTTTTGATTTTTATCTTTTACAAAACATAAATTATTTTCGTAACATTTGGAAAAAAACGTACCTTTGCATGTCTTAAATTCACTGTAATTTTTTGGTTTAAAGTGTTTAATTTTTAGCATTATTTTGGCTCAAAAATTTACGTGTCGATATAAATACATAATTACATTTTCCAAAAAGTCGGAAATTGTCTTGTTCGTTATTATCTTTACTTTCTAGTGTTGTGAAAAATAAACACATAACAATCGTAAATGTTCTTAGAAAGTGCAAAAAGAACTTGGATTGTTTTTTTTTATATCGAGGTCGATAGGTTTTAAAACCAATATATATACCGGGTGTTGCTCCGTCGAGCGGGACATAGGGAATCCCATGTAAATTTTGAAGTAGGCAAGTATTGGCTCCCCTAATTATTTTAGAAAAAATGCTATTAGGACTTACTGAAGAGCACAGTAAGTTCCACCCAAAATGAAAATTTGAGCATTTTTCAACCAACCAGTAAAGAGTAAACTGCTTAATACTTCTGCAATGTAGTATCTCATTATGCACCCTGTACTCTAAAAATCAACAATAAAAACACCATATCGAATTATTAGTGACAATTTAGATCATTAATTTATAATGTCATTGCCAAAACTGAACAATTTTATACGGGAATTTTAAAAAGAATTTAAAAAGAAAAAATAAAGACATTTTAGTTTATAGCTAATTCCAACACATGCACTCACAGTTACGCAAGACAATAAAACAAATTTTTCTACATTTAGAAGTCAATTTATGACAAAAATATCAGGATTTAATCAAATACTCAAATACTCCTCCATTAACTGCCAGACAATAACCCAAACGATTATAAAACTTATTTCTTACGTTTGCTAGTTGGTACATCGATATTCTGGCACATTCTGCGGAAATAGCATTCCTTACCTGGACTAAATTTTCATATTTTTTATTGGTAGCTTAGTTTTTAAATGTCCTCCTAGAAAAAAATTGTTTGGCGAATGATCACGTCGATTTTCTTTACATTTGCAATTATTGATTACTGTGCCTGTAGTTTCAAAATTTTGTATCGTCCATTCTATTGTCTTAGTATTGGCCTATTGGGAAAATAGGCTGCAAACATGTCCGCTACTCTTCGATAACTATTTCCCTGGTAAAACCATTTTATAATAGTGATTTTTTCTGGATTTAAGTAGTTCATTATTTAGGAATGATGTGACATTGATCTGATAACTTGAGAGTAAGAGGTTAAATAATTTTTCTAGTATTTTATTATAAACTTCTAATAATACAAGGCGGGTAAGAAGATACGAGATTCGTAACTTATATTAGCATTTATCTCTTAGTTCGCGGACTGAGAAGAGTTGAAATTTGTACACTGGGTACAACTTTTCGTGCTCTTTAAAAAATTCTAATTATATTTTCTTCTAAAATAATTAGGGGAACCAATATTGGACCACTTCAAAATTTATATGGGATTTCCTATGTCCCGCTCGACGGAGCAACACCCGGTATATATATATATATATATATATATATATATATATATATATATATTTATATATATATTATTATATATATATATATATATATATATATATATATATATATATATATATATATATATATATATATATATAAACAATTTTAGTCGGGTGAAACCCATAAAAGAAGGTAGAGAAAATTACGAAAATAAAATAAATAATAAATTACAGGTATACTGTACTGAAGTCAGGAAGCGAAAAGGGTAAGTTAAGTAAAAACGGATTTTGCCGACTTGCGGCAAAATTACTAGTCTCTTGATTATTAAATATTTAACATAAATTTAAAGGTAATGTAAAGAAAGTTTAAATACAAAAGTTGTAGATATTTTTGTTACCTAAAACTTTACCAACTAACTTTTTCTGTAACACTTGTAAGCTTTGACAAGAATAAGAAAAAACCCTTTTTTACATTTTTTATTTTCCCTTACCCCCATTCTTTTATTTTTTTTCGTCCCAAAAATTATCGAACCTGGTCTAGAATTGTAGAACCTGACGCCAATTTTGGTTAGAAAGCAACGGGTCGCTTAATATTCAAACGGTTTTCTCGTGTACCCCATGATGATTTATCGGAAAAATGCGAAATAAAATAAATCATAGCTTTGGAGCCTTTAATTCCTACGAAAAAACTTTAAATTTGGAACACGCACACCTATATAGCTTTAAAGCAGACAAAATAATTTAAATTTTGGGTATTGTGTAAAAATTGTATTACATAAAATATTTATTAAATGCTTTTATAGGAATAATATAAGAAAAGGATGTAAACCATGACTAACTTACCAATTATAACTACACTGTGGACGTAAATATCCCCCGCTGCTAACTTTTGCACCCTGAATGTTTTCTTTATAAAATTTGGGTATGACTAATGGAAGGATGTGATAAAACTATTTTTTGAGGCAAAAATGATGAAAATCAAGATGATGGATGGGCACCATCTTAGAGAAAAAAATTAAATGGAAAGGGTGTTATGTGGCAGATCATTTCCAAGCTCCTGACGAGTACTTTACAACCCTAGAATTTAAAGTCAATACCTTAACCTATTACAAAATCGCAATACTTTAAAAATTACCTACATACCTGATTTAGATTGTCAAATTTCCGAAACTAATAGAGCTGGATGTTCCTAATGTGGTATTTTCTTAAAGCTCTTTTAAATATCTTTTTAATGGTAATACTGATAATAATATACAGGGTTAAATAAAAAGTGAATATATTTTTTAAAGCACCCTGTATAATATATTATTATTAAAGAATAACTTTGAAAGAGCTTTAAGAGAATACAACATTAAGTATATCTAACTTAATTAGTTTTGGAAATATGGCCATTCAAATCAGGTATTTAAGTAATTTATAAAGTACCGCCCTTTGTAGTGGGTAAAGATATTGACTTCATATTCTGGGGTTATAAAGTTCTCGTAGGGAGCTTTAATGTGTCAGGTGTGTCAAAAATTTTTCCGTGTTTTTTTTTATTTATATATAGCCTTGACCACAATTTTCAAGGCAACTCTGTAGCAATAACTTTGTTTAAATACTATATTTAATATAAAAGTGTTTTTTTTAGTAAACTGATGGGTACACAAGAAGTATATTTAAGGTGCAGGTTCAACAACTTTTTTTTAATGTTTAGAAGTATGTATGTATTTAATAAAAAAATATATATTTCTTAATAATAAAACATAATTATTATTGTATTATAATAAAAACATGTTTTGAGCTAATTTTATAAAATCTTTGTGCATAGAAATAAGAGTGTAATTTTAAATTGAATATTTGCCATCCTTTGGCAAGGGCAAAAACTTCCAATTCTTCTTCGTTATCGAGTTGCACATTATGTTCTACAAGTTAGAACATTCTTAAACGAAACATTTTCTGATAAGTAAATTAGGATATTTTCAAATAATTTGTTTAACTAAATAGTATTTTGGTATTCAGGGGATTGGAAGAGTGGCCCTATACCATGGCCACCTAGATCCCCGGATCTCAATCCCTTGGATTTTTTTCCGGGTCTATCTCAAAGAAAAAGTTTATTCCGAGTCCGTTGTAGATCCTGAAAATGTTGTAGCTCTAATTTATGCAGTTAGTGAAATTAATAGATAAAAATATGCTACAGAACGTTCGTGCTTCCATGATTTATCGCGCAAATGTTTGTCTTGAAGTACGAGGCTTATGTGAGTACATTTTATAAGGCCAGTAGTTTTTGTTATTTAATTGTAGGTTATTGTTAATAAAATAATTTATTAATTTAAATCATTTTTTTCTTTTTAAATTACTCGATAACAAGGAAGAATCGGAAATTTTTTACTTTTACTTTTCGACTTGTAATAGACCCCTAAATAAAATCATAAAATCACGGGCGTCAATTTTGAGACACCCTGTATTTACCACTTTCCGCTAAGCCCATTATCAATGATTAATGTGCCAATCACTTCATACATCATTCATCAGGTTGTACTTGCGTTTACCTAACCCAAACCGTATTGTTTCAGCCGTGACGTAACAACAGCCACATCCGGACAAGTTCCTGAAGACCACAGCAGGTGAGTCTTGTTTACCTTGTCCCAATGCGTCTCTTAGCTAAATATTGTGCTGATAGCGTTTCAAGATTTAAGCTAGCTTTTTAGCTTATAAAATAACAAAAGTATCGTATTTAATAAGGCGCAGGGTTATAATAGTCCGTAAAACAAATAAATAACTAAGAAAAATAAAGCTTTATGGACATTTTTATTGTTAATAGGATTTTTAAGTGCCTTAAATAAATATCGACAACAACGACACAATAATGTATTTAAACAGTAAAAAGTGGTAAAATATTACTAAAAAATGTATTAAAACAGGTGTCTAAACCAAGTTTGTCTGTTTTAAAATTAAAATGAGTTCATGTTGGCTAAGTAAAATAACGATGCAAATTAAAACGAATTACCTGTATTTTTAGTGGTGATAAGTCTCTTAGTATAGTAAGACGGCAAAAAAAGTTTAAAACGTGTTTTTATAGGATTTAAAAATACACAGGGTAATTCCTAATCTATACGCAACTAGTTAAGGATGAATGAAAAAAAAAAGTAAAGTAAAATATTTCTAGAAAGATAATTATTTATAATAAGTTTAATAAAATACGGCAAATTACAAATTATATTAAATTATAAATTATTTCTTGTTTTGGAAAAAATAATTAGGTGCAGTTTTTCCCAGCTTTGTAGAATTATTTACCTGATTTTTTCCTTTATAAAAAAATAAACAAGTCATGATGGAAATATATAAGTGCCACTTTTACGTCACTGGGGCAATATACCATATGGAATCTCTGGAACCATAAAACCGGTGGACAAAAAAACTATCTTTGTATTTTTTAAAAATAAACTGGCCTAATTTAGTACGGGCATCCCCCAAAAAGAAGGAGCCCGTGCGAGCTTAACTAGAACTTTAACTTTTTATTTGACTTCACTTCTACTACCAACTTCTTATTTTTTCTTTTTTAATTCTTCTTTTTAACTTATTCGCCGCATTCTTGAGTAACTGTGTTTATATACAAAGTTGAACTTGGTAATTTGATGTATCAGCACGCAGGCGACCGTGAATAAAATAATATGACCTAGACTCCTTGCTTGTCCTGTCTTTTCGAGAATTTGATTTAATTTTTGAACTGTGATTTGTTTATAGCCAAAATAATTAAATAATAAAAATTAATAAAACCCATATACCCCCTATAGTGTTCACAATAACTATACTGACTATATTGTCAATTGGGATTTTATTTTTACGCGAATTAAATAACAATTAAGGCTTATAGTAATTATACCATAATATTGCGAAAACAGAAAAAAATTAATTTTTTTATTGTTACTTATTTGTCCCTAGAAATAGTTATTTTATTGAATTTTAGGTAACTCGTTATCTTCGTTACTAAAAACATTTTCCATTTTACGTTTAGTCATTGTTTGTTATAAGCAATAATTTCAAGTTTATTGGTATAAATTAAAAACCTACCTTGTATAAAACCGATTACATAAATGAGTATCATAATGCCATTGGTGGTGAAATTAAGTGAAAAATTAAGTACTAAACAGAATGTCATTTTCTATTCAGTTATGAATATTATAATGGGTAATTATTAAAGATCTAGTCCAACTTACCTTATGGAGAAAGAGCTCATGAGCGGCAGACCTTGTCATTTCGTTAAAAAAGTGGTGTATTTCGTGCACTATTTTAATAAAATGCTAAAAACCGTAGCAGAGCGCTTTCGATACACCATCATTAGTGCTACTTGTCAACAACTAGGCGTCAGTAATCCCTATTACAAACAAAAAGTCACATAGTAAAATTTCCGTGTAAATCATATCCCTTAAAAGGGGTTATTATTATTTAAGAAAGAAATTGCCAAGATCACAGCATTCCTAAACATTGTGTTATTATTATTCAAAAATCCTATTTCTTTACTCTTTAGCACTCAAATATAAATTTTACAAGTAATTTGTTTCCATCTGGTTTTGGCCTTAGAAGCTAAGTGTTTAAGTAATATACAAATAACTTATCGTATAGTTTTATGGTAACGTAAAATAGGTATTAATTTGTAAAACATTTAATATTTTTAAGTTAGTTAAATATTTATTTTATTTTAAAAATAATAAAATAACACTGCCTATTTTTATTATAATTTTAAATGAATTTGTTATAAAATACAAGGCAACCAAACATCATGAATTAAATTGGGATGGAAAATGGGTATACTAACTAATTTAGCGTAACTACATAGTCTAGCAATAGAAGAAACACAGTATAATTTAATAATTTCCATTTATAAGGTATTTTAGAAAATCAGCTTATTTCCGACTTAACGGTAAAATTTCAAAGTCAATAAAATTTAAAGAACCAGAATTCCATTAATTAACTTTAAAATAAATTTAAATGGTGAAAATTAAAAGGTATAAAATTTGTTTTTGCTTAAACGAGAAATGTATTTAGTAATAGAAATTATTTTAAATAATTTTCACCGAGTGTTAAAACCAATAAAATAAAAGTTAAAGTATTTTCTTTACTTAAAATTTTGTTTTACAAAATATGCAATTCATTGTTAGTTTCGGAATTTAATTTTGTTTTTAAATATGTTTTTATGGTTTATTACTTTTTTGGAAATATATTTTGAAAATAGTAGTTTTTCTTAAATATAAAGATTTTTAATAACTGTTTCAAGAAACTTTTTATGAATTTTTTGCTCTTGCAAAAATAAAGTAGCAGCCAAAAGTGGAGAAACTTTTATTTTTTAATGTAATGATAATCATCAGGAAGTATATGATATTTTGTAGTTTAGTGTAATATATTAATGCAGTGTTAGAAATAGGTAGACGTTGTATAAATATATATTTTAACAATAAAAAAGTAGAGAAACTTTTAAATTAATGTATTCATTCAAATTTAGGTAAATATCTGGTAGTAGAACCATTGTTTTTAGTTATCTCTGCAGATGTTTGTGGTATTGACCCCAATAAATTATTTATATTTTCAATAATAATTTTTAATATATTAGCCTCAAACTGTCAATTTTCAAAATTGGTGACTCATAAACTAAAAAAACTTAGGGCTGAACTTATGGCAATTTAATTTTTAAATTTAATTGACGTCGTTAAGTAGAACTTTGGGTTTAATTCTACCCGGTTGCTTCTTACAGGTGGCTCCCCCTATAACTTTTTTACCTTTAAAGATAAAAACATTAAATTTGGTATGTCGGTATTTGATATAATTTTGCATTGGTTGATGTATTCACTGTATTCACTTACTTTTGTTACCTCCGTTTAACCGGAAATAACTGCTTCTTTCAAATGTTAAATGGCATCACTGGTATATTTGCTCTTATTTTAATAAAATATGACATTCTAAATAAAATTACCCCTTACATGCTATTTGATACTCCTGCTATCATATTTTTTAATCCAATCTAGAGAGCCGTAAATAGGCTAAACAGTTTATTTTGAAATTAAGTACCTACCCCATGAAAAATAAAATTTTTCGTCTTTTGTTTTTACGACTTCCAATAAAACAAGGGTAGCTCATTAGCATATCCTGAAAGAGCATTTTATAATTTGGTACCACATAAACAGTATTTCGAAAAAGGTTTTTATCTGAAAACATGTAAATAGTAATCCACCAACCAACCATTTATACTAAATAATAAATATTAATTTATGACAACATCATGAATTTATTATGTGTTCTGTAGAAAAAGTCTCACTAAACATTACCAAATAAACCAAATTATTTGAAAATTATTGACAAAAAGTTTTGACAGTGGTTAGGAAGCCCAGGATGCTAAACGGGGATTTACTTAAGCCTCATAGAGACCTATTGGGTTGCGAAGCTTAAAGGATAGGAAGAAACAAATGTAATATAATGTACTTACACCTTTTTATCGGTGGGGGAAGTGGCTATAGACTTTTAAATATTTTAAAAAATACTATTAATATTTCGGCTGGTGAAAATCGTTCGGGTTGTATCGGATTATATTTTTTCGTTATCCCTGTATTATTTTATTTAAAATAAAAAATGGTCATGCTCGAAAATGTTAATCTGACGTTTTACTTTGTAGCTCTCTGTTTCCTTTACGTCACTTTCAAATTTTTAGATTCGTGGAATATACACTGTTTGGCATGTAATTAACTTACCCTATCCGAATCTGACGGCCTCGACAGTTTCTGATGGATATATTATTATCTTTTACGATCGCCCTGTATACGAGGGTCATATTTGGTGGAGTTACTTAACCGGGTACAAGGTATCCTCCGGTTTATTAATCTGCCGCGCTGTAGTAAATTCCGAAATCCCTTTTGGGCTCCCCTACCACAATAAATAGAATGTTTTAAACTTTGACTCTGCACTAAGAAGTCGTAAAAACAAAAGACAAATAATGTTATTTTTTCGTTGCCACTTGACTTAACATACACCGTTTTAGCTTAATTGTAGCAATCTAGATTGGAACATAAATTAATAAAATTTTGACAGAAAAAGTGACAAAGAATGACATGTGGGGTGTCATTGAATTCAGAATGTTATATTCTCTCTCAAAATAAAATGACAAATACCAGGAATGCCATTTAAAATTTAAAAGTAGCAGTAGTTTTCGGTTAAACCGGAAGTTATAAAAACAATCGGATAGATTATCAAATTCAAAAATATGTCAAAGAATTATATACCAAATTTAATTTTTCGATCGTGAAAAGGTAAGAAAGTTATAGGGGAAACAACCGGTAAAACACATCGGGTTTAATTAGTTGTAAGTCATTATATAAAAATAGGTATGGCACACATGGTAGTATGGTCTTCCTTTCAAGTAACAACATAATTTAATTTAACTGAACTTCTCTCACCCTTTACAAAACACATTTGCTCTGTAGTAACAAAGTTACATGGTGCTAAAATTTTATCAGGCAATATTACTTTCTGGATAAAGTTCTTCATTGGTCTGATTTACCTATATTAGCTGTAAGTTGTTCGAAGCTGAATGACCCTAAAGGGTAAAACCACAATAGGGTCCGGCCAAGAAATGATGCTATTAGCACGAGAATTGTCGTTATTGCTTGCCCTTTTTACGCAAGTTATGGGGGTGCACACACTTTGAAAGTCTAAGGTAAGGGCCGATACCAGTGGTGTATCAAAAATACTTGAAAATTATGGCCCAAAAGTAAATCTTAAATGGTTTTTTTGTTGTAATGAAACTTTAAGCAACCAATAAAAAATATCTTAAATAAAAAATAGACAAAAGTGTACAGTGTGGGCCAAATTAAACTCGCACACTTTTTAACTATTCATAACTTTTTATCTGTTGCGCCCATCTACCATGATTCCCTATGTGGATGCTAAATTAACAGTAAATTATTTAAAATTAAACGTATTAGCCTAATTGTAAATAAATTTAATTTCTTTTGCTACGAGGTTCAATGCATTATTTTGGAAAAAGTCCCGTAAGTCCGGTCCTGACTAAATCTATTCGATAAAAATTGACAAACCTAGAGAAAACATATTTACCTGTTAGCCCTGTCAAAATTAAAAAGATATGCGCCACAGATAAAAAGTACTCATTAGTTAAAAGTGTGCAAGTTTTATATGGCCCACCCTGTATATGCAGCGCATTTCAATTAAAACGAGCCAACCCCTATAATTCTATTATATTATTTATGCTCCTATAGAAAAATCATGAAACACGTCAATTTTTATATTTAAGGGGATATATTTTTGTGTCAAAATTTACTTGTGCAAGGTTATACCCTTGCCCACCAACACCAATGTCAAAAAGTTTAAATGGGAAGTGGGGTCAAATGTACCTTATCTTAAGGGGTTTTAAATTATCTTTTTAACAAACTTAAGTTTTTTTCTTTTAATTGATTCAGTAGTTTCTGAGAAAATGTACCTAAAATACCTGATATTTTTAGCCCCTGTACCTTTTTTATATTTTAAAATTTTAAAATAAAATTTAATAAGTATATATATTTATACTATAAAATAAAATAAATATTTTGTAAAATTTAGCTTGTCTACAGTATGTCCATCAATGGACTTTACAAAAGCACATATAGAATGTTTATTTACAAACTTACCACTCAAGTTATCTGCGAAAAATGTCAGATTTTTAAAAGAGCTTTAAGAAAATAGTACATTAAGTATATCTTTATTAGTTTTAAATATAACATCCTATACACATAAAAATTAAATTTTGGTAGTCAAAAGATAAAAGTTCAATAACCTGCCAAGTTTCGTTAGTATCGATAAATAAATAAAAAATTACAGCAGGAAAGCAAGCTGGTGTGCATCCGGTAGATAAACTTTAATTTTTAACTTCATTGTTGCTCTATTTATTGCACTTAATTTCTAAAATTCAGTTTCAGTCGCTGTAATGCATCCACTTTCCATTGTTATTGTATTAACTAAGGAACTTAAGGGTATTTATTACCATGGTAATAAATAATCTTAAGTCTCTTATTCAATCATTTCTTAGGAATCGTTAGATGTTATACCGGGCGCCTACAACATTGCTTTTTCACCGCCATATTTAAAATTAATTTATTTATTATTTAAAACATTGGGAGGGTTGTGATTCTAGTAAAAAGTAATTTTATGGATAAGTAGCAAATATTCTTTTTTAAAATAGTTTTGGTTACATTCCCGGGTCTAGGAACACCCGGATGTCCTAAGCTAATGGTTTACACCTACGTTTTTATTTTTACGAAAGCAAAAACAAATATGATTCATGGGTATAACAGATAAATAATGTGCTTTGTTTCAGTTATACACTTATCTCCTATCACTTCTGATTTAGCTGGTAATGACCATAACTCTTTTAATTTAAATGAGATTGCCAAAACTAATAAAGTAAGAGGTACTAATGGGGTATTTTCTTTTAAAGGTCTTTTTGTGGTAAAATAATTTTATTAGAAAAACATACACTTTTATTCTACCCCGTATATAATCACTAGAATCATTATTTAAAAGATTTTTAAAAGAGCTTTAAAAAAATCACATTAAGTACATCTAATAATTTCGGAAATACGGCCATATCAATCGGGCATTTGGTTAATATTTAAAGATATTGACTTTATATTCTAGAATTATAAAGCACTTGCCAGGAGCCTCAAAATGATGTAGCACTTGATTTTCTTTTCTTATTTAAGAATTTTGGAGTGGGAACCCGTTAATAAATATCTTGACGTGTTTCGGCGATTTTCTAAAATCTGCATCTTTTCGCAGATAACTAAGTCATAATTTTTAAATAAACACCCTGTATACCGGGTGACAACGAAATTACTATCCAGCAATTTATTTTATTTTCTTCAGTGCAATCGTATAGTTCAAATTTAGGGACGTTATATTGTATCACTAGATGCCATGCCAAATTTAGATATGCTAGCATCTGTGTATTACTTCCGGTTTAATCGGAAGTAATATAAACTTTGATATTTTAAATGGAACACAAACAACAATGTATATTTTTTAAAATTTAAATTCTTTAAGCTATTCCTGATTAAAACCTATGATACACCCATAACCAATCTTTTTAAGTTTTAGAGAAAACGGAGTTTAAAGAGGTCCGAACGACCTCACAATAAACAGGTTCATGGATATTGTGTCGTCGTCTGGACGTTTTCAAACGCAGTTTTCGCTACAACTAAAAAAGATAGGTATATTATAGATTTTATATCAGGAATAGCTTAAAAATTTAAATCCTAAAGAATATATAGGGTGTTCCATTATAATTACCAAGATTATCATACTTAGAAGTTTAAATTTTACAGCACTTCCGGTTAAAGCAGGAAATAATTTTATAGTGGTCTCTAAAGGTCAGAGTCTTTTAAAAGAATTATTTTTAGCATTTTAAATTTCTATTATGTTAATTTGTTTTTCCATAGCACTGCATATTATGCTGTCCTTTAGACATTTTCAAACGCCATTTTCTCCAAAACCAAAAAGTTACGTTATAGATATATAAAGGTTTTATATTGTGAACACCTAGTACAAAAAGTATACATTTTGGGAATTTTAAATATACATTTGGGAAATTTGAATTTTAATTGGGTTACTTAACATTGGGAAATTTGGTACATAAAACAATACGTGAGGTGTCAAGGTTTAAAAGTATAAATCAAACAATTTTCTAGGTTACTCTTATAATAATAAAACAAAAACATCAAACAAGCTGAGTAGCGTAGAAATGCAAAACAAACACTGAAAAATTTAATATTTAAAGAGAACAAAATTTTAAGACGGTAGCAGTAGAATCCTGACTTCGAAAAATACTGGGTGTTCCCATTGTCCAAAGAGTTTAAGGGAAGAAAGGGAGATGTTGACAATATTATACTGGTAAAATTGTAATTTTATTTAGTGCAAAATATAATATTTTTTATTTATTTTTAAAGTGAGTTTAAAGTGCCCAATACCCCATCTGAGTTACGCACCCCAGGCGACGTATTTGGCTAAAGAAAATACGTTGTCACACGTTTGTACCCGGCGCCTCCACCATATGTGACAACGTATTTTTTTTTAGCCAAATACGTCGCCTGGGGTGCGTAACTCGGATGGGGTATTGGGCACTTTAAACTCACTTTAAAAATAAATAAAAAAATATTATATTTTGCACTAAATAAAATTACAATTTTACCAGTATAATATTGTCAACATCCCCCTTTCTTCCCTTAAACTCTTTGGACAATGGGAACACCCAGTATTTTTCGAAGTCAGGATTCTACTGCTGCCGTCTTAAAATTTTGTTCTCTTTAAATATTAAATTTTTCAGTGTTTGTTTTGCATTTCTACGCTACTCAGCTTGTTTGATGTTTTTGTTTTATTATTATAAGAGTAACCTAGAAAATTGTTTGATTTATACTTTTAAACCTTGACACCTCACGTAATGTTTTATGTACCAAATTTCCCAATGTTAAGTAACCCAATTAAAATTTAAATTTCCCAAAATGTATATTTTTAAAATTCCCAAAATGTATACTTTTTGTACTAGGTGTTCACAATATTAGGAATAACCTGTAGAATTTAAATCCTAAAAATATAAAATATACAGGGGGTTCCATTTAAAATATCAAAGTTTATATCACATCCGGTTAAACCGGAAGTAATACATAGATGCTATTATATCTAGAATTGGCATCCGGTAATATAATACAACGTCCCTAAATTTAAAAACGATACGGTTGCACTGAGGAAAATAAATTGCTGGATAGTAATTTCGTTGTCACCCGGTATATCCTTCGCCCTGCCCGTTATCGGCTATTATTTTTGTTTTTTATCTTAAAGTCACAAAAACCTCATCCCGCTTCTGCGGCACTATAGTTAAAAGTATACCACGAAAATTTAAAATAACTATTTTTTCTCTAATAGCATAAACCAACATATAAACAAGTTTTTTTTTGTGCAATTTTCAGTAATTTATTAGACTGGAAAACATATACAATGGGCCAATCAACTTCTTTTTGTCTCAGTTTTAACATTTTTATATTTTCATGAACTTTTTTAGTAATATTTACTTATTTTAAATAAAGGGTTATTACTTCATTAACTGTTATCTACAATAAACAGGGCACTTTATTCAATTTTAAAAATAAAACCAGAAAAATCCTCATTAGGTACGTCTCATCATAGAGTGGTCTCATGTACACAAAGTTCGAACCCAAAACAACCAGGATCAAAATGCAGGGTTACTACCAACAGAGCTAACTAATTTGTCAATCATTAAGCTATATTACCATATTCCAAGGATAATCAGATTGTCCTACGGACAACAATTCACTTATCCAAGTGACTGATTTCAAGAGACTGGTTGTCCGACGGACATTTTTAAAACTTTTAAAATTTTAAACTGTTTGATAGAAAATAATTAATTTTTGTTTTTTATATGCTTACAGTTAAATTTAGATCAAATACTATTCAAAACACCATAATTTGTTAATAATTTTGTTTAGTTATTCGAGTGACTGGTTTTCCAAGAGACTGGTTATCTGACCGACATTATGATAAAAACAAATGATAAATGGTAGTTTTCATTTACCGACTTACCGACAGTATACAGGGTGGCTCGAATTCGACGCTTATCATTGGGATTTTGGAAACCGTAAGAGATGCAGGATCGGTTAAATAGAGTCAAAGTTGCGCAATTTGATGCTCAATAAAATTCCGTTTTGCGTTTTAAAAATTCCGAGTACTTACGAAGATATTCGAAAAAACCGGAATTTTTAATTTTGGTTTCTATTGTTTTCTGGCTATATTTGTTAAGATAACTTAAAATAAAAAACACGTTTTTATGGCCACTTTTTCTGCTCTTTAATTCAGTGTGATTAAATATTAAATCTGACGTTTCGGCTTCTGGCGACCACCATCAACTTAATTTTTTAAATACAAACCTGATATTTTTTCAATTTAATTAAATCCAAAAAAAGTGGCCATGAAAACGTCTTTTTATTTTGAGTTATCTTAACAAATATAGCCAGGAAACAATAGAAACCAAAATTAAAAATTCCGGTTTTTTTCGAATAACTTCGGAAGTACTCGGAATTTTTTAAAACGCAGAACGGCATTTTATTGAGCATTAAATTGCGCACCTTTGCCTTCATTTAACCGATCCTGCATTTCTTACTGTTTCCGAAATCCCAATGATGAGCGTCGAATTCGAGCCACCCTGTACACACTACGCCATTTATATTTTGATTTTGATATAAAAAATATTGTGGTTGTCCGACGAACATACGGCGTGACAGAATTTTTCTGGGACCAAATATATATTTTAAAAATGCTAAACTAAACAATTTCATAAAACATAGCATAACTTTTCTTAATAAGTAGTATACCCATATATTAATTTTTAAAATTACAGTTATTTAAATACAAGCGTTTTCTAGTAATATAAAGTTATAGATACTAGTGTTGCAAGGGAACTAAGGGTAAACCTATAATACACGCCACTTTGAATCATCCAAAGAATTATTAAAAAGCCATAAGTTGAAGAAATAATAACAAATATAATTAGTTAATTATTTGTTTTAATTGAAATAAATAAAAAATTCACTAAAAAAACACTTAAATTTATATTAATTTTCTGTTTTTTACCAGAGACATAGTAATTTTGCTCTGGGACAAATAAAAGTTGATTTACCCACATATTCTAATGTAATATTTAATAATCACCTATTGGTCAAGCCACCATAGTTCTCCATCGATATCACCAGTTACATAAATATGTGCTAGTTGAAGCTGTTAAAGTAAAAAATAGTTATAAAGAAATATTGTAGTGTACTCTTAACTTAAATATTGATCGTGTTGTATCAACTGGTTAGTAAAAATTACCTGATTTAGTTGTTGTAGTGAGCCATTCATAATCGATTTTAAAAAACGACTTATTACTACTGTGAACACCTAGTATAAAAAAGTATACATTTTGGGAATTTTAAAATAAGTATAAATTTTAATTAGGTAACTTAACATTGGGAATTTTGCTAAATAAAGATAAACGTGAGGTGTCAAGGTTTTAAAAGTATAAATTAAACTATTTTCTAGATTACTCTTATAATAATAAAAAAAACATTAAATAAGCTGGATCGCGTAGAAATGCAAAACAAACACTTGAAAATTTAATATTTAAGGAGAACACAATTTTGAGAAGGGGATAGTAGGACCCCAATTTCAAAAAAAATACTAGGTGTTCCCATTGTCCACATAGTTTAAGCGAAGAAAGGGGATGTTTATGTTAGAAGTATTATACTGGTAAAGTTGTAATTTTATTTGGTGCAAAATATATATTTTTTATTTATTTTTTAAAATGAGTTTAAAGTGTCAATACCCCATCCGAGTTACGCACCCCAGGCGACGTATTTGGCTAAAGAAAAATACGTTGTCACACTACTAAAACGATGTTGCAACCTATATGGTGCATTTATAGTTTGCCGTTCAGCATTACCTATGCATAGGTGTGAATTTATACAAGTTATCTTAAGGTTATGAAAAATACAAGTTTTTTATGATGTATAAAGAATATATAAATAATAACTGAAGTAAAATAATTTGTACAGAAAAATAACCAAAAAAAAAATACGATTGAGGACTAAATAGTAGGGTTATGGAAAATTAATATTACAAACAGCTGTAAATCACGTGATAACAACCTAAGATGTGATTGGGTATTTACAAATTTTAAACAGTAAAAGTTAAAAGCTAATCAGCTCAGAGAGCGGAAACAGTTAACAGGATGTATAAATTGAATTATGGCACGTTCTTGTTACATCTGCATATTGCAAATGTCAAACGGCAAACGTAAACGTCAATATATAAATCAAGCTTTAGGACGAGCCTGCTATAAAAAACAAAAGCCTGTTTTTTTGTTACTACTTCCACTAAAATTTACCATTTTGTCGCTCGTATAGCACTCTGGATTTAAAACCTAAAATATTAAGAGTTTAGATATCAAAAAGATCGTTTAAAAAAATACTCGGTAAAAAAATTAGAAAAGTCAATTGAGAAAGTAAAAAAGCAGTTGCTAGCACTATATAAAAGGAAACAAAAAATACGGATGCACTGTTCCATATCCGCTCAACATAGATTCATCGTCCTGCCCGTTATCGGCTATTATTTTTGTTTTTCAATTTAAAATCACAAAAGCCTCATCCCCGTTCTGCGGCACTCTCTGCATTTTCATTGTTGCAGGACTCGACCGCTGCTGAAAGGAGAATGACAACGAATTACCATATTTTTGCTTGTTTCATGTACTTTATTATTCGTTTTAAGGACTTTTTGACATTTACATAGATAAACTCAGCAGCAGTTTATTTTAATTTATGACTTACCGATATTGCTTTAATTTAAATAAAATTGAATTTTTATACAATCTGCATTTTTGTATTATTGACAGCATTTTGTTTTATAATAATACAGGGTGGCCGTCCCTTATTCAGATCCATTTTGATCTCTAATAACTCTAAAACAAAATAAGTTATCAGGACTTTATTTTTGCGGGGAGCCATAGATTTTTATTTTTTTTTCTTATCATAGTATTGCCATTTTGTTGTAGCATTTCATTAGAACAAGAACAAAATTGACATTTTAAGGTAATTTTGTTATTTATAATGGAACATCAAGCATAGTTTCCTTTATTCTTTAAATAAAATATTTTTCCCACAAATTTTTACGAGGGGCTATGGTTATTTTTAAAAAATAACAAATTTATTGACCTCGAAAAAAGTTACATGAATGGCAATTAAAAATATTTTTAACAATAAAAATTTGTTAATATTTTTTGTGTGATGATATGTGTGATTTTTTTTTTAAAGCAAGATAAAGGTCATCACCCCTTGAAAATACCTACCAACTTATTTATTTAGTTTTAGCAAGAAAATGTACTACGTATACTATTCTTACCTAATGAAAAGTTGAAAAGCAAAAAAGAAAAAGGGCTCACCCACATACATTTTCCTTACTTTATTTCTTCTTACCAGAAAGCAAAAGTTTTGAAGGACAAACAAATCAGCTACTGGACACCCTATACAGCGTGTCCCAAAATAGGTGTTTCAAGAGGGTGAATGGACCAAAAATGTTTTCAATTTTAAAGGAAATTTTTAGGATACAGGGCAAGTTATAACTAAAAATATACAAATTGCTCAGTAGCTTACTTTTATTTTTAAAATAAGAACAAAATTGTATAAGTAAATGTAGAAGAGAATTAAATTTTATGTCAAAATTTGAAGGTAAAGCATAAAAGAAAGAAAAAATGTAATAATCATTTTTGTTTTCATTACGCATTACAACTTAAATAATTTGCAGAAAAAAACAAATTAAAAAAAATGTTTTTTAAATATTTTTAATATTTTTAAAAAATTTGCTGCCTTAAGATAAGTATTTTAAAAACTGTTAATAATGCATAATGTCAAAAATTGACAAAAATATTTCTTTATTTTTTTACTTTATTTCTTTAATTTTATATTTTGACTCTTGATCATGTTTTATATTTTTAGTTTTCACTCACCCTTTATATTACTAATCGAAGTAAAATGTTGTTTTGGACCATGCGACCAGTTTTTCCAAAAAGACGGGTGAAAATTTTAAAACTTTTGGTCCATTTGTCCTCTTGTAACAGCTATCCTGGGACACACTGTATAGGGTGTTCCATTAAAAAAAAACTTATTGTCTTACCCTGTATATCTAAAACAATCATTAAAAATTTATTACTGCATCAAATGCTACAGACTTACCCAAAATAAACTGATATTTTTGTTTATTTTTTACGATACAAACTTAAAAGTTAAGGAAGGTATAAATTTAAAACTTGACACCCAGTACAAAATAAACAAAAGTAGCCGTTGAATGTTTCTAATGGCAGGTTTACATATAAAATTTATTGCCTAATATTTATGTCAGACAGACATTCTGGCTAATTTAAACAATACCAAATTTCTATCAGACATAAATCTTTGACCGTTAACATTAGCCAGAATTTCTGTCTGACATAAATATCATGCAACAAATGTCAGATGTAAACCTACCATAAGAGTGTCCAAGGTATTCACTTTAAAATGTTTCGAAATTCACATTCTAAAAAAATGCAAAAAATTCTAGGAGATGATTTTTTGTTTAAAATAAAGGGTAGATTGCTTTATAAACATGGGGTTAAAAGTCATTCATTATCGCGGAAAAACAAAAATATTGTTTTTTAACAAAATAAAAATTGTATCTTAATTACTAAGTAATGTCAAATAAAGCAATATTACAATAATTAATTTCCTAAAAGGTTACAGCAGCTAAATAGATTTCTTTATGAAATACATTTCCCCGTCGCGGCACGGTATGATTTACATTTTATTTTTTTATTTAAAATTGGTAAATTTATTTAAAAAATTCGTTTTTTTTAATAAAACAGCATATTTAAATTTTTAAGGTCATTTGGTAAATTTCTAATTAGTTTTTTTGCAAGAACGTTAGGAATAGCTCTACTTTCACACTTTCCATCACAAGAAAGTTAAAAATATTTAGAAAGTGAATTTTTATAATAGCAAAATTTCTATAGAATTTAGTTATTTTGGCGCTTTTCGTTTTACAAAAAATAATAAAAATGTTATTTTTTGGTCAGTCTTGTACCGCAATTATGCTGGGAGATCCCTAATTATTGATTTTTAACCCATGTTTATAAAGCAAACTACCTTTTACTTTGAACAAGGCATTCTAAAGTTTTTCGCATTTGTTTGAAACACTCTGTGTATCACTTTTAACGTACTTGGTTTATTAGCTTAGGTCTTTGTGGACCATAGAGACCGTAGAATAGGACAGGGATAACCCACGCCTAAAGCCGCTCGGCTTATTGTGCTCCCTATCTTTTTACTTCTGGGTGATCTTAGCCAGACGGGACCTACAGCTTAACGTGGGTTCCGAACCACGGTCTTATTTGCGACAAGTTAAGACCACACAGGGAATTAATTAAAATTCTAAAAATGTTCAAATGTTAACCAGAGTATTAAACGTTATGCTATACAGTGTGTGTACGTAAGTTGGCGGCATTTGGAAAACATTTTTATTATTAATTTTACGAAAAAAGTTATACTTTATAAAAAATTCTGCATAGTCCAAAACTTAAAATTCAATCATCACATATTAAATTGTGTCAGTCATGTACGAGGTTTGGCCAAAATTTCATTTTTTGCTTAAGAGTAAAGTACCTGTATTTTTGCTAATATCGCAAATTGTCATAAAGAAAAGATGTTTAGAATTAAAAATTACTTCCAAATATGCAATTTTGTACATTTCTAAAAAAAAAATTTCTGCGATAATGGTAAAATTTTTAAGTTTGTACATTAGTACACCATATTTTATGATTTTTAATGTCATGGAACAGTTTTTAATAAACTTTTTAATTAATTGTTATGTAAACAAGAAAATGTACAATGCACAAACTTGATTCTCTTGGTTTTTGCAAAAATTTTTTTGGAAATAAACAAAATTACATATTTGCAAGTAATTTTTAATTCTTAACATATTTTTTAATGCGATATTAGCAAAAACGCGACTGATACAATTTGATATCTGATGATTGCATTTTAGGTTTTGGACTTTTCAGAACTTTTTATAAAAATATTTTTTTTTCGTAAAGTTAATAATAAAAAAACTTATTTTATTGGTAGATGCGCCCGCCGGCAGAAATGCTTTTTTTTTTTTTTACCCTTTCGGGGTCATTCCACCCAGGTCCGACGACCGCCCCCCTAGGTGGTGCACTGCAGCCTGAAGGCTTATTGTACCTTGACCCCTACTCCTTCTCATTCACACACCATTTATTCCATAACTTGATGGTTGTTGCTCGGTCCGCATCCCCGAGCAGAACACCGTGTGCCGCTTCCCGAAACACCGCTGTCGCCGGACACCCATCCAAATTATGGGCGCGCATTTCACTGCTTAACTCCGGTGATCGACGATTGCCGATACAACCGAAGCCGCCACAAGCGCGCCACGGCAGCAATGCTTATAAAAACTATTAAATCCCGCCAAATAATAGTTATTATTAACCAAACCCTAACCTTAAAATATTAAGAAAATAATATAAAAAGATATAAAAATTAGTTAGGTGTCCGTAATTCCAACTCGGAAGCTGTGGCTTACGTGTTATCACTTATAACCCCGTAGCTATGGTCTCACTTGGAATTATTTCTTCTAAATGTTAATAGTATGATTAAATATTATTAAAAATTCGTAAAGTTAAAAATAAAAAATTTCCCATATGCCGCCAACTTACCTAGACACACTATAAGTACAGCTAATATACCGGGTGTCCCTAGCCGGTGGTTCATCTTCAAAACTTTTTTATTTTTTATGTTATTAATATAAAATTTTGTACCTAAGTATAGCTCACCAGTGTGCATTGTTTCGCGTATTAAGTTGTTTCTCATGACTCCCGGTTTAGCCGAAAATGGCCTGAGCTTTCCTATTTTAATGGATTACCCGGTATGTTTTTTATTTATTTGAATAAAGCATAACATTCCGACTACCCGACTGCCTTTCCATATGCAAAGCAGAGATAGTGGCCATTCATGACGCCGCTAAACTAGCAATAGACAAACAACTGAAAAAGTAATCATTTTCTCGGACTCCAAAAGTGCCATTCAAAAAATAAATAAATACCACTTGAAAGCTTCAAGCGATTATTGGACCATCAGGACAAAGAGATTAATTAGCCAAGCAAACGACAACGGCTACGATATAAGATTGTCATGGATTCCGGGTCATGCCGGCATCATGGGCAACACGGAGGCAGACACCTTGGCCAACATAGGAAAAAATCTAAATATCCCTAAAACAATGCAGTTAGATGCTCAAGAAGTTTTTAACAAAATCAAAAACGAACTGCGTCAAAATTTCAAAACAAAATGGAAAACTTTAGTACAGAATAAACATTATAACTATTCCAAAATACAAACTGATTTTCCTGGTAAAAAATGGTTTACTTCCCTACAATTCAAAGACAGACGACATATTACCACTATAATCAGAATGCGTACGGGTCACGTTCTTACTAACGAATTTTTACATAAAATTAAAGTCAAAGATGATCCTTATTGTGAGTGTGGTAGAGTTGAAGATTTGAATCACATACTTTTGAATGCCCAATAAATTTTATACCTACTCTTGAATTATATAAAGAATTTACTAAAATGAATTTTCCAACACCGATGTCCATACAGACAGTTTTGGCAAACCATCTAAATAACGACTCTATTAATATGATCATGGCTTTTTTAGCAATAAATAAAATAAAATTGTAATGCTCAGCTTAACATTTTTACAGATCCTTTTATCCCTTCTTTGTGTGTGTTTTTACCTATTGTACATACCTTTGTAGTGTTGTCATAACTAATAATAACCTCACATACATCAGTCATTTTATAAGCTATCAATTTAAAAAATTTGCTCCACAGCACTTTCAGATATATCCAAGAAAGAAAAAGTCGAGGGCTTCAATATGGTCTAGAACCAGATAACATTGGAGTCTTCACCAGATCGAGCTGGCGATTGCCTAGCAGCAAAGCCATCCCAACCCAAGCAAGCAAGCAACATTCCGAGTACAATGACACTACATTTGCTACTTTTTGACGTCTAACCTCTAATTTTTTAAACTTTAAATTATTAATCAAAATGCAATAATACAACAAATATTGGATCAAGTATTTATAAATAAATGGATGTGACGATCTTTTATTTTTATAGCCACTACAGAGTCACCTAAAGTTTGCAAATCGTATTTATGACCCTAAGTCAGTTTTTTCAAATGGATCAAGGGTGACTTACCATAATAGCTTAAAAGAATATTTTTTACTGACAATTTAATATAATACAATCAATATTTTAAAGTATACTAGAAAAATCCGTATAACTTGGTTATTATTTTCTCTAATAACATGTACAAGCACATTAACATGTTTTTTTGTAACACTTCTAGTGGTTAATTAAAGTAGAAAAAAATAAGCAGTATTTAATGAAATAGCTATTTGCTTATTGCGCCCTAAATTTCCTAATAATATTACGGGTTAGTTGTTGCTGTGGAGAAAAAGTCAATGGGGATTTTTGTGATATACTGCTACACTAAAATATTGATTGTGTAGTATTAAAATGTTGGTAAGAAAATACTCTTATTAGGTATTATCGTGGAGCCACACTTGATTGATTTGAAAAAAATATCTTTAGACCATAAATACGATTTTGGAAACTTTAGACAATTCTGTAGACGCTATAAAAAACAAAAGATTGCCACATATATTTTTCCGTGACTACTTTATCCAGAATTTGTCATTTTATCGCATTTATGTCACTCAGATAATAGATTTAAAATCAAATAAAAAAAAATTGAGGTTAGATGTTAAAAAGTAGCAAATGTAGTCTTATTATACTCGGAATGTAATTTTCGGGGTAAATACACAAGCGTATCAAAATTATAAATTATTTTGCTTTAAAGCGTATTGCCTAAAAACTATTCCTCGTTCGGAGTCGGGCTCTTTTGCCAAAATATGAAAATGAAACGAGAGTAGTTTTTAAAAAGCAATACACTTAAAAGCTAAATTATCCGATTATTTTGATGCACGAGTGTAATTTAGGAAGAAAATTACTCGAGAAAGTAAAACAGTTTTGTTAGGATGTGGTTGTCAAATTCAACAATTAAAAACATGACAGTTCAATTTTTAATTTCTACTATGCAATTTATCGCTGTAATCGAGCATAAATTGTCGAGTAGACAAATAGGTGAGTGTAATTTTCTATTTAAATAAGTAATTGAAAACCGGGTAGCCCATTTAAAATAGGAAAGTAAGGGTCGTTTCCTGCTAGACCGGAAGTGATGGAAAACAACCAAATACGTACAACAATGCATATTTATTTGACATACCTACCTACCAAATTCTTTTAAATTATCTTGAAAATAAAAAAGTTATAGGGGTGAGCCACCGGCAAGGAACACCCGGTATTTTATGAATTCCTGGTTCGAGCAATAAAAAAGAACATAACTAGACATTACAGGGTCAGGCTCTATACAGAAAGGCAATAAGGTGAATAGCAAAGTTAAAAGCAATTGAAAGAAGTACAAAAAAAATAAAAACGGATGCTCTGTTTCGTATCCGGTCAACATAGATCCACCTTTAGTCTGTTATCGGCCATTATTTTTTATTTTCAATTTAAAATCACAATAGCTTTAACCCCGTTCTGCGGCACTCTCGGCGTTTTCATTTTTGCAGTGCCCGACCGCTGCTGAAAAGAGATTGGCGATGGATTACCATAGTTTTATTTTTGCTTGTTTATAGATTGTGCTTTTTTCTACATTAAAAGGATTTTCGAAAATATAGTAGCATATTACTATTTTGAAACTTAATTACTGTGTGTTTATTAAAATCATATTATATATAGTAGACAAAAATAAATTTAAACATATGCAGGGTTTCTAAAAATAAACTACAATAATTTAAATTAGTTGTTGTGTGAGGTTTGAGGCCCTCTGGGGGTCACAAAGTCAAAGATTTTTTGAACAAAGCAAAAATGTACTATTTACATAAATAGATTACCTTAATAACTTTAATTAGTTATATTATAAATTATTATTATAATATAAATTATAAAGAAAAATATTTGTTTAAATTTTAAATTTGGAAAGAACTTACACAAATTAATTGCCCTACCGCTTTTCACATGACATATGTCAATTTCCTTAACGAACAATCATTAATGTACTGCCCTAATATTTTCAAAGACATACCTAAAGTAAAATGCAAAACAAACCTCCGTTAAGTCGCACTTCCGGTTTAACCGAAAGTTTGTCAGCTCCTCATATATTTTTTGAAAACTGGATTCTACGGGAATCTGTTAACAAAAACCTACATGAACCACATAAAATACCTATCCTAATTAATATTCAAGAAAATTGCATTTGAATATGTTTTGTCAATGGCCATTTTTATTAATATAATAAAAATTTAGGTAGAAAAAAAATGCAATTTTTTTAACGCTTTTATCGAAAATGTCACAGAAATTGCCTTTCGGCAGTAAAGAACTTAAGAACAATAATTCAAATAAAAACCACTACCTTTAGTCTTTTAAACCTAACACCTATTTATTATTCTTGTTTTTTTTAATATTAACCTATCTTTAAACCCAACAGCTTTTAAGATTTAATAGTAACCTCTAGGCAGCCTTAAAAATATACAGCGAGGATATTAAAAGTCCTCGTCCCCTTTATTTTATGAATGGGGCAAGATATCGGGATCATGTAAATTTTGGATGAAAGTGGATTACTTAAACCACTTTTTGGTTAGTTCTGGGTTAGTATAATTTCGGTCGCTGTGCCTCTTGCCAAGAGGGCACTAAGAACTTTTTTAAAAATAGAAATGTGGTCATGTAGCACCCTGTTTTAAATGCCTTTTAATTCTCTAATAATTGGCGTTTTAATTTTAAAGATCGGCCGATTATAGAGTTACAGGCGTTAAAATTTGAGCTCAAATAGGTACATTTTTAAAAGTCTCCTTATAGCTTTTGAATATGAGAAGATATCGAAGTGGGAAGCCAAATTTGAATTCTAAATTTGGAAGGGCTGAAGAAATAGCGTTGAGTAAAGAATCCAAAGCCAAAACGGTGTTTTATCGCCCTCCATTTTTATATATAAAAAAGTTGCTAGTGCCCCCTTGAAACTAGGCCACGTGACCAAAATCCTTTTTGGCCAAAAAGTAGTTTTAAGTGACACCCTTTAACCCGATCTCGATATCTTGTCCAATTCAAAAGATAAAGGGGGAGAGAGGGACTTTAATACCCTTCCTGTATATTTTTAAGCGTTTCACTATTTATTAACTGTCGTATTCACCAAGCTCGCACTAACTTTATCAGACTGATAGCAACTAATGCCAATGCTTTTTGGCGTCAATAAGACGCCAGCTTGCTGCTTGGGTTGTATACGGGGCTCATATTTGGTGGAGGTACTTAACCGGTTACAAGGTATCCTTCGGTATATTAATCTGCCGCACTGTAACAAAATCCCGAATTCCTCCTCTTAGGCTTCCCTACGCAAAATATAGTGTTGTTATGGCACCAGTTTAATTTAATCCCTGTATAAAATTCATAATGTCCCAAGAAATTACAGAGAAACCTAAATTATGGATTAATTAAAAAGAACCAATTAAGTGAGGCCGATAACTGAAAGTAATTTCGAACTCGTTAGCTAGTCCCGTACTTTCAAATAATGATTATTATTCTATGACCCGTTGCACGTTTTTGTTGTAGGGAAAACGAAATAATTATTTTAAAGCTGTTTTTGTTAAGGCATAAAGGGTTGGGGATAATATAAAGTAATGGAATTCTGTATCTTTTTATATGTATTTGGGGCTTTGGCCTAAACAAAAATCAGGCTTTGAATTTAATTTCGGAGCAAGGTTGTTAAATTTTAGGTCTTTTGCAAGGGACTATCTACCAGGGTATTTAAACGTTAAGTAAAAAAACAAAATGTTTACCAGATGCAAAGTTTTTTAAAAGTAAGGTAAAATATTAGAACATGCAATTTAGGCTCTAAAAAATACAGGGATGTGTCTAAACAACAAGGTGCTAGCCCCTTTTTTTTGAAAAATAAGTCACTTGTGCCCTTGGTACTGGGCCTCGTGACCAAAATTATTTTTGTTCCAAAAAGTAGTTTAAGTGACACCCTTTTACCCGAATTTTACCCAATCTTGTGCTATTTAAAAACAAAAAGAGGGATAACCTATAATATCCTAAGTACTTATATAAAAATATACTTTTTCGACAAACTTAAAGGGGTGATTTCAAAATAAAAAATATGAAAAAAAAATTGTCACTGTACAAACGACATCAACTAAAAAATATATTAAATTTTACAGTTGCTTATTTTTGTTTATGTGTCACTAATAAATTTACCTCTGTGGAAATAAGTTTATTGGAAACTTTTTAAAATTAAAAATAATATTAAAATTTAGATTACTTACAATTTATTTTTACAGAACGTAAATAAACACTATTTTTAAAAATTCTTAAAATATACGAATTCTTAGTGATAAAAAAATAATTGAGGCGTTGTAAACCAGAGTTGACCAATCCGCAAATAAAAAAAGCTTTAACAGGTATTTTTAATAGCAAAAAACCTATTTATTGGAATTAAACTAAACTAAGTGAACTACTATAATCTTCTAACAATAAATATGTACTTTTTTCAAATTTTGTGATAATAAAAATAAATATATCAACACGAGCATAGAGTGCCCTATTTACTTACTTGATTCTTATACTTGCCTGACGACTCGGTAAAACAGCCCCGGATCTTTTTTTTTTAAGAAGCGAAAATTGGTCTCTGTCGCCACCCTTGACTATGACGCTCGCTTGCTCGTCATAGCCAAGGGGGCGACCGTCAAAGGCGTCACCCGGGTCAGGCACCCAGGCTTAACCCCTGGATCCGGGGCTGGATAATCAGGTGCTTTTTATGCAGTTGTTACATAAATTACTAGCTTTAAAAATTTACTTTTTATTCAAATATACCCTAAAAGTTTAACCACCCTTATACTGTATTTGTTTTTACACCCTAAAGCGTTTTACCGAAATAGCTTAAATTGTTAAATAATGATTTTAGTGTGGAAGCTTAAAACTAAGAGCTCCTAAATCACTTAATTTCCATAATTAATTCGGTGCATTACGCATTACTGCTTAAGGAGAGCAAGGAAAATTTATTCGAGGTTGAATAAAACCCAGCCGTGTATTTTAGTGTTTAGTTTAGAGGTTATTTACCTTTGTAGCACAAGCACATGTTATTGCGTCCATATTTTTATGTAAATTATTAATATATTTAAAAATTGCTTTATTTTTATATGGAAAAAATGTGAAAAGTCAAGTTTTTCTAATTTCCTACTTTCTATTTGGCCCCGTTCTTTACAGTTGAAAGAAGAGCTCCTGCTTTTCATGTCATTCACTTCACTCCGCAGTGACGCGACAGCCAGAAATTGAAAAAAATGAAATACGCCACTTTATGATATTGGCGATGATATTTACTAAAAATAAAGATAAAGCTACTACTAAAGTTTGATTTAAAAAAAAGCTGGAGAAACTAACCAGAACCAAGAAACAATTATTTGATAAAAAAAACGAGGTCCTTAAAGGGGCGACCACCACCTATCTGTTTACCGTATAATAAATATTGTATTTAAACAGAGGTTTAGCAATAGGGTTGCCTAAAAATTATGGTCGAGGCTATTTTTCATTTAAAAAATACTCTCAAAACTTTTAACACACCTTGTATAATGGCAACCCCTATTTTATTAAATACGTACTTATGCCAGTTGTTTAAATATATATTTTTTAATATTACACAATGTACTTGTAATTTGTAGACCAAAAAAATAAAAATTGACATAATGCAGATTTACACTCTTTTTTTTAATTGGTCATATTTTTGACTAGGCTTGCAAAGCTTAACCGATAAAAATAAAAACATGTTATATAATGTATACACTTTCATCGGTGGGAAAGCGGCTATAGATTTTTTTAGAATACCTATATCAAAAAAATATTGTTATTATTTTGGCTTGTGGAAATCGTTTGGATTGTATCTGATTATATATTTTTTGTTAACCTTTAATTATTTTCTTTGGAAATAAAAAACATTTAGCGCATTCAGGAGTATTCAGCCGCTAGGTAAGCGGAGTGTCAAAACTGTCAAAATAAACCAATAAAATGGCTCAAGGAAAATAAACTTGCTAATAAGGAGCACTCGATCCCATTTAGGGCCTATGTTCCCTAAATTTTGTGACGTAATCTTTTTCCGTAATTCTTTGTTTACAATCGTACTGGAAGCTTTCTTCGAGTTTTTGGTGTTATTTTTTGCTTTTCTGTCATTGGACTTTTATATATGTTAAGTTTTACTGTTTATAGTTAAATTAAATAATTATTAGTACTGCGGTTACAGAGAATTTTAAAACCTCTGTAAATAGGGGTTACTGACCTATATTTTTGTAAAGGGAATTTACGTTTAAATCGATTAAGGGTAAAATACTATTTTTAACACGCTTTTATTAACTTGGGTTGTAACTATCTATCAATCTGGCTATGTAACGGAATCTTTGAGCCTAATTTTAACCAACTTCCAGCTATTCGATTTCTTTGAAACTTTGCACACGTATTAAGGAAACATGACAATGCAATAATCTGCAAACAGTATCCCGTTATCTTTTTTTGGATCGCCAGGAAAAAAAATTCCATTATATTATAAAAACAACACCTAGGATGCCATCTGTTGGCAACATTTCAAACTTTGCTATTAAATGAAGAAGACATTTTTTAGTTTTTACACAATTTGGTTAGTTGCACCATTGGTGTTCAATTTTTATGAACAATAAAAATTAATAAGTTCTTTTACACAATTGGGTTAGTTGCACCATTGGTGTTCAATTTTTATGAACAATAACAGTTAATAAATGCCGTTAACACGCTTTTTATATTAACTTGGTTTGTAACTATCTGGCTATGTAACGGAATCTTTGAGCCTAATTTTAACCAACTTCCAGCTATTCGATTTCTTTGAAACTTTGCACACGTATTAAGGAAACATGACAATGCAATAATCTGCAAACAGTATCCCGTTATCTTTTTTTGGATCGCCAGGAAAAAAATTCATTATATTATAAAAACAACACCTAGGTTGCCATCTGTTGGCAACATTTCAAACTTTGCTATTAAATGAAGAAGAAATTTTTTAGTGGGTTGCAATATATATGGCAACGTTCCAAACATTGCCTGGATTGCCATCTGTTGGCAAAATTTCAAACTTTGCTACCTAATGAAGAAGAAATTTTTAGTGAGTTGCAATCTGTTGGAAAGATTTTAAAATTTGCCACTCTTGTTCATTAAAAAAATTTTTCGCCATTTTGTCAAGAGTAGCAGAAACTAAAAAATGAAAAATAATTAATAGTTTAAAAAAACTAAAAAACACGCTTTTATATGCAACCGAACTAAAAATTAGAAAATATTTTTTTATTAAAAAAATATTGTCATTTCATAGTAAAAAGCGTGGGGTGATAAATATATTAAATGTTATAATTATTATATTTGCAAATATCTATGATGGAAAAGTTATGAAAAATAGTAAAATGCACCTCACGCTTTTTATTATGAAATGACAATATTTTTTTAATGAAAAAATTATTTGTATGTTTTTTTAGTGATTTTTATTTTATGGTATGCAAGTATTGGTTTATTTTGTCAGTAAAAAAATATTTTGGCGTCACAAACATAACCTATATTTTTGGACAAATATAAAAAAATTGAGCGCTCCTTATTAAAAGTTTAACTCCTTAGGAATAGCTTTATTTTGACAGTTTTGACACTTCGCTTACCCAGCGGTTTAGCGGCTGAGTACTCCTGAATGCGTCCATTGCCAGGGTCGAACCTGTCAAAATGACTTTTTTTTGTAGCCCTATGTTTCCTTTACTGTCACTCTCAAATTGTCAGATTAGTAAAATATACACTGTTTATGTAATTAACTCTTCTATCCTAATTTGACGCGCTTGAAAATTTCTAAATGATATATTTTTGTTTTTTACGATCGGCTCCCGTACACGGGGTTCATATTTATTTGGTAGAGGTAATTACCCAGGTACAAGGTATCCTCCAATATATGAATGTGCCGCGCTGTAGTAAATCCTGAAATCCCCTCTTGGGCCCCCACTCATAAGTTGAAAAATATTAAAGTTTTATTAATTTAAAAATGTGGACATTTTCGATTTGCTGCACTGTAATTACTTTAAAAACGTATAATTATACGTTAAAATAAATCCTAAATTAAACTATACTGTATCTATAATTTAATTATTTCATAAATAAAAGTACATTAGTACACAAAGTACAAATAACCGTTAATAGTAGATCTTTCTTAGAAAAGGACGTATAAATTTAGATCAAAATACACGGTAAACCGAAATTAATGCGCATAACTTTCAAACTGGTTGTCCTTGCTCCGTATTTTGTGTAAATAATTTAAGCCTCATAAGCAAATAAAGGTTGTCAAACTCAGTGGAATTTCAAAAGAAAACACTGCTGGTTAAATTTAGAATAAAAGGAATATTTTGGGATGTGTACAACCTCTTCTTTGATATTTTAAAATAAGGGTTGTTATGTTTACTGTGGATTCTGCTTTTCCTTTTAACTAATTAATAAAATATTTAAAATAGCTTAAAAAAGCTATTTCAAAAAGAGAAATAAATGTTTAAATTTTTTTAACAGGATTAACGCTGATTATTGCTACATAGAGAAACCACAGATTCCATATGCTCTAATAATTAAGATTTAACTAAATATACCTATGTATATCCAAAAGTTTAAATTAACCACTTAAGTACTAACACACCGTCACAAGAATATATATATTAACCAGAAGGATATCTCTTTACCTTGAGCGGCGCAGGCTGTGACCTTCGAGGGCTACTAAACCGAAATTCTAAACCGAAATTGCCAGTGCAGTAGTGAAAGGCGAAGCAACGACTCGGTAACGGTCAATGTATTTTATATAGTTTATTGCGATACGTTTTATTTTTCTGGACTATAATATTCTGTTTAGTGATTTTTCTGTGAATTGTCGATCGATCGGTCGTCAGGAAGGGGGTCAAATTTCAATTACTAGATTTGACCCAAAAATAATTCCAAATAAATAACAAACAGGTCAAGTAAAACTGTTTAAAAATAGTTTTTTACATCCTTGTGAACAATTTCCAATTAGTTATTTAATTAAATGGTTTGTTACAGTTAGACTATTCCATACCCTCAAATGGATAAATAGAAACTTCAAAATATGAAAAATAAAAAATTGTCATATGCGAAAATAAATAGACACATTTCATAATAATTATTAATATATCTCAATACGACATATTATTAAAGCATCTGTTTTATTTGATTGCATAGATGTTATAAAATGCATTATAATAATATTAAAATATATTTTTAAGAGATAGGCGCCTAAACATGTTAATTTCTTAGGTACGCTCATGAAACGCCTGCAAAATATGCAGTTCGAGGTCATGAGACGCGCTAGGAGACATCAAAGAAGCCGCCTTCGAGATATCCTTCTGGTTAATATATTTATTCTTGTGACACCGTCTCACAGACGGTACCGCTTGGCTGGGCATACGATAACTCCCCACCTCAGCGCTTTTAAGCGTCGGCCGATTAGGTAACTTCAGTACTCATCGATACAGATTAGAGGTCGGCAGGGCGATTTGCGGAAGTGCGTAGTTCTCGAAATATTTTAATTCAAACCGTCGATGCCGTCTGCCAGACGGAGTGTTAGTGTTAACGTTAATTTTTTCTTTATTTGCGGACAATGGATCAAGAACCCAGTAGCTCAAAACGAGTGAGGTATGGCGACCAAAATTATGAGGATACGCTTCTAAATTGGTATGAAGAGGCTGGCAGCGATAATAGTGACATAGAATCAGCATGTGACGAGAATTTTGCTATAGAGAGTGATCATGACTCAGAATCCGAAATTGAAGGTAACAAATATTTCCAAATAATATCAAATTGTGTGTGTAGCTGTGTATGTTTTGTTACAGGTGATGAGAATATGGATGGGAATGGTGAAGAGACTGAGAGCGAAGGGAGTGACAATGGAGAGAATGGGAGTGAAGAACGTGAACGAAAGTCAAATTACTACTATGGAAAAAACCGGTTCAAATGGTCCAAAAAGCCTGCTACCTCAAATAGAGTGCGGCGACCACAGCACAACATAGTTTTGCAGTTACCAGGTTTACGAGAAGCGGCGAAAAATATAGGAGATCCTGTTGACCCTTTTTTAGTTTGGAAGCTCTTGTTCAGTGATGATATTTGTGAAATGGTTCTCAAATGGACAAATGTATAGAATAGGAAGAGAGAGGCCTAAGTATAAAAAACAAAATTCACCAACGCTTAGAGATCTCGACATGACTGAATTTTACGCTTTCATGGGATTCTTAGCATTTACGTCACTGTTCAAATCTAATAATGAAAACTTAGATACTATATTTGCCACCAACGGAACTGGTAGGGAGATTATAAGGTGCATTATGTCTAAAGAAAGATGCGCTTTTCTTCTAACGTGTTTGAGGTTTGACGACCCAGAAACCAGGGATGTGAGGAAAGCAGTAAATCCAGCCGCTCCAGTGTCAGAAATTTTCGATATTTTTATCAAAAACTGCCAGACATGTTATTCGATAGGCAAATCAGCATGCATCGATGAAATGCTTGTAGGATTTAGAGGTCGGTGCCCTTTTAAAATGTATATTCCAAATAAGCCTGTGAAATATGGGATAAAGATTATGTGTTGCACTGATGGAAGAACCAACTATCTTTTGAATGCTTATATTTATACGGGTAAAAATTCTGATGGAAATGGACTATCAGACGAAGAACAGAAATTGAATAAACCTACACAGGCCGTATTACGACTTACAAAACCACTATCTGGTTCAAATAGGTCAGTAACTTTTGACAACTGGTTCACTTCGATTGAGTTGGTGCAAGCCATGAAACAAAGAGGACTAACTTGTATTGGTACTCTGAAGAAGAACAAAAAGAAATACCTGCTGTTTTCCTACCAACAAGAAAACGTGAATCAGGAACAACCCTATACGGGTATACAAAAGATATCACTTTGGTTTCGTACACAACAAAAATCAATAAGGCTGTCCTTTGCTATCGTCTTCCCACCACCATGCCAGTGTAGACCCACTAACCAACAAGCCTGATATTATTGCTGATTACAACTGCACTAAAGGTGGTGTCGACACGTTAGATGAAAAGTGTAGCAAAATAATAATAATCACCTAGAACGCCAAAAATTCATCGAAAAATTAGCATTTCATCTTGTGGAACCTCATCTCAAAAGAAGACAGGAAAGCACATTTTTACCGAGAAAACTAAAATTAAGCATATGTGAAATCTTAGGCGTTGAACAGGTAAACCAACCCTTGAAAGTACGAGTTGAAAAGTTAGAAAAAAGATAAAACTGCTCACTTTGTCATTACAAGAAGAAAAGAAGAACGGCATATGTTTGCTACCATTTCCAAAGACCAATCTGTTTGGAGTGCGCAAAAAAGTGTGTAGGCAGTGCGCCGAACAAGCCCAAATTTGGGCTTTGTGATTTTTTATTAGTTTGCTTGTTTTTTGTTTTTTTGCTGAGTATATATATTTTTTTATATCCTTAATACAAGAATAAATGTTTTTCTTTTATTCTTTTATTGTTTTTTTTTACGACAGTCACAAATAAATAATAATTAGATAGACTTTTTCGTATAGTTTTAATGGTAATGATTTATTCCAAGTCAAAAAAATTGGTTAGATACAAAAAACTAATTTTTTTAACACGTCTCTCAGACGGTCTGTTAGTGTAGGCGCGACTGATTCAATGTGTTAGTACTTAAGGGTTAAGGAAGCTACAACGTGTCAAATTAAAAAAATATATATAGATTCTGATATGTTCTGAATAATTTATTAATAATTTTATTATTTAATAAATAAGTATTTACTAGTTTTTAGCATAAACTTTTCAGATCCGATATTTTTTTTGTGCAAACTACAATACTTATTATTATACAATATTTTATTATCTTTTAAAATATCATATACCCGTACATACACTGTATTTTCCATCTAAGTACAGCAGTAAACTCCTCCTTGCTTTTTACTTAAAAAGCCGCCATTGTGTAAAAGCATAATAAAGTTTACTGGTTTACTTGAATGGCAGATACAGGGTAGTACAAAAATTAGGACATTTAAAATAAATTTTAAATATTGTAAGTAACGTCTTTCAGTTTGCACAAAAAAATTATTATCGGATCTAAAGTGTTTATGCTCAAAACCCTTAAATACGATGTTTTAACAATGTGGCACAAAAAAACGAAGATATTAGGAAATTAAAAATTCTGTAGGTAATTAACACATATAAATTATTATTAGATATGAATAGCTCATACTGAAGAATATTTTGTTACAAAGAATTTGTATTTTTTTTGTTTACTATTAATTAGCAGACACCCTGGTAAACCGTTAAATAACAGTATCTAGTGTTAAATTTTATTATTTTTTTAGTAAACCTATCTATTAATCTATCTTTTCTCTTTAGTAAAAACAGGGCTTATAATTAAAAGAGTAACAAAAATTAACAAACCAAACAATATTACCATTTAAATTATTTTCAACATAGGATTTTAAAAATTTAACTTGGTATTTTATTTTTATTTTAAACGCATCTATACAGGAGTTTTTTTTAAATAAAAATAAAATCTTTTAGAAAATATATTATTTGACATATTTTTTATTGCTTATGTTTATTTGCTTATTTACATTTTTTAAAAACTTGTTAAATATTCATTATCCGATTCTTATACGTGCGTGTCTAAAGTCAGTACACCGTACCAACTTTTGAATTTTTCGGTGTTTTTCATAAAAATTTAGTGACTTTAGTAAGACAAGATAAACTAAATTTTAAATAAAAAATGACAAGTATAAATGTCAAACTAAGAGTTTGTGGCATTTAAAAATACAGGTGAAAAAAGGGATTCTGTAGCACATTATTTTCAAGCTCCTGCCCAAAGATTTTAAAACTCTGGAATATAAAGTAAATATCTTTACCTTTTAAAAATTGGTGATACTTAATCTAAATCTAATCTAATATATTATATAAAATGCTAATGTACGTTCGTGTGTCCACGATTTTCGCTATCATCCGCAACTCCGATCGACTTCCCGTCGGGGTTACAAATACCCCTTGGTCTCCCATTGTGAGTAAGGGAGTTTGGTCGGGGTGGGTGGAAGTGGGTGGTTGTGGGTGGCAAAAATGTAAAATATGTGTAGTGGCGCCATCTGTTGTCGAGTAGTTGAACTTCATTCAGAACAACGGTTATTAAACTCCCGAGCGAAGCCGGGAATCATAGCTAGTATATTATATAAAATGCTAATGTACGTTCGTGTGTCCACGATTTTCGCTATCATCCGCAACTCCGATCAACTTCCCGTCGGGGTTACAAATACCCCTTGGTCTCCCATTGTGAGTAAGGGAGTTTGGTCGGGGTGGGTGGAAGTGGGTGATTGTGGGTGGCAAAAATGTAAAATATGTGTAGTGGCGCCATCTGTTGTCGAGTAGTTGAACTTCATTCAGAACAACGGTTATTTGGGTCTCATATAAACTCCCGAGCGAAGCCGGGAATCATAACTAGTTTAAAGTTAAATATACTTAATGTGGCATCTTTTTAATGTTGATAGTTATTATAATATAAAAGGTAAGACAAAAGAAATACATTTGTTAATGACGCACACTGTATATTATACTACCATTAAAAAGATTGATGTAAAAGATATTTATGAAAATACCACATTAAGTATATCTAACTTAATTAGTTTTGCAAATATGCCTATACAAATCAAGTATTTAGGTAAATCTTTAATGTGCCGCCATTTTGTAGTAGGTAAAGGTATTGATCTAATATTCTAGAGGTATAAAGTACTTGTCAGGAGCCTAAAATTTTTTGCCACAAGATCCCACTTTCTGTTTATTTTTGTTTTCAAAATGGTTCTTAACTCTTAGTTTAATATTCCTCAAATTTTAATAAAACATTTACCTAACAATTGAAAAGTTAGGAGGGGGACCTTACTTTAGATAAGTCCTGTATGTGTAATACTACATAATTGTTTCGGTATTTTTGTGTATTTAGATTATAGTTTCTTTACCTTCTAATTAAATGACGGTAAAAAGTTTAAAACTGCATTTCGCAAGTAAAGATTTTTTGCCTATAAGAACGCTGTTTTTTCTAAACTGACACTGGCATTAAAATAATAATAAATAAGAAGTATTTTTTAACAGATATCTTTTTATATAATACACAGTGTGGATGTAAATAGTCCCCACCTGCTAACTTTTTGTTCCATTAACTTTTTCTTTATAAAATTTAGGTATAACTAATAAGAGGATATAAACTACTTTTTGACGTAAAAATAATAATTGTAACAATCAAGATGGCGGATGGGCGCCATTACAAGACCCCTTTTCCATTTAACTTTTTATTTTTAAATGGGCGCTCATCCGCTATCTTAATCGTTGCAAATATCATTTTTATATTAAAAAGTAGTTTATATCTCCCTATTAGTCACACCAAAATTTTATAAAGAAAAAATTAAGGGTACCAAAGTTAGCAGGGAGGACTATTTAGGTCCGCACTGTATATTTTTAATACAGTGTGCCTCAGAATAGGTGTTACAAAAGGACAAATGTACCAAAAATTTTGGAATCTTTAAACCTTTTAAAAACTGGTCGTGTAATCCAAAATTGATAAATACAAAATCTTACTTTAATTGGTAATATACAGGACAAGTTATAACTAAAAATATTAAAATGGCCAAGAGTAAAGTACTTTTATTTAAAAAAACAAAATTGTATAAAAAATGTTATGGAATATTCCTTTTGGAGTTAAAATTAAATGTTTATAATTTAACGTAAAAAAATATAATATATTTGTTAATTTTTTGCCTTATGCATTAAAAGTTTTTAAAATACTTGGCGTGAGGCAGCGAATTAAAAAAATATATGTTTAAATTTATTAATTTCTCTGTTAAACTTTGCTTTCTCTTATCCATTATTTAAGTTGTACTGCGTAATGTAAGAAATTTAAAAATACACTTTTATAACTCTTAAGCTTTAACTTTAAATTTTAAATTAAAATTTAATTCTCTACAACATTAAAATAGTTAGCTCCTGGGCATATATTTAGTCATAACTTGCACTGTATAATATCAATTGGGTAAAATTTTGTATTTATTAGTTTTTTAACATGCGAACAGTTTTCTCTAAATTTCGTTTAAATATTCAAATTATTTTGTTTTATTTATCCTCTTGTAACACCTATCTTGGGACACACTGTTTAAATATGGGTTTATGCAGATATTAATATTCTTATTTAATAAATTACTATATTATACATATTTGGAATATTATTACCTTAATTTTGTTTATGACACATTTTGTAATTATATGTTTGAATGTTAAATTAGCACAAAATAATTATAATTAATAAGATTTATGCCCAGTTTTACAATGGCTAGTTTAGCTTAGGATCAGTTGAACTAAACTGGTGGTTGAACCTGCCCATTTAAAATATGTTGCTGTCAAGTAAATGCCAAAAGTGATAGCAATATATTTTAAAGGGGCATGTTTAACCCCTAATTAAGTTCAACTGATCCTAAGCTAAACTTGCAATTGTAAAACTAGGCATTATATTCACTCATAAAGTTCAAATACATATCTTAAAGTTAATGAATTTTACTAGTAAACTTCTAAATTTTTAAATTGCGTTAGACATAATCCACGTCATACCTAGGTTTGTGCCAAATAAAATTATTTACACGTAATGCGGAGCAACGGCAAATATCCGGGGAGTTACTGGTCTTAATCTTGGTTTGAAGTGGCTATCCCGCCACTTGCTTTGGTTTGCCAACTAAATTATATAAGTCATTTTAATTAACAGAAAATTGGATTTGTTTTGGGTATATTTTACACATTTAGTAAGGGGTTGTGCCTAAAAAAAGGTAAGTTGTATTTTTCAGTATTTGCTAATGTATGACCATCATTTTTTATATAAAACAAAAATCCACTTTTAACCGTTAAACGTTACCGTAATTATTTTAATGGCGCTTTTAAATTTTTATAAAATATTGACGACAAAATCCATTTATAATATTAATTAATTCCAAAACCCGCAGGGGAATGACGACATTCGATTCAATTAAATCGAGCAA
The DNA here is from genome assembly GCA_014170235.1 of Listronotus bonariensis. Taxonomy (NCBI): domain Eukaryota; kingdom Metazoa; phylum Arthropoda; class Insecta; order Coleoptera; family Curculionidae; genus Listronotus; species Listronotus bonariensis. The sequence goes on along the minus strand of JACEGR010000941.1, from coordinate 161,611 downwards.
GTCAATGTCCATAAATTTAGACAACTTGCGTTTTTATATATATATATATATATATATATATATATATATATATATATATATATATATATATATATATATATATATATAATTTATGTATTTTGAGCGCACGCAAGTATGTTTTACTGTCCACACCGTCTTGGCGCGGATCGTGGCCCGATGGCGACGTTATTCGTCACGAAGCGTCGTTGCAGTCTGGACGGAAATTTTGAATAAAACTAGCCATTTCTGGAACTAAACGAAGCGCGGATCGCGGCGCGGCGTGAAGCGGCACGGCAAATTCTTGCAAGTCTGGACGCACCTTAACATTACTTCTAAAATACTTATAGTAGGGGAGCCCATGATGCTAAATGGGGATTTACTCGAGCGTTAAAGAGACCTATTGGGTTGCAATGCTAAGATGATAAGAAGGAAAAAATGTTATATAATGTATAAATTCTATGGATTTTTAAGTATTTCAAAAATATTGTTTTTATTTTGGCTTGTGGAAAACGTTCGGTTTGTATCAAATTATATATTTTTACGTCTTTCTCAAATTATCATATTTGTGGAATACACACTGTTTAGCATGTAATTAACTTACCCTATATCTTAATCTGTCGCACTCTACAATTTCTGATGAACATATATTTTTGTTTTTTATGATCAGCCCTGTATACGGGTCTCATATTTGGCGAAGGTACTTAACCGAATACAAGGTGACCTCCGGTATATTAATCTGCCGCGCTGTAGTAAATCCCGAAATCCCCTCTTGGGCACCCCTACCATTAAACGTACTCAGAATCAACAGAGAAAAAATTTAAGTACATACAACCTAAACATAAAAATAACACTTATTTAAGAAGATTCAATATACCTGCGCACGAATTTTTGACCCCACACTGGGACAATCCTGGACATGTGCAATTCGCATGACACAGATTCCAGATTCCAATAGTCAAATCAAATTTAGTGTTGCAAACACCGAAAAATCTTGCAGTGTTTCAATCAAAGAAAATATAAAGGGTTTATTTTCAAAAATCAAATATGGGATGTGCAACACTGAAAGCATTTTTGTAACCACTCCACCTAGTATTGCCAAAGACCGGAGATGATTCCTTTAATTTTTAATATTTCTGATGACCAAAGGAAAGGGGTTTTTAAAGAAAAAAACAAAATTTTTAGGGATTTAAAAGCTAGTCTAGTTTGAAGGCCAGATATGTTCTTAACGTTAAATATGTTTTTTATTTTTTCGCCATTAGAACCATAGTCCTATATGTTTAACTACCCTGCGCATAAAGAAACCGGCTACGAAAAGACGCGGCAAGCAGCGAGTGGAGAGCGGAAAGTGTGAGAGCACTATGCTAACATAAGGATCTGCTACATCTGAGTTTAATGGTAATCATTCCTAACAGCATGACGATTTGTGTTATGCTGCTAAAAAGTTTATGCTTCTATAATCAGAAGCATCAGATCTTTATGTAGGCATAGCGCTTTCACACTCTTTGCTCTTCACTCTCCGCTTGCCGCATCTTATTAAAGCCGACATTTTGGGTCGCGTACATAATGGAACCACTTCAGCGACAAGTGTCAAGCGATTCCGCTTAAGCAATATAATGGTGCGCGACGTCGTGTTCATATTGGTAGAGCAATATTTCAGTTATTTTTCGGTTATTTTTTCGAATTAAAACTGATGAATTCGGTGACAACGCAGTTGTTACTTATGAAAAATCCCAGGCCACGATGGTTAATTTAAGCATTAAAAAAGGCGTTTATGACCTTAAACTGAACAGAGTCACATATACGAATATCTCCAACTTTGTGGTGATCCAGTATACTTTTACAACAATTTGCCTGCTCCATCTGCATATCAATATACAACTTTTCCTTTTCACTTGTATTAATGACTTAAAAACTGTCATCTTCTAAATAGATTTCCATTAAAACAACTTCTTTTTCTAAAATTGGTCTTATTTTTACGATACTTTATTAGGGTATTTAATATTTAAACACAAAAGTGTTTATGTACATTGTATATGTCAAAAGTTAGCAAGAAGTGACAATATTTTTAGGGGTGTGTATACCTTAAATCCTGACTGATATTAAAGTTAAATATTTAATTTTAGAATAAGTTAATTACCTCCATATTTAATTATCATCGATGTTGAAACTTGCCAAGTTTATTGAACTTTGTAATACAAGATGAAAGGAATATTTTCAAGTGGATTAAATTGAAACCCAACAGCAGTATAATCCCTCCCTTGATACTTATTCGAACACTTTAGAAGGGTTGTTTTTCGGAACTGGATACTTTTCCCCATTAATATTGCACGAGTTATCAAAGAAGAGATGGATTATGCATATCTTTAAACGAGCGAAGTATTTTGTCATTCAGTGTTCATGAAAAGTGGTTCTGCATACGAAGCTTTTCTTTTAAATGTGATTTATGATATTATATTTTACGATTGTAGACTTCTTGTTTTAGTAAAAGGGCATTTTGCTAGTATTTTTAATGATCTAAAAAGCTTAAATGGACGAATACAGCAAAAGTTAAAATAGCCCCTGGATGAGCACCGCGTACTACAAAAACGGACATGCGCAGTGAAATTGTACAAAAGACCCAAAAATAATTATTTATTAATGATAATCAATACTTTTCAATAGCTGATCGACAGCGCGCTCTCTACAGTGTTGCCAGGTGCGTTAGGATAAATACTTTTTACGTGGTTCTAAAAATACCTTTTTTGTTCTTTTATTTGTTGGGTTAACTAAATTTTAAACAGGGTGTTACCAAACAAATGCAGAATATTTTAAGAGGTGATTTTTAACCAAAAAATAAGAAAAAACTTTATATGAACATATGTCCTAAATGTCTTGGTTTTTGAACTACAAGGTGTTAATTTTTTTTTAATATTTTGTTTTTAATATAACTAAAATAAAAATCCTTTTTAAATCCCCATTTATTTTAGAACAAATTTAATCTCCCCACTTTTTTTTGTTTGATGTACGGTTTTTGCGTAAATTAAGAAGAACCTTCTTTGGCATAGTCAGTTTGTATTACCAATATGAAATTCTACATTAAAACTTATCTTTGTTATTTATTATTTAATTAGATAGGAATTTGACCATGCCAAGAAATTGTTTTTATTTATTTACTTGAAAACCCTACATCAAACAAAAAAGTCAGATCAAATTTGTTCTAAAAAAATGGCAATTTAAAAAGCTTTTATTTTAGAAAAAATGCAGTGGTGTACCATTTTTTCTCAAAAAATATTTACCTGAAACCCCTCATGGACGACACTGGTACAACTTATTTTTTTTTTTCTTGTATGTAAAAATGTCTTTTGGTGCAAAGGGTGCGTCTCCCAAATTTTTTAAATATAAATAAATAGGCATAAAGGTTAACATAAAAAAGCAATATTTTTTAAAAAATTTAACACCCCGCAGTTCAAAACTAAGACGTTTAGGATATGTTCATATGAAGTTTTATTTTTATTTTTGGTGGAAAATCACCTCCTAAAATGTTTTGCATTTGTTTAGAAACACCCTGTATTTAAGTTTTAAATCAGAATATTATTTTATTTTATTTATTTGCTGTCTTGAAACATTTACCTAATAGAAGTAGCCCTTTTGGCGTTTTTTAATGCTTTTTAAATTAACCATCGTGGCCTGGGATTTTTCATAAGTAACAACTGCGTTGTCACCGAATTCATCAGTTTTAATTCGAATAAAATAACCGAAAAATAACTGAAATATTGCTCTACCAATATGAACACGACGACGCGCACCATTATATTGCTTAAGCGGAATCGCTTGACACTTGTCGCTGAAGTGGTTCCATTATGTACGCGACCTAAAATGCCGGCTTGAATAAGATGCGGCAAGCGAAGAGTGAAGAGCAAAGAGTGTGAAAGCGCTATGCCTACATAAAGATCTGCTGCCTCTGATTATAGTAGCATAAACTTTTTTAGCAGCATAACACAAACCGTCATGCTGTTAGGAAAGACTACCATTAAACTCAGATGTAGCAGATCCTTATGTTAGCATAGTGCTGTCACACTTTCCGCTCTCCGCTCGCCGCTTGCCGCGTCTTTTCGTAGCCGGTTTCTTTATGCGCAGGGTAGTTAAACATATAGGACTATGGTTCTTATGGTTAAATAGCGCCACTAATGTATAGTTTTTGAAATATGCAGGTGCAAGCAGTTATCAGACACAACTATCGCCATTGAAGTTTTTCGATCGAAAGTTTAACTTACAGCGTTTAATGTAGCCATTTATAAACGCCGTCGACGAATTTGACCTATTTTTCACTTGATAAAGTCCTAACCTTTGTCGTTGGCTGTTCTCTGACGTTTGCAATAGGCCAATAGGACTGTTTACTTAAACAATTTATAAACTGCGGTGACGACGGCAACAAAAAGGGCATCGACATCACTATTTTAAAATCAAGCCTAGTTGACAAACGAACGTACAGAGTGGCGCCTTCGATAACTTTCCAGGGTATAGCGAAAACTAAAAAAGATAGAACAAATCTGATTGTGCAATCTCGATTTTGATTTTTGAAACAAATTCAGTGGTGAAACTAAATCATGGCTAACTTGATTTGTTTTGGAGATACAGAGTGTTTTTCAAATTTTGTCAATTTGGCCAAGGACTTGTAACTCGCTTGATATTTAGGGTAGAAAAAAATATAAATGGAAAAGTTTTAGGGATTTTTACGTAAAATTCAGTGGCGTTCCTATATTTTTTCGTTGACTTTAATTTTAAAGTTATAACACAAAGTTGAGTTTTTGTTTAATCGATCACCTCGTATATTTTTTATTCAGTTAAAAGGTCTTTCTAAAATCTATAAGAAATACCACATTTGATAAATGTAATTTTTAATAGGTTCGGTAATATAGTCATCATCACGATTTTATAAACGAAACACACTGTATCTTATATTATCGTTGCAAAGATATTTCAAAGTAGTTACGACATATAATATATTTATCTCTTAATGTTTTGGAAATATGACCATATGAATCTAAAAAATAGTAGATATACGCTTTGGGATTTGGAAGCTCATATGTCCAAAACTGTTAGAGGAAATTATTTTAAATTTGGTAAATTCTTAAAAGTCCTTAAAATGACCTTTTATTGTAATAAAATATACAGTGTGTTTAACTTTTATAATGCCAGTTTATTATTGCATTCCCGACGATGGCTAAATTTCTACGTAAAAATCCCTAAAACTTTTCTATTTACAATTTTTTTCTATTTCTAATATTAAGCAAGTTACAACTGCCTGGCCAAATTGACAAAATTAAACAAACACTCTTTAGCTTCCAAATGAATCAAAATAGCCATAATTTAATTTTACCATTAAATTTGTTTTAAAAAATAATATCGAGATTGCGCAATCAGACTCGTTCTATCTCTTTTAGTTTACGTTACACCCTGCAAGGTCAACGAAAAGGCGCCACCCTGTACAAAAAAAAAACAGACCAGAAACATATTTTATTTTATTTATAAGTCTGTTTGTTTTTATTTATGCCGCAAATAAGTTTTGTTTGTCGAGAAAGAGAAGACTGACACAGACATCAAGTGGGCAGTATGCGAAGCAAAATAAACAAACACACAACACAAAAATGAAGCGATCTCATTCACTACCGTACATTAAAACGTATAAAATATAAACATGCCAGGAAACGGCTTTAATGGTTTTCTTTAGAGTGGCTTTCACCACGAAAATGTTATCAGGAAAGCAGAAAAATGTGTTAAAAATAAAAAGTTTTTATGATTTTCTTAAAATAATAAATGTTTTTGTAGTAAAATGTTGAGGTACCCTAAAAGGGTGTGAAGGTTTTAAAAATACGTATAGGGTAAGGTAAGGTATATTGGTGATGTAAGTATATTGGTGACAAAACATATTGAAACTATCTACAAGTTACCTATTGAGCTGGAACCGTAAATATTGGGTGGAGCGTTACCTAACGTAATACCTAAGTGCACAATCGTAAAACCCTGTAATCGGCTAGACAACTTGGCCATAAACAAACTTTTCGGTCTTCGTGTTGCATTCCTTTAATATTTCCGCATACATTTTGCTTACTATTTACAAAAAGTGTTGTTTTTAAGTTTACTAAATATAAGGTAAGTTTATTAACTGTTTTATAGGATATCTTGTGAATGAGTTAAAGGTGTCGTGCTTGCCGATTCAGGTTAGAAAAATTCTTGTTACTTTGGTTTCTTATCTTGCGGAGACAATTTTTTAGCAATTCGCGCCAATTTCGGTGACATAATGGAAGTATCGGGTTATCGAATTTATTTTAAGTAGTTTGGGTAAATGTTCTTTGTTTATATGTTTACAGATAAATATACATGATATGTAGTTATGAAAATGAAAATTGGTTCATCGTTTCAGGGTATCACCAACTTACCTTACCTACAATGCCAAAAAAATACAGGGATTATGAAAAGGCCGATATGGTAAGAGCAAGTCAACTAGTTCATCAACAAGGACTGTCTATTTATTAAGCGGAGAAGAAAATGAAAATTCCCTGGACATATTAAAACGTTACATAAACAAAATTGAAGCAAATGATTAAGATGCTATCCAAGACTTGCCGAAATTGGGGAGACCTTTTGCTTTGCCCTGTGATTTTGAGGTTCAAATATTCAGATACATCGTAGACATGCAAGAATTGTGGTTTGGACTCATAGTCACTTAAATTAGAAAGCTAGCCTTGCCTTTAGCAAAGGCCGCAGGTCGCAAACATTTTTTATGAAAGAGAAAGAAAGTACGAGCAAGTGGTGGTGGGCTAATTATAAGAAAAAGTATGAACTTACGTTGCGGGTACCAGAAAATTTTGCCTAATTTAACTCGTGGCTGCTTACCAGACACCCTTGTTAAATTATCTTAAAAAGGGTGCTATTTTTCTTGAATGGTTTAATTTTTTTATTAATGCGAGACCAAAAAAAAAGACCTGTCATACTATTAATGGATTCCCATGCCTCGAATTTATCACCGGCTGTCATAGAGCTTGAAAAACAAAACAATGTTCACCTATTCACGTTTCCTGTCCATACAAGTCATCTTCTTCAGCCGCTTGATGTCGGAGTTTATCGACCACTAAAAGCTGCTCGGACTCAATGTGTGAATGACTACATGCGGGAGAAGGCTGTTGATAAACCCCGCTTGATGTCGGAGTTTATCGACCACTAAAAGCTGCTCGGACGCAAATTGTGAATGACTACATGCGGGAGAAGGCTGGTGATAAACCCCGTCGATATAATTTTCATGAAATTTTTACTACAGCTATAGTAAAAAGATGTTTACTGACTAATATTGAAGGAGCTTTTCAAAATAGTGGTATTTGCCCCATTAATAAAGATGCCTTCACACCAGAAGCAATAGCACCTTCTAAATTAACAAAAACCGCTCTTGTTTCTAATTGGAGAGAAAAAAATCTAATTCAGAGAAATCGCCAGCGCCGGCGCCTCTAAAAGGCGATTAAACTAGCTCTAATAAAGGGAAACAAAAACCTGCTTCAAAGAAAAAGTGTAAAAATGAAGATGATGACAGGGAGTGCGGTGTTTGTGGTGGATTTTTGGAGATGACGTTAACAGAAAAAATGGCGCGGCATGGATTCAATGCTCATTTTGAGCATTGTCATTTTTATAGTCCGTACATATATGGTACAGACATCACTGGTAATTTTTTTTAATATTTTAGATAGAAAGAAAAAAGTAAATATTTGAATAATTAATTGATATGTGATTTAAAAATAGTCTCCTTGGCTAAACAGTCATATTTAGAAATTGGAGTGTTCGAAAACATATACAAATAATCGGATTTATGCACATTTAAACGACGGCTATGGACAATGAATGTGGGTAATGAGCGTGAGTTATAGCCGTGAATAATAAGCCATAATACCTGGTTAGTCACATTAATAATTTACAATAATAAACAGTCTTGCCTAAAGTGTGTAGGCACGCAATAGATAATTTTTGTATAAAATGAAACGTGTAATCTAAAATATCTTAAAAACGGTTGGATGTAGCGATATTAACTAGGTATACATTTTTTGTTTATAAAATATGAAAGCATAAAACTTCTTCGGTAGAGCTATAATATAGAGTGGGACAAAAAACTATGGCGGTATAAACATAGGTAAAGCATTGCAGGTGGCTTCCTCTACATTTTACAACAAAAACGTAAGCAAATTTTAATTCCTTAGCGTAAAAAAACCCCGTGTACCAAATCTCGCAAACGATAAACTTTTTGGCCATGGTAGTTTGTTATATCGTTTAATTTTGGCCCAAAAATTTCTGGTAGCATTTGGTACAAACCTTTTAGAGACATCCTGTATATTGTTTGCTTATTTTAGGATAGATGGTTTTAATATTTCCCTTTTGGCAAATAAATTCTTTTAAAAGTCAAATTTTCCCTTTGTCCCAATTTAGAAGTGGGTAAACTTTGCAAAAGTCATTTTTCTTAAAAATAGAAGTTGAACCAAAGTCGTGTAGACGCTTTATTAAGATTTATTTAATACCTTACAAAAAAGTTAAGAAGCAGTGGGCATCAAGTGACACTGATAAAGGTGGATCATTAGAACTTTTGGAGTTTGTCCTTAAAAATTTAATGGAATTGGAATGATAAAATACAGATAGTGTGTAAGAAAAATAAATGTTTAGTATGGGTGTTAAATTTTTGTAAAAAGAGTAATTTTTGTAAAAATAGAAATTTTTATTATGATAAAATTTATAAAATAAAAAAATAGGTAAATATTAGTAGGGTGTATTCTTAGGGTAATTTCTTATGTGATATTATAAAAAGCTTTAAGAAACACATATCCACGGAGATGCTTCATTTCTCAAATACAAGGCGTTAGATTTATCAAACATTTGTTTTTTTTTATTTGTTTTTTACATATACCTTTGTCTGTTGTCCCCCTTCCCCCTCCCAAAATCAGGTTCTGCGTACGGCCCTGGTTTCATTAGTGTCAATGTAAATTACAACAGCAAAAGGCTTTTTATTACTTTCCACCTTAGATATTCATGTTAAAAATTATACTTACTTTTTTACGTAAAAACCATCCGTCAGATTCTTAAAAGTAAATAAAAATGATAAAAATCGGTTATCAAGATGGAGTATAAAGCATAAACAGGGTGTTTTAAAATAAGATGTTAATCCTTAGGCGCGTAAATCCTTAGATGATTTTTAATTTATTTAAATGTTACACCCAAAATATTTTTCTATATTCTTAAAATGCAATCCTTTTCTTAAAAAAATATTGGAAATGGTAATCTGTAATATTATTTAAAATTTAGAGTAATATTTGTTAATGAAAAATTTTACAAGGTTACAAAAAAATACACCAACAATGCTATAGAATATTGACAATATTTTCAATTATTTTTTAAATTTATAAAAAAAAATCCAGCCTTATTGCAGTTTTTTTTGTAAATAACGTATAGCTTTGCTAACGTATTTTTGGAAATAAATATATCCGTTAGTTTTAAAAATAATCGGTATTATATTAAATAACATTACTTTGCATTTTTTGAAAGCTTAAAAATTTTTTTAGTTATATAGAAAAATTAAGTTACTACGACAAAGTTGTTCTATGTCGGAAAGTCGGCCAATTGTGTTTTTGTGTTAATGGAGTGTCACAACCAAATAAAAAATAACTTAAAAAAATCTAAGGACTTTTGCAAAATTAATATTTTTTTACTATAAAGTTATTTGCTATCAAAATGTGTCAAAATAGACTTCCTCCCTGTATTTAAAGTGGTTTTACAAGTATAAACGTTTAAAGATAATATATGCTCTATATTACTTAGAGAGATTTATTTATTAAATGGTCTTTTTATTGTGTACACGCCAAAATCTATCTAGAAATAATGGGACCGCTTCGGTCCTGGTTTCCTGGATCCTGTTCAATGGTATTGACCCTATGAACTGGCCGGTCGCCTGAAACAATATAAAGAAAAAAATACCGAAAAAACCCAAAAAATGTCAATTAAAAAACGACGTTTTGGTGGTAAGTCAATTTATATACCAGCTTATTTGTTATTTTTATATTTTAACATAATTTTATCTTGACAACGGTTGTGGACTTGCCACTGAAACGTCGTTTTTTAATTAGAATTTTTTGTTTTCTTTTATTTTGTTTCAGGTGACCTGCAAGTTCATAGGGGACGATAGGACTGAACAGGGTCAGCTCGTATACCCGGGACCAGGACCGAAGCGGTCCCATTCTTTCTAGATAGATCTGGCGTGAACCCAATAAAAAAGACCATTGTATTAACTATTTTTTACCTTTTAACCCCTAAAAGTAAGCATTTTGTTTTAAAACACCCAGTTTACGGTTTGTTCAAAAGAGGCTACAATAATAATGAAGCTTAAAATAGCAAGTAGCCAATGCAAGTAAACTAAATATTCTTCTTCGTCTTATAATAGAAAGGTGACCCGTTTTTTTCTAACTGTGCACAGTGGTTTCTATTAAAACCTTTTAGACCTACGTACAAGCATATAATAGTATATTTCCTAACTAGTCCTGAAAGTGCCACTTCTCCGCACGCGACTGCTGTTGACCGAACGACGCGTAGCGGAGCAGTCAAGAGCGGCAAAGGCACTTTCGGCACGTGTTAGGAACGCTTTTTTCTACGAGAGTAAGGAAAACATAAAAATAAATTTTATTATTTATTTTTTATTTTAACACAATGCTACCTAATATCCTGCCATACCAAAGCAAAATTTATGCACTACCCAAGCAGCAAGCTGACGTCTTATGACGTCTATTTTAAGTCATTTTTGGTCAGCAAAGACGTCATAATATGACGACAAAATGACGTTAAATTGACCTCCTAAGTTACAGACAAAAGACGTCCGGTTAAGGACGTCTTTAAGATGACGAAAAATTGACGCATATACTTTTTTAAAGCTAAAATGATCAGATATTTTATTGGAAAATTGAAATAGGAATAAACTCTGCCAATTTCCTTGCACTGCAAGGTCGCATCTCTCGGAACATTGTCCAACCTGGAAATGCAGATTTTTACACTAGCCAAAGATATTTCTTTCAAAGCTAATTGAGATTACCAACCGCAAACCGGTCTTGATTTATTTTGGTCATAATTTTGGTCTAAAGACGTCCTATGACCAAAAATGACTTAAAAATGACGTCATAATGACGTCAGCTTGCTGCTTGGGTAGTGCGAAAAGTAGTGCCGAAAAGTACTTTTCCGCACTAGTGTGAAAAGGAAAGTGAAATTTTTTGCACGCGAGTAGGAAAAAAATTATTAAGCCCATAAAAAATTGTTTTATGAAGAAATATTTTTGTATAAATGTTTTTCTGACCTTAGACAGTCAACAGTTTATTCTGTTTCATCATAAAGAGACGTTCCAAAAATCGTAATTCGTAAATAAAATATATTTATTCTTTTTGTCTTTAATGTATAAATAGTGGTGTATAATTTATCCATTTTTTCTTCCTCGCATTTTTGTCTCTATACAAACAGACCTTTTAATGTCACTTGCAGTTATTACCTCTTCCTTGTAAAATATAATTTATTTTTCGTTTAAGTGGTGATCACGATAAATTAAATATTTTTCTGTGTTTAAAAGTTTCTTTTAACATACCAATAAAAATAAAAGGTTTTAAATTATTTGACCTAATTTTACAACATTAAAAAAATTTACTACATGTTTTTCTTCGTTAATTTAAATATTAGTTAACGGATTCTGCTTAATACTAACATAGGTTCCATATATAAGATATTTAAGACATTTTAAAAAAATATATAAGGTATTATATTCAAAATTACCAAAAATAAATAAATAAGTCCAAATGCATTACCTAGATGCAAGATAGCGAATTTCGGTTTTTACCTGTAAGTATGTTTTGAAATATGAGCGTCGCAAAATCAATTTTTGTGTAAAAGGTAATAAGAAAGCGTCACATTTGGCCCAACCTGTACATCATAAAAAAAACCTAAAAACAAATAGAGGTTTTACAGAAAAAAACATTTAATTTTCAATAATCGGATCTCCTTAATGGGCACTTTTGTTTCAAGTTATTATTCTCTCTCTACTTATTTTTCCATTTATTTATATTTTTTAAAACTAAAAACATTTGTAATAAATAGGATGTTTTAGACATACAGTGACCGGCAAAACTTTGCAACATATTGTATTGTTTTTGTTAAGAAAAATTTAAATGATTGAAAATGAAACACCCTGCTTAGAAGATTTTTAAACTTACTTAAGTCCCGTGTTAACAAACTTCCTCTTACCCTGCTTAAGCCACCCACGGTACGTTAGTATTTAGGCTTTCAGCCTTCGTGGATTGTCCAAAGATAAAAAAACTTACGCAATAAAAAAGTCGATTTAGTAATAACAGAAATTCTAAAAACCCACTTAATTTAAGATAATTAAATTGGTTTGACAAATTACTCCGAAAATTTCGAGGCGACAAACTTTAGATTGAACTTGGACGTTTTCATCCAGCAGGCCGGCTACTGATAAAACTAATAATTGCTTTACTCAGCTGGGGCCCTGCCTGGATTAGAATGAACAAAATCATCGTTTAAACTGGGGTTGACAAATTTGGTTGTCTGTTTAATTTGTAAGATTTAACTTTATACTTGGTTACTCTAACTTTTTAAAGATTAAAGCTTGTTTTTATAGATTGACGTTTCTGTTTCCGTTTTCCGTTTAATGTTTTCAGTTAGAAGATGAAACAACAACTTTTAATTTGTCGATTTATAATTTCTACAGACGTTTTTACCTTCGGGTATCGAGTAAAGTTTCACGCTAAATTGACGGCATCTTTCTTATGGAGCTAAGCGCTGTGAGCAAAGATTCCTATAAGCTGATGGTATCCTATTTGGTGGTGAACACGAGGTATTTCTCAAATGGCTGGAAATAGATGGGCTTGCTATGGGTACTGTCAGTAGTCAAATTAAGGGTTTACGTAACACTCGTAGCAGTTCTTGGTTTGACAGCTGTCAATTTATGCATTGCATCGATTTATAGAAATATATTTTATTACTTTTGGAATTTCTAGGAGCTATAAGCTCGATTATCCAGATTTTTCGCCGACGAAGCCCTGAAAAGCATAGTCCGTAAGGAGGAGAGCTGGTAAATTGGACCTGAAGGGACCAGAACCAAGAACATAAAATAGAATAGAAATAGAATCGAAGTCAGATTTTCTTTTAGTACTCGTATGACTCATGAGTGTTGCATCTTTGGGAACAACATTAAAAATGCTAATCATATATACAGTGTGTCTATCTAAGTTCGCACCAAATTAATCACTTTTTATTACCAATTTTATAAAATAGTTATTCTTTAATAAAAGTTTTAGATAGTCTTAAACCTAGGATGCAATTATTAGATAATATTTTTTTGCAGTGGTATACAAGGCATCTTAAAAACATTAATTTTGCTTGGGAGAATAGTTGGTATCGAAGGAAGCTTAAAATTTTTAAAGCAGCAAGAAGTCACAGAAACAATCGTTATTAAAAAACAACTCTTAAAAAGTTTTTGTAAATAAACATGTTTTTATATTTAAAAGCTATTTTTAATTCCAAACAACTTTTTTATTCAATCCTTAAGATAAAAATATATTGTTCCAAAACACCTCGTATAAAAACACGTGCCTTCGTTTTTATACCTTTATTAACAATGTAACGTAACTATGGTTACAATAACGGCAAAATCTTAAATTGTCAATGTCTCGAAGTTTACAGCACAAAAGTCGAATCTGTACTAACTGATCGGAGGTTTCCCGTCGCCCTTTTATAGTATGGTGGAAGAGTAAAGAATGATCTAGAATATTCGAGAAATATCGTGAAAATTCCATAGTACAGGATGGCATAAAAGTTCTTAAGTGATGAAAGAACTTGGAAAAATTAAGGTGAATTATTTAAATAAATTAACAAACTAAATTAAATGATACTTACTCTCTAAAATTCTATAACCTATACACATTTTTGAAAGTCTGTAACAATATTTTCTGAGATACCTCGTATACCACTAAAAAAAAAAAATTGTGATGATTTTATTTTAGGATAAGGACCTTGCAAAACTTCTCATTAGGAATACATTTTTCGTTTTCGTTAAATAAATAACACTGGCAAACACAAAAAAAGTAATCAGTATTTTGATCAGACCAACTTTTTTATATGTCTATTGAAGCCCTAATTTCGAATTCGAAGTTCCTTTTTTCTCCATTAGGCTTGAGTTATGAGTCACTAAAATAAGAGTGTACAAGTGTTTTGGACTAAGAACTTAAACCTGGTAGAGCAAAAAGGAAAGTAGGATTGGAATTGAGGGCTTTAAAAACATATAAAGACTGTAAGTCTGGTCCAAAGTATTAAAGTCTTTTTTTGTGTGCCGGTATAATTAAAAACTTTTTATGCGGTGGGAACTAAGGTAGAGACGCCGTATATTCTAAAGATAATAAAAATTGACCCTGGAATTAATTTAAAAAATAAATATGTATATGATTCCCACCCTTCTCCCCAACGAATAAAAACTATATGAGTTACTAAATATGGTTTGTAATGCAATGGTAAGTATTTTACCCCTTCTAATTAATGCACTTTGTATGTATCCCAAGTCCAACCCCATCTACAGACTGTCCACGGATGGGGTTAACAAGAGGACAAATAGACCAAAAATTTCATTTTTCGAATAAAATTAGTTCTTTATAAAAATTTTTGCTTGTAAAAAAATAGGATTCACGAAGAGAAAATCTTGATTTTAAATACAGGGTACGCAAAAACTTAAAATACATGATTTTTCTCCAAAAGTAAAATACCTGTATTTTTCATTTTTAGCAAAATGTCATAAGAAAAATTTATTTAAATCATGTTTGTAATCGATCAAAACAATAATACAAAATTGTATTGAAATCCATAATTTAACAAATACTGGCGTTTACAGTTGAAAAATTTTATGTTGTAGAAAGTTGGAGAAAGCAGGTGTTTGAAAAGCAAATTATGATAGATTTTTTGATAAGTTTCATGAATATTTTGGATACCTCTGTAACTTTTGATAAAATTATTTAAAAGCTATTTTAAATAAATTTTTTAAATGATATTTCGTCCAAAAATGAAAAAAAAAAGGTAGTTTACTCTTGTAGAAAAATCATGTTTTTCAAGTATTTGCAAGGCCTGTATAAAAATGAACCATTTTCTCATTTTTATGAAAAATGACTTTTTTCGAAAATGAAATTTTTCTGTAGAATATTGTTCTAATATCTGGAAGGAATGGAGTCCTCCACAATACTAAGTATTCCTGATTCCATTCATAGAATAGCTGTTCACCTTATTAACGGTCATTTGCTTACAAATAGGCTTCTTCTCCTTGCTCATCGTCGGACTAAAAGGCATTTATCAGTTTTTATAGGTACTTTCACGGTTTTTGTGTCAAGAAATTGTTCAGTATAATTCCCCATTTATACATGGTAACCTAAATTATTAAAATATGTATTTTTGGTATTACAGTATTCAAAATTCGGATAACAATATGAAGTCTTAAATTTCATCCGAATAACGGATTAAAACTATATTTTTTCAAATATAGTCTGTAATTAAAGGTATCGCAAGTGGGTTGCATAAAAAATTATACTCAAAGCTGCATTTGATTAAAAATATAATCTGAAAGTTTTTTCCTTTCCCAGTATATTATAAACCCATATTGTTTTAAATACATGTTAATGTTAGCAAATAAAGTATTTTTAAATAATAGGAAATCTACAAAAAAAAATGTCTAATGTTTTTTGAAAGTTTTAAATTAAAATATTTTTATATGGGTTTATTTAAAAAATTTAAAATAGGTTATGATTTTTTTTTGTTTAACGGTTTAATTGTACTAAAAACTAAAAGATAATTCGGTAAGGTCTAGCTACCAAATCGCACCAATCTTCTCATCAATCTGAGGTATTGATCAGAAAAATAATTAAATTGGGCACTTAAAATTTCTATCATAATATTTACTCTACGCCGTATTGAGGTAGTGGTGGAGAAAATATGTAATCTGCCATTTTGTGTCGGCGGCCATTTTGAAATTTATTTTTTTCATAGTGAGCTCCATTCTACCCTTTAAGCCCTTATATTTGATTCTCATATTAAGGTAGTTATGGAAAAAATATGTAATACGCCCAGGGGCGTTCATAGGGAGGGGCCATGCCCCCTTAATGCCACATTCTTTGTATTTCATACATATGTAATGGCAAATATGGACATTTTGGGCATGCTGGTGGGGGGGGTGAGGGTGATCATGGAATTGAAAAGTGAGAAACACCTTCTTGTTTCTTCTTTTTTTTGCTCTTTAAAAAATTAGAAAATTTTGTTTCTTTCTAGGAACGGCAAGATTTTTGTTTTTTGGCACCTGACACATTTTTCTCGGCCTATGGCCACCCTTCAGAAAGTCGATATGACCGCCCCTGAATACGCCATTTTGTGGCGTTTAAAAAAGAAAGTTAGTAATATATTCCTACTGTCATGTTAAGAAAAAAAAATCAAATAAAAGTAACATAACTTTTTGTAATTTGAGAAGCGCACTTTACTTAAGCTGACGATAAAATTAACATTTTCTTTGCTAAATAGGTCAAAGTTAGCTACATAACACCAAAAGCAAATAGGGTA
Source organism: Listronotus bonariensis (assembly GCA_014170235.1). Taxonomy (NCBI): domain Eukaryota; kingdom Metazoa; phylum Arthropoda; class Insecta; order Coleoptera; family Curculionidae; genus Listronotus; species Listronotus bonariensis. Next base: position 144,967 of record JACEGR010000941.1, on the reverse strand, counting down.
ATTTAATTACTGTGACATATTACTTCGAAAATGTTGAGACGTCGAACTTTAAATTGAAGATGGACGTGTTTATCCGGCATCAGTAGGCTGCTTGATAATAAAATTGATATTTGCTTTATTTAGCTGACGCCTTGGTTGGATTGTAGTAGACAAAACATTTCTGTAGAGTTAAAAAATACGCTGACTACTCTTTTTCATTTCCTATTCTTTTAAGATGAATCAGCAGTTAGGCATAATACCAAAAGAATATGTTTTTTCCGTGACGGAAAAAAATTACAATTTATTCCTATTTACAGGAAATAAAATGTGACTTTTTATAAATTTACTTTTCTCCCCGGAAGAAGTACTTCCCCGGGTACCCATACACGTAAGCAAAGGTAAATATTTAATTGCAGAATATTTTATTATACAAAACTTACATTTTCCTTATATCAAAAGTAAAATTAGACATTTTTAAATATTAAAATATTAAAAAAATCATATTAAGTTCCAAATGTTTAATTTAAATCTGTCAAATTACAAAATTACTCTAAATGTTTTATAGCAACGCCAAAATTGGATTATAAAGCGTGTCTACTTAAGTTCGCACTATATGAAAACCTTTTAAATTATTAATTTAACGAAAAAAAGCAATTCTTTGAAAAAAGATTTGCATGGTCTAAAACGTAAAATGTATTATCAGATAATCATTTCTTGCAGTGGATTGCGAGGTATGTAAAAAATATGAATTTTGCATATTTTCCATATTATTGAAAATTTTTAAAAAGCATGATGTTTAAAAGAAAAAATAGTTTTCAAATATGCAAGTTGTTTAATTTAAAAGATGTTTTTTGATTATGTTTTCATTGCTGTTTTGACAGTTCTTAAGTGTTTTTTACATACTACATTTTGAAATAAGTATACACTAATGTACAAACTTAAATGTTCACTGGGAATGCATGAAAAATAAAAAAAAACATTGAAAATGAGCAAATATATTGTTAATAATTTTAATATTATGAAAAATTAAGATACTTTGCTTTTAAGCAAAATTAATGTTCTTTGATATAACTCGTATATCACTGCAAAAACAATATCTGATAATTGCATTTTGGGTTTTAAACCATACAGAACTTTTATAGAGAATAACTTTTTTCGTAAATTTAATAAAAAAAAATTCCATATGGTGCGGACTTCAGTGGACAAGCTGTATGACTAAAATAAATTGCTAACCTATTTAAAGCAAATTAACATTGTTTTTTTATGGAAAATAAAAAAGATAACCATATGAAATTATGTGCACCAAAAAAAAAAAATAGATTTAAGTCAGGTGACTTTAATTTCTACCATAATATGCATAAAACTTTTTTAAATTTAAAATTAACAAAAAGAATCAGCGCAATTTTCTAATATTTTTTTTAATACAAAAAGAAAAACATCCGGGAATTCATTAATTTTTGTTAAGTAAATTTAATGATTAATTATTCAGTTTTTGTACCGTGAAATTTTTGAAGAGTAAAGGCATAATCGCCTAATGTGGCTAATCTCTATACCTTTAAAATTTAAAGCAACCTAAGATTAATTACAACTTTAATTACGTGGCCTAGATAATATGAAAATGTAATAAAATGAGCCTCTTTAGATCTTATGTTAAACCAAAAGCATTAAAAAATAGATCAAGAAGATGTTACGCGAATTAAAGGCATAGTATTTTTTTGTTAAGGGATAGATAATATAACAAAAACATACCGGGTGCCCACGAGATTACTAGCAAGCCTGTTATTTTTTAAGAAATGTTCATGATTATGAAATTTTGTTCGGATGTTTGGCTGGATAGCATACAGGTTCATAATGTTTCAGATTTTATGAGGCACATCCGGTTTAACCAAAAGTGCTGCTTACTTTGCTATTTTAAATGGAACACCCTATATATATTTCTGAAAATAATTTCTACAGATAATTTACAAAAAGTACATGTACCACGTGTAATACGTATTTTAATTTGTTTTTAAGAAAAAGGCGTTTAAAAATAATTATGTTAACCGCCATTTTTATTGATTTGCTAAAAAACCCGTTGAATGGTAGAAAAGGGCTTATACGATTTTTTAAACATATTTAATAAACCTTATATCCTATTACCGTAAAAGTACAATTTTTGGTTTTACTGGAAATGCCACAGAAATAGACTTTCGGCATTTAGAAACTTTAATAATTCAAATGGAAACCACTAACTTAAGGTTTAAATTTAAACTTAGCACTTATTTTTCTAACTGTTTCGTTAAATATATCCTGTCCCCAAACTAAGTAGTTTTTAAGTTAGTAATAGTAAAATGTTAAAAAACATATTTACATACTTAAGAATCTGTCCATTTTCTCAAAGAGACTCAACATAGATTTCAACTATACTTAGTGATCAAGTCAGAGTTCAAATTTGTCAAATATATTGAATTTAGGCACATGTTTCCAGCTGGCATCATCAGACCTAAAATAATTTATAAACTCGTTACACACAGAAATAAATAACAATAAAAATAACAAAACCACCTAACTATTGAAACAACGTTACAATGACATAACAATAAAATAAATAATCAATACAATCAGCTAAATGAAAAGAAGAATGAGGCTGAGTTAATACAATAAGGGCAGGTGGTAGACATAGCTTATAGCTGCTATAGCACAGGCCTAGGTTTATTGAAGAAATAAAGAGAATAACCAATATGACATTCGACGACAATGAAGGGTCATATTGGTTATTCTCTTATTTCTTCAATATAAACTAGGCCTGTGCTACTGGGGCAACCTTATAAAGCTATGTCTACCTTACCGCTTTACCGTACCCTTACATTTTGTATTAACTACTCAACCTCATTCTTCTTCTTCGATTTTAGCTGATTGTATTGATTATTTATTTTATTGTTATGTCATTGTAACTGTTGTTTTTAAATAGTTAGGTGAGTTTTGTTATTTTATTGTTATTTATTTCTGTGTAACGGGTTTTATAAATTATTTTAGGTCTGATGATGCCGGAGACGGCGAAACATGTCACCTAAATTTTAATATATATTTGACAAATTTGAGACTCTGACTTTGATGAGTTAAACATATTTACTTTCATTGCCATTTTCAAGACGGCCTAGCGTTTTACTATTAATATCTTAAAAACTATTAGGTTTAAAGGCGGGATATAATTAACAAAAAAAAAAAAAAATATAAGCGTTAAGTTTGAATTTAAAGTTTAAGATAGTGGTTTTCATTTAAATGATTAAAGAGTCTAACTGCCGAAAGTCTATTTCTGTGGCACTTCCGGTAAAACCAAAAATTGTACTTTTACGGTGATAGAATTTAAGGTTTAATTAATATGTGAGAAAAATAGCATAAGCCCTTTACTATCGTCATTTGTTTTTTAACAAATTAATAAAAATGGCGGTTAACATGACAATTTCGAGCGCCATTTTGTCAAAAACTAAATAAGATAGATATTTCATATAGTACATGTATTTTCTTGGAATTTCCTGTAGAATTATTTTTTTTAATATATAGGAAATACCATTTAAAATAGGAACGTTGGGAATACCTTCGATTAAACCGGAAGTGCTAAGAAACTTCTAAAACATCAGAAATCTGTATCTTGTCCAACCATAAATTCGACCAAAATTTCAAAATCGTGTAACACTTTTCAAGAAAATAACAGGCTTGCTAGTAATTTTGTGGGCACCCGGTATATTAAGAAGGCTGGAACACAATTAATTTAGGTAATTAAAATGGAGTTTTTTTTTCATGGCAATTTTATTTATAAAGTTTAGCCCAAAATAAGCTGACGACCATTACCCTATTTTTTTTAAATAAATATCTCTATCTTATACTTAGTATAGAATAAATGTAGTGATTCTAAATTTTGGATTTCTCTATATTTATAATATTATCATCAAAAAATAATCGCTTAAAATAAAAATCGACTTGTTTAAATGTTTTTGTTTTCAACAAAGAAATCACCTAATTATAAATGTACTTGTTTAAAATCACGCATCCCCACTATACACGTTCAGGTGCCATGGGCGTAGCCAGGTACCGGCAAGAGGAGGCAGCTGTCCCCTGCCTAGGTATGGACAAAATAAATTTTTTTGTTGATGTTAAAATTATACGTAGATTAAAGGACTCCGCAACAATAAAGGTATTAAAAACATACAGTGTGTTTCCTAATTGCAGTAAAAAAAATTAACGGCATATTTATGAGCCTATTACTTACTACTGGACCTAAACTTGGCCGTTAAAGCATATTTAAAACATTAAATTTAGGAAAGAAGAAGTATTAAAATATGACATGTGCGGTATGACATATAAAAAGGAAGATAGAATATATCGATACCATTTAAAAATTCAAAAATATCAGTCATTTCCGGGTAAACTGGTAGTAATAGAAATAAATCAAACAATGCAAAAGCTAAAGCACTTTCATTATTTCATTTACATGTATTTTGGAGTATCTACCTTTAAATACACCATTAAAATTTTAAAGTTGCTTTTTGCCCATAATAATGGATTTCTATCCAATAGTGCGTCTCTCCGATGCCGTCGTATGTGCGCGTACCTTAAATAGAATACCCTGTACACATAGTTTTCCTTAAAAACATTTATATAACAAAATTATTTATATTTATTATCTATACGTCAAGTGCATACATTGAATAATTTATTTCATGCTTTTTAATTAATTAATACCTTACTGGGAAACAGTAAGTTATTTCTCGATCGATTACAGATCCAGCCATATGCCACTAATAATTAATATCTGTATTAAATAATAATTTATTTTTAGGGTTATTTTTTACCTAAATTAATTTTTAAGTATGCACGCGGTTGTTATGGGGTCGAATAAAGTCGCCCATTAAAAATGTATTAGACTTTGAACTTTCTTTTTTTAACCGACCTAAAAAAGATGGAGGTTCTCAATTCGCCTGTATGTTTTTTTGTGTATGTTACACGATCACTTCGTTGTTTCAACTATTTTGACTAGTTATACAGTGTGTCCGCCTAAGTTCTCTAGTTCTCTACATATGAGAAACTTTTTTATTATTAATTTTACGACAAAATTTGTTTATTTATAAAAAGTTCTGCATAAAGCCTAAAATGCAATCATTAGATAACATTTTTTTAGTAGTATACGAGATATCTCAAAAAATATGAATTTTGTTTAAGAGTAGAAAGTACCCTTAATTTTAAAAAATAAAAAAATTATTATTAAAAAAATTATAATTAAAAATTACGTTAAAATATGTAAACTCGTTTATTTACAAAAAAAAAAACGTTTTTCTTCTAATTAATTTGCACATACAACTAATAATAACTTTTTTTTAAAGGGGCTAATAGGTAATTGTTTTCTTCTGGCAATAATTATAAATCCTTATAATGATATCGCACCATGTCAAAAAATTTTCGCTACTAAAAAAGGCAGCGCGTAGCGGCCTCCGGTTACTTCCCGTGATACTTATTGTCTTATACGCATGTATACCGGGTGACAACGAAATTACTATCCAGCAATTTATTTTCTTCAGTGTAACCGCACATTTTTCAGATTTAGGGACATTATATTGTATTATCAAATGCCAATTTCAGATATAATAGCAACTGTGTATTACTTCCGGTTTAACAACATAGTAGTATAAACTTTGATGTTTTAAATGGAACACCCTGTATATTTTTTAAAATTTGAATTCTACAGGTCATTCCTGATATAAAACCTTAGATATATTCATAACCTAACTCTTTTGGTACTGGAGAAAATGGCGTTTAAAAATGTCCAAACGACAGCACATTATGCAGTTTTATGGGAAAACAAATGAACATCGCAAAAATTTAAAATGCTTAAAATAGTTTTCTAAAAGACGAAAGTAACTAGACACTGTATGTATTTAGGTAATTTGATTGAAATTGATGAAAACTTTGATGTACCATTAGTGCCTAAACGGTGAGGTTTATCGACTTTAATAAGAAGTACCTTATTTTTAAAATTTTTGATGGTCTATAAAATGGCGTCCCCAGCTTTGCGATATCTGTCAAAATAAAAAAGTTATGAGGTAAATAAATTTTAAGTTTTAGGTAAAGTGTCCTCTGACGGTATTTAAAAAAGTACATTTATCTTAAAATTTTAGAATCTGCAAAGTTCGATTTGTGTGCCAAAAATTAACTGGATTGGTTAAAAAATAAATGCAATATGGCGAAAAACCAAAATAAAAATTGAACTTTGACGGCTTGTAACTCGAAAACGAATGATATTTTGAAAAAATTTATATGAAACCCTTATTTTGTCAAGTAGAATTACCTCCTTTAGTTTCGTGATCGATTTTTGAATCACCCTGTATACCTTAGGTACCTTATTTTTATAGGGTTTAATAAACTTAATATTTTTTTAATTACCGTAGCTCATGCTACATTTTTTTAAAGGGAAGGGATTGAATTTTAAGATCCTCGAAAAATATAGGTACTTGGTGTCTTATTTAAAATAAAAAGTTGCCCTTTATCGAAAATCTGACGTTTTGTTTTTGCGTGTGCCGCCTTTACACGTGTCAAGTAGTTTAAGCAAGCTACTTAAGTAAGCCACTAAAGAAATATAAATTTCTATTATTTATCTTCTTACGCAAGTACTAAATTCAGGAGGTTTACATGCTGCGCATACATAAATTTACTTTCCTACTTGATTTAGCAACTTGCTTAAGCTATTTAACACGTGAGAATCCGCTTAAGGCTCTCTGCACTTAATACCATTATTTTAAAAAGGGTGAAAACATAGTCGGAGACCCTGTATTTCCTGTATATTTAAAACTGGATCGGCAGTTCTCAGTTTAGTAAAATTTGCAAGTTATTTCTAATTATAGGGGACCCCAAAAGGGATTTTGGGATTTACTACAGCGAGTCAGAATAATATACCGCAGGATACCTTGTACCCAAGTACAAATATGAGTCCCGTATACCGGGCCGATCGTAAAAATCAAAAATATATCCACATCAGAAATTTTCGAACGCGTCAGAATAAAATGGGGTAAGTTAATAACATACTTATCAGCGTATATTCCACAAATATGACAATTTAAGAAAGACGTTAAAGAAGCGGAGGGACCGGCAAACAAAATTATTAAATACAACCCGATTTAATCAAAATGTTGTTTTTCTTGAAAACGGTTCACTTTATCGATATTGGACCAAATTACCTTTTTTTAGCTAAGGAGTTTAAGCTATTTAAGACTAATATTTTTATTTGTTTATTATACAGGGTGTAAAAATAATTAGTAGTATTGTGTAAGGGTTAGTTCGCCCCTGGCGAACTAATGAAGGCAAATGTTTTACAAGGATAACATGTTAAGGAGTCTTAAGTTATATTTATCATAACAAAAAAATATTTTTTTATATACAGGGTGTTACAGAATGTTGTCAACAAAACCCGGGGGCGGGTTTAACATTAAAAAATAGGAAAAAAGATCATATAAACAAGGGTCCGGAATTGTTTCGTTTTTGAGATACAGGGCGTTGAAATTTTTTAAAAATTTTTGATTTTTACTAACTTTTAAAAAATCCTTTTTTCAATTTTCTTTAAATTTGGTGTGTGTGTTTGCAATAGTAATGAGTATCTTTTGAATTAATTACATTTAAAATATTTATTCCATTGGCGTCCCCGGGGGTATCTTAGGTCATATTAATGAGAAAAATATGTCACGCCACTGCGTTTTATTAGGTTTCAGTTAGTTTTTAGATTGCGCAACTAAAAATACAACTTTTTGTCTCTCTACTTTTTTTGAGTCTCGCTTCGTTTTTAAGGAAAAAAATAAAAACCACTTTATTGTATGTTTCTTGGGACGGAATTTTTGAATTTTGACGATTTACTGAGCAAAAACAGTTAAAGATAGAGCAAAATTAATTTTACTTTCCTATCTTAACTTTTTAAGGACTATCTAATGACATTAAAAAGTGAAGGTCAACTGAAGATTAAAGAAGGTGAATGTTGAACCTAAATGTTGGACACCCTGTATCTTAGAATCTATGCATTTTCGGACCCATGTTTATAGGAACTTTTTTCATATTTTTTAATGTTAGACCCGCCCCCGGGTTTTGTTGACAACATTCTGTAACACCCTGTATATAGTGATATAAAAGTAATGCAAGAATAACCGATTTTCAGTGGCGTTCTTTAAGGGCACATAACTCTGTAAAGTAGGAAAATATTTTATATAAAGTTGTCACATTGTTTTTATATGTTTTATATGAATTCAGGAGAGTACCCACAGATTCTTAGACACCCTGTATAACATTTTTATTTCCTATTATCTAAGCTTTTTTATAAAACTTACATTGTTAAACACAGATATATAGCCCAATTAACTTAGACCTTCACCTCGAAATCTTACAGAATAAGCTGAATATCTGTACATACCTTTATTTTGGTACAAAAATACTCTCCTAAAAATCCCCTATGATATCGTGTAAGGAATTCACAATATGACAAGTCAAACGTCAAAAAAATCAGTTTTTTTTTGCAAATATCTCGTTTTCTTTACTTTTAATTGCATTTGTAGTTATTATAAAAGTTGTAGAACATAAAAATCTTAACAAATTTAATTTTTAAGAATTTTTTGTCATACCAACGAATCCGAAAATAGAAGGCGCAGAGTGTAAAGCACTTAGGTGTATGTACATACCTTAGCACGCAATCAATCGTGATATTTAGCAAATACTTAAGTAAAAAGAAGAAATATTAAACTAAAAATCAGGAAAAATTGCGTGCTAAGGTATGTACATACAGTAAAGTGCTTTACACTCTGAGCCCTCTATTATCGGATCCGTTGGTCTGACAAAAAGCTTAAAATTAAATTTGTAAAAAAAATTTCTACAAAAATATAAATGCAATTAAAAGTAAAGGAAACGATATATTTGCAATTTTTTTGTCATTTGACCTGTCATATTTTGAGTTCCTTACACGATATCATAGGGGAGACATGTACCTACAGATAATAAACTTATTCTGTGAAATTCCAAAATTGACCCTTTAGTTTGACTAAGATGACTAGAGTATTAAACATATTTTGTATTTCGAATTTTAGCTTCTAATTCCTTTATTTAAGTATCGCTTATAATGTGAACTTTTATAACGAGACACAAAACATTTCATTAAAAAACGCATTTTCAAACTTTAGTCTACACAAAAGGAGATATTCAAAAAGAAGTATCAACAAGAAGATAAACTTTCTTAAGTCGCTGACAAATTATCTGACTAATGCTCGTTTAGAGTACATCAAACCGAGCAGTTAATAATGCGGGGGCACTCAGACCGACTAACGAAATAATAATGTAGTGAGGCGGCAGTTTTCCGTATAATTAAGTCCCTGGGCATCAATCAAAATAAGGTCAGATTCCTCGAATTCATCGCCTTTTCTCGTAGGATGTTGCCTGTCGTTCATTATATCTAATTCTTTCTTGTTTTAGCTCTCAAACAGATAACCTTTTTCACTTTCGAAAAACTCTTAGTTTTTTTTTAGTTCTAACGTTTTTTAACAAAATATTGTTTGGCTTTCCTCCAGAATAAAATTAAAAAGTTTATTTAACATTTTATGGAAATTAAAACTTGTACATTATGGAGAACTTTTTGCATTTACATCAGCCCTTAAAATAATAGTGGTTTTGAGTAGATTTGCACTATTTTTTAATAAACATAACAATAATAATTATTTTTATCCAACACTTACATATAATATCTACATAATTGATCAGATTTTAGGATATAAAGTGTACTATAAGTCACTAGTGAGCTAAAGTACCCTTTAGCTCACTAGTGACTTATACTAATTCTTTATTACTTCCAACATTTCACAATTAAAAAATAACATAAAACAACTAATATATTATACTACAATTTATTCGTGTTTATATTAACAGTAATTGTTATATTAGATTTATCTTGGACAACGTTACATTGTGCGGAATGTTCTTCAGGAAGTCTTTCAGCACTAGTACTTGCCTTCTAAATATCCTTCTGCCACGGTAGAAGACTTCCACCCGCCATGGCGTTTAAGGTTGGTGATATCGGCCCCAGCGTTGACTAGAAGTGTCGCTGAAGAACGCCGCATGCTATGACCACTATATAAGATTTCATCAGGTAGTTGCAAATAATGAGCAACTACTCGGAATTTTCGAAATTTTATTTATTCCCACGCATTGCCTAGTGCATTTGCCTTTTGAAAGTTGACAAAAATCTTTTGTGAGGCGTGTTCTCTGGCCTTAGGGACACATATTTTCTAAATAATTCAAGCACATTTACCAAAATCCTTCTTTAAAATTGTAAAGCTTCTCGATTTGTTCGTCTTGGTATCAGGTATAGAAACATATATGTACTGGCCTTTATCTACTATATCTTCAATACTTAAGCGAGTTAGTTCGTCACAACGGCATGCACCAGCGATTCCCAATATCAATGCAACCTACAAAAATCCGAACAGATAAATATTTAATACCAGAAACTAAAGTAAATTCATACCTTTGACATTAAGTGCTCGTCGTCAGGTGCCTCAGCCAAAAATTTTTCGATGTATTGCCTCTCCAGAATTTTTGCCTTTTCGGTTTGAAATTTCTTGAATTGCTCTTCAAATAAGCGACAACTTTTCCATACCTCCCTATATCCACGTTCTTATATACTTTTAAGGTCGTTTTTATCATTGAATACTTGGTCCACATTGATGAAGGAGCAACTTTTTCGATAAAAACAGAAAGTAAGCCATAATCACATCTTCATTTATAGTACCAACTCTTCGCCTTTTCCTCTATGCTTCAAAATCTTCAAATTCTTTATTGTACGTTAGTTTTGACTTCTCTGGAATTAAACTGCATGTCGCTACCGCAGCTTCTTCCAAAATTTCCGCAGGAACTTCACAATTTTCCATTTCGCAAAGCATTTTTATGTTTGGCTACAAAGTTGTTCACTAAACAAACCCGTAGTTACCAACAAAATGCATTACAACCAAACAAGCTTGCTTTCCAAAAAATACAAAATTTTGTTGCTGGTGTTGACAATGACAAGTAACAAATAATGGATGACGTTTTCAAATTATTTTCGATATTAAAAACGATTTATACGAAAGTGTTGGATAAAATTTTGTATTAGACACGTGAGTTATTACATATAAGTCACTTAAGAAAATTACCTTAAACTTTTCTTGCGTGACTTATATGTAATATAACCCACTTATCTAATAAATAACTATAAAATAAAAATTGAAACCAATAGTGTAACATAAAATATTACCAAATAGTCTATTTAATCCTATTTCTAACTCGTCCTTTTTTTTGAAATTTTTAAAATCTCTTAACCTTATTCTTTGGCAGGATTATATTCAATATTAGATCCAATGGCGTCTTAAGCAGCAACTGAACAAATATCGTGCAACTTCTCTTAAAAAAAAAATTATTTCTTGTTTTAAGCGTTTGGAAAAAATGCACCTAAATCTATATAGCCACTGGACTAGTAATAAAATTGACTTCATAATAAGAATACCTTTAAAACCTTTTTAGGGAGATTTCCTTTGACGAGTCTACTACGAATATTCATACCACTATATGGAAGCGGCACTTTACCTTAGCCAGGCAATAGAGAAATATTGCACAGTAAAATAAGGCCAGGCACTAATACCGGCCTTATTTTGACACCTGAGCTTACGCAGATGCATGGTGGGATAAGGACTTCCTTAATAAGGATAGTGCCTGGCTTTATTTATGTCTGTTTTAGGTCGTGTCTTATTTTGGTCTTATTTTTAACTTCGGAACTGTTCGTGTAAACCAAACGGCTGCCGACCACAAAATCAAAAAGTTTTTAGAAGTAAAAATACTTAAAACCTTTCTTTTCAAATGTAATTCTGTAATTGTGTAAAACAAAACCCTACAACACAAAACAATAAAGAAAAACAAACATATTTTTTTCCTTTTTTTTAGGTTAATGGTACTGTCAACATGATTTGCAATAACTCTAAATTATGGGCACAAGCACTATTTAAATAAGGCCGGTATTAATAATACCCAAGCTTAACAGGACAACTTGCAATAATTCTTTAATGTCAAATGTTTTGGCTGTCGGACTCGGCAAAGTCGGACAAGCTTACTATAATGTTTAAAATGCACTTTTCCAACACTTTACCAAAAATCATAAGGGTTGCAGTCACAAACCCGCTTAGTCCGGTACCCGAAACATATGTTTGATTCTTATGTTTTTGAGTTTAGAAATATTATTTTTAGCATATAATATAATTTAAACTTGTTTTTTTGATAAAAAGCTTACTATTCCACAAATAAATAAACTTATTTTTAGGCCCACTTTTACAAAGCATGTTTAAACTCAGTTCTACTGAACGGAAGTCAGGCCATTGAACTTATCTCAATATTGCTGTCATTGTCAAGGAATTAAAAGAAATTGAGATTTTACGGAAAGTTCAAAGGCCTGACCTCAGTTCAGTAGAACTAAGTTTAAAACTGCTCTGTAAAATTAAACCTTAAAATTCTTGACTTTGACCAATAAGAACCTGTGACCTGTGGCAGCCAGGTTTATTCAGCTGAAACTATCCTTTATGTATAAAGCAGTTTTTAATTATTTGCAGCAAAACCGCAGGAAATAATCCCAGCAACCTCTATGTCACCAAATTTTTCGTTAGAAACTCTATCCACTAATATAAAAGTATACGGGTTATTCCTTTAAAAAATACGAAACTCGTGCTGCAACTTTCTGTATTTGTTTCAAATGCTTTTTTAATTAGATCATTAAGATCTTACGAAAAAAATACACGAAATGACTATCTCTAATTTTTTAAAGAGTACAGGAAAGTTTAAAAATAAGGCCCTGTTTACTTTAAAATGAATAACCTTGATACCTGTATTTATTGTTGATAATAAGAATTAAAAATACTTCAAAATATGCAATTTTGTTTATTTTTAATTTCTTACAATAATGGTGAAAATAAAGGTTTGTACATTAGTACAATATATTTTATGCTAATAAATTTTATAGAACAATTAGAAAATAAAGTTCTTAAATAAACTGTTATTAAAATATGAATAATGGACAATACACCAATGTAAAAACTTAAATTATCTTGATTTTAGAATTTAAAAAAATATATAATAAGAAGAAAATTCTAATTAAAGAAAATTGTATATTAAAAGTTATTTTTAATTCCAAACTCCTTTTCTTTATAACAATTTTGTATATTAGCAAAAATACAGGTACACAATTTAATATCCGATGGTTGCTTTATAGGTTTTGGATCATGCAAAACTCTCAATAAGAAATAACTTTTTATCGTAAAACTAATAATAAAAAGTTTTTACATGACGATGACGCCAACTTACGTAGACACACTGTATGTAGAAAAAAATATATATTTTTTTATTTTGATTGAATGAATTATTTTGCCACCACAAGCCACAGGTAATTTATTTTATTTTCCTACGAGCGTGCGGAAAAGTCCACTTTTCCACACGCATTTAAGTGTGCAAAGTTGCACTTTTCCGCACGGCGTGCGGAAAAGTATAACTACTCTCAAATCTTACAGGTAAGCAAGAATTATATGTATTTTAGTAATTGTAGGCTATTTCATGCAATATACGAAGCCATTGCAAGTTTTAGTTTATTCTCTTTTTTTGTTTGTTACTTGGTAATTTTCAAAATTTCAACTAAAACACAAAAAAAACAATTTTTTAATTATGTATAATAATAATAATAATAAATGATTATGACAAGTCCAGCAACAATATGTAATCTTGGTGATTTTCTTGGTGATTTTAACACTTGTCAGTTTTTTCTTCGTTTCCAAATGAATTTCAATACAAACAAGCATTTTTAATGAAAAGACGTCATAGTATACTTTTTTAATTAAAATAAAAATTCGTAAAAAATAATTATTTAAAATAAGTAGTTCCGATGAGGAGATATCAGATTCTATCCTGGATGCAGCAAATACCGTAAGTTTGAATTTATTACCAGCAAAATCTCGTGAAAAATATGAGAATCAATACAGTCATTTTGAAAACTGGTGCTCCAGCAAGGGGACAAAAAATATTAAAGATGTTCTTGGCCTATTTTGCGGATTTGCAAAAACCTATAAACCTAATACTTTATGGAGTAAGTACTCTATGTTAAAATGTGTCCTCAAAGTGAAAAGGAACCTTGATTTAAGTTCATATTTCAGGCTAACATCACTACTTAAACACCAAAACGTGGGACACCGGCCAAAAAATCAAAAATTTTCAGCAAAGAAGTTTCAAGATTCATGAAAGGAGCACCTGATAAGATTTACCTTCTAATAAAAATTGCTACAATTTTTGAATTAGACGGTGCTTGTAGGAGAGATGAACTTACAAAAATAATGATTGATGACATACAGGATAATGAAAATTTGATAGTGGTGAAAATTCCTGACAGTAAAAATATCACTTCTATCTAATCTTTGTAGTGTCCGATGAAACAAATAACGGACTTTATCTGCAATTGTACCGTAAATATGCAAATTTGCGAAAACCACATTCCCCACACAGACGTTTTTTTGTCTAGAATAGACAAGGAGCATGCAGTACGCAATTTGTGGGAATAAATTCAATAGGTAAAATGCCTTCAGAAATTGCTGCATACTTGAAATAAAAAAATCCAGAAAAGTACACTGGACATAGTTTTCGTCGATCCCCTGCGACTATGTTAGCGGATTCTGGAGAAGGAATTACCAATGTCAAGCGACTTGGGGGCTGAAAATCAACGGCTGTAGCTGAGAGCTACATTGATAAATCCACAAATCAGAAAAAGGATATGTCGAATAAAATATTGACCATGAACATATGAACAACTCCCCTCCTGACCTAAGTCAACCTTCATCAAGCCGTACAATAAGCGCTTCCATAAGCCATCCGCTAAATGAAATTGCAGGTTCTGCAATTAATTTACAATATGCTAATATAACTGTTCTTTTGTTGTAAATATTATCAGCAAATAATTCCCATTTATTAATATGTTGTAGTAGTACTTTCAGATTAAACATATTTTAAAAAATAATCATTGCTTTAATATTGGTATTATCTGACGCTCGTAGGAAAAAATTTGTTCCCAACGCTTGCGCAAAGTGACTTTTCCGAACTTGTTAGGAAAATAACTATTTACGATGGCGACCATACATCATTTATTTATTTGTTTATTTCGTGATTGGGATCTCAAATATATTTTTTAGCAGAAATAATGCTCGTACTCTGTTTTTTTTTAATGTCAATTTATGAAAATACCATAAAAAAAGACTTATTATTAGAAAATTTAAATCAGGGGAGTTCAAACATACTGTGTCATTCGGTATAATGTTACTTAATTCTGAACTACTTAAACATAAAAGGTTACTTGTTGGAAAAATAAATTTTAACTTATTATCGCAGATATTTCGCAACGTCGCTCTCCATTGTCCGATATGAATTTAAAGTTGCCGATACTCTACAGAAACTGGGGACAAAGCGGTCAAGGCAGAACAATAAATAAGCTTTCCGTTTGGAAGTTTATATGGGCATAGGATATTAGCAGAATAGCATCCTGTAAAGTTTTAGAACAGATTGCAGTGTTTCGAAATTTAAGTTTAATAACTTTAACCCAAAATCCTAAAGTTATATTGTTTAAAATATAAGTAAGTTAGCACCAAGATGTAAACTAACTTAAAAGGTAACAATAAGAAAAAATTACTTTGCTTTTAGTCTAAGATTCGAATAGAAAGCGACTGGCACCCATTTGTTTATCGAATAATATATTCTAGGATTTTACAGTGTGTGTCAAATTAAACATGCACACTTTTTAACTCAAAATAATTTTTATTATTTGCTCCCACCTTTTTATTTTTAAGAAGCTTATAGGTAAATATGTTTTCTCAAGGTTTGCCAATTTTGGTCAAATAGATTTAAACAGGACTGGACTTACGGGACTTTTTCCAAAATGATGCATTTAACTCCGTTGCAAAAAAAAATCATTATATCTACAATTAGGCTAATACGTTTATTTTTAATATATTTACTGTTAAGTTTGCTCAGCATCCGGTAATCATGGTCACCTTAAAATTTTAATTTTCAAAGAACACTAAAAAAGTTTTTTTTTTGATCCAGAAAAAGGCATGCTTTATCGGGAGCATTATTTATCAAAAATAATTATAATTTAAAAATCTTTAGAGTGTTGCCAGAATTGCTTTTACTAAATCATTTCCCATAGTTTGTCTACAAGAAAAACGTATTATCTCAATTGTAGCTAAATCCGATTTCTTTTACAACGAGGTTAAATACAGTATTTTGGAAAAATTACCGTAAGTCCAGTCATATCTAAATCTATTTGACCTAAATTTGCAAACCTAGAAAAAAGATACCTACCCATCACCCATTTAAAAATAACAAAAAAGGCGCAGCAGATAAAAAGTTATTATAAGGTAAAAAGTGTGCAAGTTTAATTTGGCCCACCCTGTATATTAAATATAGTATTTCACCAAAAGTAGTGTTCTAGGATTGCCTAAAAATGTTTGACAAGTCCTGTTTAGCCGCAATTTTTTTTAAACTCTACATGACCCTGAACTGATATATCACCAATTTTTCTTCTTCTTTTCTTTCATTTTATAAAGAAAGCCAGAAAAAAATGTTAAGTTTAAAATTTTCTAAAAATAATTTCAATTTTTTAGTACATTCTGTCTTATTTACTCATACAATATTTTAATAATTAGCTTTGGAATTAATTTAAACAGAGAGGTTGCCATTATACAGGGTGTGTAAAAATTTGAAGTTTTTTTAAATTTAAATATGGCCTTGACCATATTTCTTTAGAAAACCTTGTAAAAATACTTATGTTTACCTATTTTTAATATAATATAGTTTTTAACTAGTAAACCGATGAATACATCTTAAATATAAAACTTACTTATTTACTTTGAAGGAGATTATAATGCTGCTTCTTTTAATAGTTTATTTGTTTTCTGGAAATATAAATTTAAAAATATATAATATTTAGCTCTCCTCCAGAATAAAGATATTTATTAAATATTTATAAAACCTAACCATTTTATGTATTATAAAAAGCTATTCGGCTCTTGCAATAACATAATAAAAGTTTAGATTACTTTAAAAGAAATTAATTAATAAAACACATATTTAATATAAAATAATTATTAAAGATTAAAAACACTTACTTAGGAAAGTTTGCAATCCCCGTGGCGCAGTGGACAGAGCTTTGATCTTCGAAGCCAGAGATCGCCGGTTCGATTCCCAGCGGTGGCACTACCGCGTTGTCAAAAGGTGCTGTGAAATGCCTAACTGCATGTTTCAGTACTTGGACAACGTTGACGGAACAGGGGAACGATGGGTTAAACATCTAATAACCCGCCACCCACGGTACTCTGGTATTTAGGCATATGGCTTCGTAGGATGTCAAAAAGATAAAAAAACCCTTAACATTGGTTCAAGGGCTTTCGGTAACAACTATTTTATAATAATCTAATCATACAACAAATTCTTAACAGGGCTGCCAGACGTGAGCCTCAAAAATGTGGAAATCTGTTTCTTATAAACTACTGTTGATCTGACTAAAAACTGTAAAAACTTTAATAAAAATGAGTAATCTGAATTTGATCGAAGCTTTTGTAAAATTAGTTGACAGGTAAAAGAAAAACATTTAGGTATCATAACCAGGTAAGAAAATAAAAACTATAAATTAAGTTGTTTAGCCATATAATAAGTTTTGTAATAAAAAAAAATATCTTTATTCTGGAGAAAAACCAAATATTATTTTCTTTAAATATTATACTTCTCATTTGGATTTCTATAAGACTTTAATTATTGGGATATACATTACTAAAACTACAATAACCTAACCGTTTAACTTTACTATATATTTTTAAGTTTATAAAGAGCAATAAAAAATAAAGCATTCTTACGAGTTACAAACCAAATGAACAATTTCAAAAACAATTTAAAGAATCAGTTAAAAGAAAAAGAACATATCCGTCAAATACAAAGTTATGGGTTAAAAGAGCCATTTTAAATAAATGTAAACACGGGCAATAGGCTCTTGGCCAAAATTTTACAATGGTAAAAACTATTTTAATCAATAGTTATATACGTCACCAACCCGGGAAAATGATTATTTTAACAAAATTGTCTGTAGTTTTTGGTTGATTAAAATTTATTTCACAATTTGCGAGTTCAATCAACTTCACAATGTTGCCAGTGATTATGTGAAAAGCGCCACGTTAAATAAATATGCCTACAAAGGAAAAGCAACAGAAAAGGAATGTCGTAGCTTGTTTCTTTTGTGATGCAGGCGCACTCTAACTACGTCATCGAAGTATGCGGCGTTTTAAATAATTTCGCGGGAATTTTCACAAAAGTGAAAATTTTGGGATTAATACAAAAAATCTTGCAATTTTCAGAAAAATTTGAAAGAAAGGAATATAATACAATCTATCTACACCGAAAATTTGCTACCGAAGGCGTACATGGTTAAGGACTTATTGTAGATGCGTCTAATCTAAGAAACACAACAGCACTTATAATTTAAATTCTTCCGTGAAGCTTATGACACAATTCGTGCTGATGTCAGTAAAACATTCTTTTGGGGTAAATGCAAACACGTTAGTTTTAATTTACTATAACTATTTTAGTTTACATTTGCCCCTTAAATTTTGACTGATACAGTAATGTTTTAACTAAAAAGTGATAACAATTTCCCCTTAAGGATAGAGGGTAAACGTACACGGACAAACCAAGTTGTAAACATATTTTTATACCATATACGGGTTTGTAATTAAAGAAAACCATCAGACAATATAAAAGAAGACACAATAAGCTATGTGCAATATTATTTTTATATATAAAATATTTTTCGGAGTTTACAAAATTCTTTAAACAATTTAAAACATTAAATATCATCAACAAATTGACGCCAAAGACAAATAAATTGGAAAAAAGAGCAAGCTAAAAAGGCTGTTACGGCAAATATGTTTAACAGCAGCGAAAATGATGAGGATAATGAGTCTGTAGATAAGAAATATATAACTTAGAATTTTTAATAAACAATACATTTTCTTTATTTATTTTTTGCTTTTTAGGTTAGTTCCCGCTCTAAATAGCTAAACATTATTCAACCAACACATCTTTAAATAGGTAAGATAAACTTTAATAATAATATTTTAGTTTTTAAGTAATTTAAATTATAATTTTTAATCGTGTTACACGTGTGATATGTTAGTTATTATTTTTAAGTTGCAGCTAAAAACCTAGATTTAATGAATAAAGCAATTTAACACACACAAAAAAGCATTTCAACTTGTTAATTTGTTACTTTTTAGATTAAAAAACAACACGTTATGTAGTAGTAGGGACCAACGATGCTTAATGGAGATTTACTCGAGAGACGACCTATTGGGCTGAAAGCTTAGATGATAAAAAACTTTGTAACCCTTCGCTTTCTTTACGTTACTCCTAAATTCTCAGATTAGTTGAATATACACTGCTTAGCATGTAATTAACTTACACTGTCTTAATTTGACGCGCTTGAAAGCTTCTGATGGATATTTTATTTTTTTATATATAGTGCTTCAACCACAAAGGGTTATTTGCACGTAAACAAAAAATTTAGTCGTCTGTTCACATCACATGTTCGTTGTACTACTCTATGATTTATATTGAGTTAATTAGCTCACAGTCTTTTATAAAATTTAATGGATCTCTTAAATTATTATTAAGAATGTCCTGAAGGGAGTCTTTAAGGTTATTTTTCTGTCCTTCTCGCGCGTGCTTTGGACACTCCACTAAAATGTGTTTAATGGTTAGAGGCACTGTACACAATTCACAGAAAGGACGGTTGTCTTTTGTTAGAAGGTAACTATGAGTTAGTTTAGTATGCCCTATCCGAAGTCGATTAATTAACACTTGTTCTTTTCGGTTTAACTTTAAATTGCACTGCCACGGTTTCACGCTTGTTTTACACTCCCGCAAATGTGTTATTGCACTATTCCATTCTTCTTGCCAAAAGCAAGTTATTTGATCTTTTATGAAATTTTAAAGTCTTCTGCTACTGTGTTTGGTACGTAGATAGAATTTGCGTTTTCGGTAGCGGTCCGAGCCGCTTTATCCGCTTGTTCGTTTCCATCTATTCCGATGTGTGATGGGACCCAAATAAAAATTACTTCTTTATGTTGATTTTTAATGTTGGCAAGAGCTCTGTATATGCTCTGTATATTCTTTGTACCACGGGGTGCTTTGAATAAGCATTTTGAATAGCAGTAATGGAGCTTAGAGAATCGGAGATAATTATTGAGAAGTGACTGTCACTTTGTTCTACAAACAACAAGGCTTGAAAAATGGCATATAGTTCTGCTGTATAGACGCTTGTATACTAAGTCATTAAGAAATTAAGTGTATCTTTATTAGTAACTACAGCAGCGGTTGTGCTTTGGAATAACTTAGAAGCATCTGTATATATCTTATCGCCCTCAGGTAAATTGTTTAATAGAGAAAGGAATTCGGCTTTTATCAAAAGTGGAGATATGTCATGTTTGTTGTATTGTGCTAGATTTATAATACAACGAGGTTTGGAGATAGTCCATGGAGGAGGCATAAATAGACTTTGTTGAAAGAATTTGGGGAAAGATATTTTAAATTTTTGTTGGCAACGGTTGGATATATTTTTTTTTTTATTCTTTGTTTTTTTCGATTGGCTATGTATACAGGGCTCATATTTGATGGAGGTACTTAACCGGGAACAAGGTATCCTCCGGTATATTAACCTACCGCGCTGTAGTAAGTCAAGAAAATCCCCCTTGGGCTTCTCTACCATAGGTATATTTAACCAATATATTAAAAATATATTTTTAAATAGTTTCTCTCTGCTGTCTTTACCAAAGAGTCTAATATTAGCTAAAATGTCGAACGCGATTAATTTGAGTTGTTTTTAATTTCAATATAGGAATCGTTAAACGTATAATAAATACCACAAAGTAAAGGTCATGTAAAAATAGGTCTGATCGGCATGTCGCATGCAACTTAATTAAACCTATTGGAATGTTTCATTCGACCGAAGCCAAAAATAACAGAATGTAAATAGGGTTTTAAAAATGTCCGTTTATTTTTCGTCGTCGACCAGATTTAGAATAAATATGTAATAAAAGTTTTAACAGTGCATTTTTTCGAAATATCATTTTATTAACGATGATTTTTCTCCAAATTCATTTTTGCAATTTAAATGAGGCAGGAGGTTGTGTTCCTTTTTATTAAACAAAAATTTACCTCTGGAATATAAACTAAATTTAGTTATTTATTAGGTATTTGATTAGTCTATTGTAATAATATTTACCATGGAATTCATTTTTATTTTTGTTATTAAATCTTCTAATAATTCTTTTGTAAATATCTTGTTAGAGACATTTTGTTAGAAGTATTACATATCTATACTAATATATGAAGAGGTTAAGTTTGTAACTTTGTGAGTTTGTGGGTTTGTTTGTAGCCGCTAATCTTCGGAAGTTCTGAACCTATCATAAAAATTATTTCACAATCAGAAAGCTACACTATTCAGAAGTGTTATAGGCTATATTTTACTATGATTAAACAAAAAGTTCAGATATTAATGCCTAACGAAGTGGGCACGGGTTGGCTCTCTTGGATAAACTATAACTAAAATTTGATATTGACGATACTATTCTTAACGGATTTTGATGCGATTCTTTTTAAGATACAGTGATTTAAGAAAAAGGTTTATGTGTATAATAATATTCAAAAAACGTATACAGAGAGTTTAAAAAATAGTTTTCATTTAAAATTCGATATGGACGTTACTATTCTCAACGGATTATAATGAGTTTTTTTAATAGATAAAGTGATTTAAGGGGAAGTTTTATATGTATCATAATGTTAAAAAAACATATACGGAGTGTTTAAAAAATAGCTTACATTTAAAATTCGATATTACTCAACGGATTTTGATGCGGTTTTTTAAAAGATATGCTGATTCAAGTAAGAGGTTTACATGTATAATAATGTTAAAAAATAAACATACCATACAGAGTGTTTAAAAACATAGGTTACATTTAAAATTATATATTGACTTTTCTATTCTCAACGGATTTTGATGCGGTTTTTTTTATACATAGAGTAATTTAAAAGGAAGGTTTATATATTTAATAGTATTAAAAAAACATGTACAAAGTTAAAAAAAAATAGTTTACATTTAAAATTCGATATTACTCAACGGATTTTGATGCGGTTTTTTTAATAGATATACTGATTCAAGTGAAAGGTTTACATGTATAATAATGTCAAAAAATAAACATACCTATACAGAGTGTTTAAAAACATAGTTTAAATTTAAAATTATATATTGACTTTTCTATTCTCAACGGATTTTGATGCAGTTTTTTTTATACATAGAGTGATTTAAAAGGAAGGTTTATATATTTAATAGTATTAAAAAAACATGTACAAAGTAAAAAAAAAAATAGTTTACATTTAAAATTCGATATTACTCAACGGATTTTGATGCGGTTTTTTAATAGATATACTGATTCTAAGTGAAAGGTTTACATGTATAATAATGTCAAAAAATAAACATACCTATACAGAGTGTTTTAAAAACATAGTTTAAATTTAAAATTATGATATTGACTTTTCTATTCTCAACGGATTTTGATGCTGCTTTTTTTATACATAGAGTGATTTAGGAGGAAGGTTTATACGTATAATAGTATTAAAAAAACATATACAAGAGTGTTTAAAAAATAGTTTACATTTAAAATTCGATATTGACGTTACCATCGCAATAAAAAAAAGTGTTTATAGGAATTGTGCACAGTTATCAATGGTTCATAAAAAAACATAGAATTGCCACACAGGGTGGGTTAAAAATAGGTTATATTAAAATACCCTTTAAACTCAAATGCATTCTAACTATGTTATTATACCATCTAGAGATTTACAAAATAGCTTTATTATAAAGATTTGCAAAAAATTATTAGTATTTAAAAAAATGTTATAGATGGAGTATACAATTTTTTATATGAAGTTTCTTATCGCTATTTCAACGGATTCAAGAGGAAGGTTTATATGTATATAATAATATCCAAAATCTTCACGGTATACGGAAGGGGCATTGTTTGACTTCGAATTTAACGCGTGCAAAGCCGCGGGCAAAAGCTAGTTAACAAATATAACAAACTTTAATTTAACTTACAATGTACGAATGTACCTATGTATAAATATAAATACTTGTGTGTACCTACGTATACATTGCAACCAAGTTTGTACACACGTTTAGTTTGGATAAAAAGCCGCTTACAGACGTGTGTAATGCAACGTGCAACGCAACATGCAACGTAACATGCAATGCAGCAAAGGGTCTAAATGTCGTTGCTGCAACCTCCCTTGCAAATAGGCTTAGGGGATGTACATAAATTACGTGAGGTTTTTTTTTTTAACCCCTTTCCCCTCTGGTGGTATTTGGAGAGATTTGCTTTAATCGCCCTGTCCCCATTAACCAATATCATGTGAGATTTTTTGCACAATTTCTCAAACCGAAATTCACTTTGTGTTCGCCAAAAAAATTTTAAAGAGCAAAAAAAGAGCTTCTTGACTCAAAAGTTAGTTCTGGTTGTTACCTGATAACATACGTTAATAAATTACGAGATTTTGCCCAAATCTCGTAATTTTGTAACTTTGTATTGGCACAACCCCCTCCCCTAAAATGCCTCACGTACTTTATGGATGCCGTTACTCGCCTTTAAAACGAACTTGTAGACCAACGAGGTTGTAGTTCCAGATCTTTCAAAATGTGTAGTAGCTGGTAAAAAGCCCAGCTATTTGATAAGAGGAAAAGGTTCTTTATAACATTCAATTCATATCCTCAATTCAATAAGGTTTCTTTTTCTGTTTTCACATTTTAATTTTGTTTTTCATTGTTTCAACAACACTTAAACACGTCCAAATAGATACTGCAAACTCGCACCGAACGCCTTTGAGTTCGCGCAAAAAATCAACATTATTATCCAACATTACGTCAACCGTTCAAACGCAGGGCCGGGGGCGTATTAACTGTTTGGGGCGCCCTAAGCTGGAATTACTAAGGCGTCTATTTATTTAAAAAAAAGGACAAAACAGAAATTTTGAACGGAAAAAAAAATAACTTTTAGGGCGCCCTATTCCCAAATCAAATAGACCAAAAAACCCACCCCACTCTAAACTTTTTTAAAATCTTCCCTGTCTAGCACCTATTTTTCACGGCGCCCTAGGCTGTAGCCTAGTCAGCCAAGTGCTTAATACGGTACTGTCCAAATGTGCAACTCTTGTTGCGTTAAATGTTGCATTGAAGGTTACATTACACCCATGATACAAAGATTACAAAAAGGTAGGATCAACAGCGATTTTAAATTGGTTCACTTTGCGCATGACGTAGCATTGTGACTTTTTTCGGCGCGATATTTAAATTTAGGTCCTAAGAAAGCCTGCAATGTTTGTAAATATTGGTGGTTTTTAAATATGAGAACGAGTATGAAAAAATGTCTTTAGAATAATATTATACTGTTAACCTAGGAATATTATATTTGAGCTTAACTAGGTTAAAATGTTAATATGAGCATTAACGGAACTTACGTAATAAACCACTGTTTAAAGCACCTAAAAACAAGTTATCTTTTATCTAACTAGTTTTAAAGTCACGAAACCGCCAAAAAGCAAAGTAAAACACGAAAACAAACGTATGGTTTTAACTTTGTTTACAAACTTAGTCACAGCAGTACGTCAGAGACGGTGGTCACGTGATAAACGTCATGCGCAAGATCCTACCATTTGACTTGTTGTATTATGCATTACACCTGTCTGTACCCGAACTACTTAATTTAAATACTTTTTTAAAATAGCTTATCAATATTTCCTATAATAGTTGCTTTCCTTTTACGTCAAATCTTAACTAATTTTAAGTCGGCTGCTTAGATGAGGGTTCCTTTTTATTAACACGCTTTTATTAACTTGGGTTGTAACTATCTATCTATCAATCTATCTATCTGGCTGCCTATGTAACGGAATCTTTGAGCCTAATTTTAACCAACTTCCAGCTATTCGATAAGGAAACATGACAATGCAATAATCTGCAAACAGTATCCCGTTATCTTTTTTGGATCGCCAGGAAAAAAAATTCCATTATATTATAAAAACAACACCTAGGTTGCCATCTGTTGGCAACATTTCAAACTTTGCTATTAAATGAAGAAGAAATTTTTTAGTGGGTTGCAATATGTTGGCAACGGTCCAAACATTGCCTGGATTGCCATCTGTTGGCAAAATTTCAAACTTTGCTACTTAATGAAGAAGAAATTTTTAGTGAGTTGCAATCTGTTGGAAAAATTTTAAAATTTGTTACTCTTGTTCATTAAAAAAATTTTTCGCCATTTTGTCAAGAGTAGCAGAAACTAAAAAATGAAAAATAATTAATAGTTTAAAAAAACTAAAAAAACACGCTTTTATATGCAACCGAACTAAAAATTAGAAAATAATTTTTCATTAAAAAAAATATTGTCATTTCATAGTAAAAAGCGTGGGGTGATAAATATATTAAATGTTATAATTATTATATTTGCAAATATCTATGATGGAAAAGTTATGAAAAAATAGTAAAATGCACCCCACGCTTTTTACTATGAAATGACAATATTTTTTAATGAAAAATTATTTTCTAATTTTTAGTTCGGTTGCATATAAAAGCGTGTTTTTTAGTTTTTTAAACTATTAATTATTAAAATAGGTACTCAGCTCAGCCAAGAATGATACCGCCCCCCTTGCTGCGGCTAAGTATGGCGGATATCTTATTTAAAAAAGATTTTTGCTACGTTATTGAAGGCTACGTACGTCAGACGTATTCCTGTCCATTTCGAGGTTAGAAATACTTTAAAGGGTGTTAGTTTTTAGACTTAGTATTTACTTTTTTTTAATTTTTATTGCTAAAGGAGATGTTAAAAATTTGGTTGGGTACAGAATTATATAAAAAAATGGTTCCTTTTACACCTTTTCTATTTGTTAGCTCAGATAAGATTTTTGCTTTGATGAGCTGAGATAAGTTACAAAGAAAGCAACCAATATATGTCGGACCAGCCAGGACGACTTAGTGGTGATTTTTATTGTTCTTTTATAATCTAATCTAATGTATTATATAAAATGCTAATGCACGTTCGTGTGTCCACGATTTTCGCTATCATCCGCAACTCCGATCAACTTCCCGTCGGGGTTACAAATACCCCTTGGTTTCCCATTGTGAGTAAGGGAGTTTGGTCAGGGGTGGGTGGAAGTGGGTGGTTGTGGGTGGCAAAAATGTAAAATATTATCACTCATTCTTGACAAATTGGCGGAGACACAAAGTTCTGAAAATTTTTGGAATCACCTAGAAAGCTCAAAAATTAAGTGTAGTGGCGCCATCTGTTGTGAGTATTTGAACTTCATTCAGAACAACGGTTATTTGGGTCTCATATAAACTCCCGAGCGAAGCCGGGAATCATAACTAGTATGGGTATAGAATTAGAAGGCTTGCTGGGAGTAACTCGAAAAGTAAAGGGACATCACTGAAAATCCAATATGGCGGACAGATTTTTTTATGCTTTTTTCCTAAAATATGGGTATTAAATGAAAGGACTTGCAGAAAATACGAAAGTGAGTTAAACTTTAGTGATTTAATCCTGAAATTGTGTCTGAATTTTTGGTAAACTGGGTTTTTTGGAGTCCTTGCAATAATGATGGGTCGAATGGGAACAACACACTGACAAAATAATCGTTTTTTTACCACACACCTGCTTTAAACCAAACAAAAATATATGATAATCAGATGATCTTTTTGTGTGTTCTTTCAAGAAAGTCATATACTTTTTTTAAACAGTTTTTCGGAGTATTTATAAAATTTTATGAAATTATTGTCAGGAATACATATTATTATACGTATGTAAATAGAAACAGTGAGTATTAAGTTTCGTGGAATATATTTTGATTCTATAAGGTAAAACTTAACACTTTTTATTTGTATATTTTTGCTATCTGCTTCAAACTTCGTAAATGGGTTTTAATGCGTGAAAATAGATTTATATCTCGAAAACTATGCTTAGCGAAATTTTGGGTCCATTAAAGTTTAACAATAAAACGTTTTTTTCATAATCTGGTGAAGTTTACCTGACAAGACAAAAAAAGTGGAGGTCTTATAACTTACCATGTGGCAAGCTTTATCTGGTTTTAGGTAGAAATAAGTAAAAACATCAAAGCTCAACAAATGTAAATTTGTTTCAAGTACACAAGATTAACATATTAAAGTGTTTGCCATTGGACAGACTTTGAAATGTAAACAAACCACCTGTAAATATTGTGGCTCTTTAAGCTTCGCCAAATACTGCGTTTTTGAATACACATATTAAACTGTAATCTAAAATGAAATAACCACACATTGAGGTTACACCTTTAAAGACCCCCTCATCCATGTTATTTAGGCATTATTCAAACATTTACGCACTGGCTAAAACTTATACAAAGTAAATCACTAAACTTATCAAAGTTTAAAAACTGATTTTCTTGCAGCCGTATATTGAGCGAATTATTAAAACTTTAAAATAAAACTTATCATCAATGCAGATAAACTACAAAAAAACTTTAAAAATTAAAACTTATCAAAAAGCTAACAATAATAAATAAAAAAAGTCGAAAGTCGGTTAATAACATACATATGTGCACACTGGATAATTTTTTTATCTTTATGACATCTCACGAAGGCTTATGCCTAAATACCAGTGTACCGTGAGTGCCGGGTTACTGGATGTTTAACCCAATATTGTCGTGTTCCGTCAACGTTATCCAAGCACTGAAACATGCAGTTGCATTTCACAGCACCTCTTAGACAACGCGGTAGTGCCACCACGGACGTTATTTTTAAATAACTACTACCTAGAAATGGCAGAATACTACACAGTGGTTTGCCATTGCCAACTGTGAGGTGACGAGCTATTAAAAATCCGATGTCCGACTTCGAGATTCAAACCCGGATCGCTGCGGTAAGAGGCTGACACGCTAGCCACTACACCACTGCTCGCCACCAATAAATAATATCTAAGATAGACATATTAAATAAGAGATTTTTTTATAGGGAATATAAGATGTTATTAAGCATTTCTTTTAAAAATATATATTATTTATATTTTTTGCCCAAGATGGTGCCCAGCAGTCATCCAAAAAGTTTTATTTGTAAATTTCACTCTAATACCAGGTGTTCCGAAATTCCTGGATTAAATTTCAATGGCATATTCTACGTCAAAAATAAGCCTTAGTTTCCTATATAAACATTCATTTGTCCGGAAACGCTTCCTTCTAGAGATACAGGATGTTAAAATTCTAAGAATTTCTTTTTCTTTAATATAATTTTTAAACCGCTCTAGATGTTTAATTGGTATTTGGTATATTGCTTAACAGCAGCAAAAGACACTTTTTTCTATGTAATATATTTAATATAAAGAAAATACCAGTGACGCCTATACTATGTTTGTATGGACTATTTCTTAGGAAAAATATGGTACGCCACTGCTTTTTCCTAAAAAATAATTTTTTTGAAATCTCGTATAAATTTAAACCAATTTAATTCCTGACTTTTGCCCGAACGATGCATAGTTTTTAAGCAAAAAAATAAAACCACTTAGATGCATAACGAATTGGCGAAAATAGTGACAAAAATAGTAAACATTTAAAACCTTAAATTTTTAATTATTTTTGTAAAGTTTTTATTAACAAATTTCTCATGCATCAAAGTGGTTTTAATTTTATTCTTTGAAAACTTTGCATTATTCGAAAAAGTCAGGAGATCAAATTTGTTTCAAATTCAATAAGCATTTCAAAAATAATTTTTATTTTAGGAAAAAGCAGTAGCACTATAATTTTTGTGAGAAATGGTCCATACAAACATGATACGGACGACACTGGTATTTTTTAAAATATTTTACACAAAAACATATATCTTTTAATGCTTTTAAGCAATGTACCAAATACCAATTAAATATCTAAAGCGGTTTTAGAATAATGATTAAAAAAATATTTTTTTCTTAGAGTTTTAACACCCTGTATCTCTAAAAGAAAGCGTTTCCGGACATATGTTTATATAGGACACTAGTAGGGCTTATTTTCAACGTATGATATACCATTGAAATTTGATGCATGAATTGTCAAAACACCTTGTATAATTTATGCATATATTTTATGTCCCAAAGTGTATATTTTGTAATTTAATCTGTTTAAAACATAATATGGGGAGGGGTGGACATTAAGGAGATGCACTGTATAGGATAATAAAGAATGGCTCTTTATGTTTTTTATACTAAATAATAAATCTAGGACATTTCAGAGAAAACAACTTGGATTTTCCTGGAATAACTTAACAAAGAACCATAATCCTTTAATAATCTTTTTCGCAGCAAATTCTACAACAAAGTTGTAAAGGAGGTAATACGCTACCTATTAAAAGTTTCACCAACTACTTTTTAGTTCTAAAATATGATATTTTTGCCATAAGTTAGATGTAAGTTTGAGTTTACAATTCATTATTTATTTTTAATTCTATTTTTTTAGGTACAACAAAAATATCTAGATTTAACAACTAATAAAAAACAGGTTTAATTTTAGTTATAAATACAACAACATGCTTTTGCTACGACCAAAAAAAAATTGTTTTTTTAGTTGATTGAATTGGACAAAAACTAATTTGTAAATATGTTTCGTGTTATTCACTCAGCGTCCATCGTGTGTTAACGCGCGCGGCTCCATACGCACTATCGGCTTTATCAGGCATAATTTACCAACGCGTTGTCTATGTTTCTCGTTGAGAATAAGATGAGCTAGTATTGTATTTTGCCATGGCTTTTAAATACGCATGTTCAGAAATGCACCGATTTGTTGACTACGCGAGACCGTAAAGCTTAACAAAAGCTCCCTAGCATTTTTAGTTGATATTTTAAATATAGTCCTGATATTTAATTTTTGACTGTTAAAAAAA
Source organism: Listronotus bonariensis (assembly GCA_014170235.1). NCBI lineage: Eukaryota > Metazoa > Arthropoda > Insecta > Coleoptera > Curculionidae > Listronotus > Listronotus bonariensis. Next base: position 114,915 of record JACEGR010000941.1, on the reverse strand, counting down.
ATAAAAAAATGTCAAGTTTAAAAAGCTAGAGGGTTTTGTTAAGCTCTCCAGTTGTTTATTAAAGTAATTTATTTATTCTAAAATGTAAAGTTAATATCTTTAAGTTACATTTTTGGAAATTATAGGTCCGTTTTAGGATTTAACCTTAATATGTGATACATCATTAGATTTGTAGTAAAGTTGTCTTTTAAATTTAATATAAGTATAATATTATGACCGTATTTAAAAAAGTTAATGATGGTCGCAAGAAAAACGTCGCATTTAAAACAAAATACCACCATTGTATAAATTAGACAAAGTGGCTAAATCATTTCCACGATGCCCACACTGGCCCATCTTATCTTGGAAACGTTGTATAAATGGTAAAGTAATTTTATTTCTTTAGATTACGGCAATTAAAATTTACGAACCAACAAAAAAACCTAAAAGAAATCGGCCTTAACGTGGATAAAACTCGTGAATTTACAGCTGTAAATATTTCTTTCGTGTAAAACTTTAGTTGATAGAAGTAAAACTATAAAACTACTAATTTATATCTGTTTTATGTATTAGTAAAGTTTGCCGGTTCGATTTGAAGCCAACAGAAACTGGTGCATATTTTATAGCGTTAAGAGCTCCCTGGGGTATCGATTTTGGATAATAGCAGTTTTAACTACTACAAAGAAGAAAACGAGATTAATAATTAATTACTAAAAACGGAGCACACGATAGAAAATTACAGAGATATAGCGTTAAAATAGAGTTTTTTTTTGAGTTAGTCTAGGAGAAACACCTGATTTAAAAATATAACTCACAGCGAACTATTGGTATACTTTTGTTAAATGCATCATAACTATGTAGGAAAAATAATTACAAAAGTTAAAAAACATTTTTAAATGTTAAAGTTTGATTAAAGCAAAGACAATTTTAGGTTTCACTGTAGACACCCAGCGTGGAGGCTCGCTTGGCGAAATTTAACAGTACGTATAAATTTCCGCTTTATACATTTCTGCAAAGCAAGGGTCCATGCTGGGTGTCTATAGTAAAATTATAATTGTCTTTAATTAGAGGTAAGTATACAGTGTGGTCCATTAAGTGTGCAACAAATGGAAAACTTTTTATTTGCAATTTATCAGAAAATTATATTCTATATAAAAGTTGGTGCATGGTCTTAAACTCTATAAGCAGAAGTTCGTTTTATTAAAAGTTCTATGGTATACAAAGTAAGTCAAAAAGATTAAAAACTTCTTAAGGGTAAAGTACCCCTATCTAAAAAATATAAAGAAATGTTAAATAGAAAAGTTATTTAAAATTAAAAGTTATGGCCTCTTTCGGAGATACAGGGTGGCAAAGCTTCCAATTAATTTGAGATATTTTTAAATATTTTATTCATTATTAACTATTGTTATACAAAATTTGGTTTTGGAGTTTCCCAGAGTGGAAAATCAAAATCTACTCGTTGTAAAATATGGAGGGAGCCATCTGCACTCCTTTGCCTATGTTAAATTGTCATAATTTTTTCTCTGCCCCGAAATATAATAGGTCTGGCGATGAATTTTATTTCATCCTTATTTTCTAAACTTAAATGTAAACTTACGGTCGTATTCACCAAGCTGTCACTAATCTTATCAGACTGATGGCAGCTAATGCCAATGCCAAAAAGCATTGGCATTAGCTGCTATCTAGTCTGATAAAAAGAGCTTGGTGAATACGACTCGTTAGTCGAGGGGCCCAGGAAAATCTTTCGATGGGGCAGGGGGTCTGTTAAAATATCACCTAATTTTTGTGGAGGTAGAAAAAGGAAAAATATAAACCAATTTTGGGACAGGCCCCTTCAGGAAAATGTTATGCACTGTTAATTTTTGGCTGAAGAACCTTTTCTTGCTCTTTCAAAAATTTAATTTATGGATGCCCCCTTGGTAAATATCGCTACGAGCAATCGTTTAAAGGACTTTTTCAGATTAAACGTTTTATTCCATACAAAAATTTGTATTGCATTCCGTTACGTTTTGTCGAGGCCACCCGGCAGACACTAAAAGGTAAAAACTAATTCTTTGGGCCAAAATACAACGATTTATTGGAATTTACCTTATTTAAAAAGTTGCTTGTTTGCATGATACAGGTGTGCAAAAAGAAGTGTGAAAATTAAGTTGGTTTGATTTTCAACTTTGATGATGAATATCTCGAAAACGAAACGTTTTTGAAAAAACTCTTTTAGATTCGTGATCAGCGCCCCAAAGAACCCCTGTATACCGAATTTCGTCAAAATCGGTGTTGTCGCAACTTTCTGGACAATTACCATATTTGCCGATAAAATTTAAAAGTTTACACAAATTTTCTTACTGATGTTTTTATTTTTAATGAAACCCAAGATTTTATATAATATGAATAAAGCGCGAATTTCTAAAATACATATCAGTTTTTTAATGCATCTTTTAAAACCGATGTGTTAAATTTGTTTTATTAGTCTATGTTATTTAAAGTCTTATCCTTTTTTTTATTATCACAGATTTATTTAAATTATTAGTCTTTCGCTACTTCCTTGTGCATTTTTTTTTTTAATAAGATCGCACTTTTTGTCATTTATAACCTTTTGCACCATTCTTAAACTAACTTAAAGAGCCCTGGCTACTTTTTTTCTATATTTATCTTTATTTTCTTTTTTGTTCTTAAAATAAATATTACGACTAAAATTTATTTCTTAGCTTGGAGATAAAAACATGTACAAAAAAGTTGTATTTTTATAATTTTAAATTTAAACTATCAAACTGACATTCAATGTCATGTCATTAATCAGAATCATTTTATTATGATTGTATGCTGTATGCCATTAATATTTTTGTATACTTTTTTTGTTCAATAACCCTGCATATATCTGTTTTTCCTTTATTTTACTCGTTCCATTTAAAAGGTGTTAATAAACAAATTAAAATATAATGTTACTACAAAAAAATTCTTTTATTATTGATTCACCCGCACGATAAGAGCGATGTCGACTAGATTTGTTTTCACATTTTTGTATTCTTGGTATATTCTAGATGATTTTTAATAAGGGTACTATATGTCTATCTTCAACTTTTTTTAGTAATTGACATTTAAGGAGTGACATTTTTAGCAGTTTTTTAATAAGAATTTTTTAATTAACTATTTTGGATTTTTAAAAAATACGGGGAAAATCAGAAAATATGCCGTTTTTCCTCCTAAATAGAAAACCCTGTATTTAAGTGTGTTTTTATGTAACTTGATAATGCTAAAATTATTTTTTGGCGATTCTACGCTAGTTGCCTATTTTACTAAAGTATTTTATATTTAAAAAAACAATTTAATAAAATATTTATCTGACATAAATAAGAAAAAATAAAAAAAGAAAAGTATTAGCTTGACATTATATTTATTTAATGTATTAGTTAAGTTTCTTGGTTCAATTCGGCGCCGGCAGAGACCAGTGCATATTTTATGGCTTTAAGAGCTCCCTAGGGTATTAATTTTACATAATAGCTGTTTTAACTGCTGCAAAGCAATGAATACGAATAAATAAATAATTAGAAAACAAGTTATATCGGAATAAAAAGAAATTAGACGAAAATGTCGTACTTAAATTTTGGTTATCGTTCCTTTAAAAATTATTTTTTGTAGAACTGAATTACAAAAGCATAGTTAAATTTTATTAATATCGATTAAGCAAATAAGATATAAAGTATTCCACCAGAAACATGTTGGCCATAATTTGGGATATGTTTTCATACAGACAGGTCCACGCTACTAGAAACATAGACGGGAACTGATGAATTTACTACTGTCCGCTTTAATTGATTAACGTATCCGCATGACTAACCGAACGAATAAAAAAACATTACACACTTTTATCGCATCGTTTTTTGCGAGTTTGGTTTACTCTTGCTGGAGTAAGGCATATGTAAATCCATTCGCCTAAGACTCTTCTATGTTTCTAATACAGTGGACCTGTCTGTATGTATTTAATTAAATACTTATTTTGCTTCGCCTATACAGGGTGTTTTAAAACCATGGGTTTAATCTTCTAAAAGTTATTTAGTGCAACAGTAGATACCATTTGAGTATGGGTACCCAAGTCCGGGAAAGTGTCATTACGGAACAACCGCTGTAAGACGCGTTAAAATTTAGAAAGATTATGATTTGCCCAAATAGGATTTATTGCAATTAATTTTTGCCTTTTGTACATAATATTATTACAACAATTGTTTAAACGGTCAATGTCAATATTAATGTTTAAAAATTTTATTATTTTATTTTTATTTTATTAAGTTTTTTTTTAATAAATTTTATTTATTTTTTTATTTATTAATTGCTGTAATTATATTATGTACAAAAGACAAAAATTAAAGCAATAAATCTTATTTAGACAAGGTACGTCTTAATATTTAGGCGTCTTAGGGCCGTAGTGTCGTAGTGACACTTTTGCGGGCATGGGTCCCTATACTCAAATGTTTTCTACTGTTGCACTCCCAAAGAAGCTTGATCATGTTGTTCTGAAATACCCTGTACTTTACCTAACGTTAGAAATTTATATTATTTACAATTTACAGAATATTTCCCAAAAGGGGTAAAAATGTATAGGCAAATTCTAATTAAAAAGTCAGTGTTATTTAAAAAAATTAGGAGCTTATTTGGCCCTAACTTTATAAGATTTATTAAGTTTATTGGGTGAAAGGCTGCTTCCTTTGATAATGCATGCAGAGAAACATGGTTTTTAGTTGCTAGTCAAGAGCTAATTTTTAACAAAAATATTTTTATTGTTTTGCGAAACGCGTGGTTTTGTCTTTGCTCTGCATCCTTTAAGACCAGTTTTTAAAAGTATTTTTCTCTACAGACACCTGAACCTTTTGCCTCTAAGATCCAAAAAGGTTTTTTTTGCTCTTTGGGTAATGTTATAGGCATGGAAGAACCTTAGTTTCCTTTTTCCTTCCTATCTTTGCTCACCACATTCCTTGTTCGGCTAAGAATTTTAATTTTTTTACTTCTGTTTTAAATTTCATTTTCCAGGCAATTTTGACAAAAAGATCTATAGCCTTCCACAACACGGCAGCAGGTCCTTATACAGATACAGATTTTTAATACAAGCCCTGGTAAAAATTTTAAATAATAATTATTAAAAATTCAATAGGAATAAATACACGTGCTAAGTATCATTAAAAATGCATGCATACAAACATATATACAGCGTGTCCGCCTAAGTTCTCTACATATGGGAAACTTTTTATTATTAGTTATAGGAAAAAAAGTAATTCTTTATAAAAAGTTTTGCATGGTCTAAAACTTAGAAATCATTAGATATTTATTTTTTTTAGTATTATACAAGGCCTTTAAAAAATGTGAATTTTGTTTAAGAGAAAAGTATTCTAATTTTTGCAAATATCGAAAATTATTACAAAGGAAAAATGTTTAGAAATAAAAATAACTCCTAAATATGCAAACTTGTTAATTAAAAAAAAATATATAAGAAGATAAAAATTTAAATTTGTACACCTATTTTGCAATGTAATATCTAAGAAAGCTTAAGAACTGTTAAAACAGCGAAAAGTCACAGAAGCGCTCATTATTACATAAAAATAATTGCATTTTTTTCTTGTAAATGAACGAGTTTGCATATTTAAGAGTTAAATTCAGGTATATGATGGGTAATACTTAATTTCAGTCACGTGACTTAGTGTCAAAGAGGCACTAGCAACTTTTATTTTTAAAATGGGAAAGGGGGTCGTTCTAAATCTGGCACGGCTAGACCGATTTTAAAAACAAACTTCTTCTAGCGTTAAGTAGATAATCAAAGAGCCTTTAAAACAAGATGCTACATGACTCCCTTTTCCATTAAAAAATAAAGTTGCTAGTACCACCTGGTACTAGGCCACGTGATCAAAATTACTTTTATGCCAAAAACTAGCTTAAGTGACAACCTTTTACCCTTATTTTACGCGATTTTAATATATTTTCCCATTTAAAAGATAAAGGGGGGAGGAAGACTTTTAATATCCTCACTGTATAATTTAATCTTAGAAAATAAAATTCTTTGCTTGCTGCAACTGTCTGAATGTAAAGAAATATTGTCGACTACTTAAATTATGCATAGCCCCTGTAAATTTTCTAAGAAAAATATTTCTTGAACTTAATATTAAATACCATACCATGCACTTAAGGGAGACTTGATAAGACATTCCTTGAACAACTTAACAAAGGATTAAACTTTAACAATCCCCTTCGTTACAGATCCTCAAACAAAGTTCAGAGGAGTAATGCTTCCCATTAAAAGTTTCGTCAATTACTTTTTAGTTTTAAAGTATGATGTTTTAGCTAGTTAGTTGTTAAGTCTAACTAACAGAATGCCTAATTATTTACGTATTTATTTTATTATTAAAACGAAAAGTACAAACTGCAGAAGATATATTCAAGTCAAAGACAAAGCTTATATAAAGGGCTTTAGAAAGCGACTCGAGCAGTATTGTACTCAGTTTTTGTGATTTTTTTTAATGATACATTAAGGTAAAGTACGTTTTTTAAAATAAACCTTTAATTATTATGGTTTAAAAAATTATCAATTTATAAAGTGATTTATTGACGCGTCAAAAATTGTGTGAGCAATTTAGCAATGGAGCAAAATACCGGGTGACAACGCGATCACTTTCCGGCTGCCATATTTATAGGGATATTTTCTTTGTTAGCTGCTTACAGCAGCTGTAAGCACTTTCATTTTTTGACAAATCAATGACGTCAGTTTTACAGCAGCTCAAAGCGGTTGTTAGCGGCGTCGGGGGATGTCTAACCACTGTCTAACAGGATGAAAAAACAAGGAATAGGAAATATAGCCGAATTTGAGGTTAAAAGTCAAACAAAATTGACTAAATGATTACTAATAACAATAACAGTAGTATGTGTGGAAAACCATGTGAAGGATTAATTTACCTAACATTAAAGATATTGCCCATTTTTGTTCTAAAACTGGAGTTTTTAGGTTATATTATTATTATTATTTTTTTATATCATTTGTCATTGGCCGTAAGCGCTTTTATTTTTTGATTCACATTATATTGACGTCAGCTGTTAGACAAGCTTGTTAGCAGCTGTAAGACAGAAGAATTAAAAAAATATCCCTTATATTTCTTTATCGATACTTACAAAACTTGGTAAGGTTGTTAGACTAACTAAAAGTCATTTTTAAGTGTATACGATGGGCTTGTGCGACTTCGGGTTTCACCGGAAATGACTGGAACTTTTGATTTTTAAATTTTAAACACCCTGTAAATTTTTTGTTTTTCGGATTCTCCAGGTCGTTTTTAGTCGGAATACAATATTTTTAAAACAAATTTTGGTCAAATTTTATTTATAAATTAAACTTTCATTTTTCATCTAGAGTTCCATGATCATTCTAAAATCACTCCTAATACTTTTTCTATTTTCCGTGGCCGCTACTAACTTTTTTAATTTCTAATAATAACGATGATAACGATGGCTTACTAGTATTACCACGTATCATTAGTTTCAAAGGTTTATGGTGGATAAGTATTGTTGGCAATAAAAAATTGTTGATACAGGTTATATTGTGGTGGACCCAAAAATTATGGATTTCTAATGATCCAACTAGAGCGTGCATAAGTAAGTCGTTGCTAACTAAAAAAAATAATTTAACATCTCAATTTTCCTAATTTTAATGATACGTGGTATTAGCCCTAAGCCATTGATAAGGCCAGTACAGATATATTTATTCATTATAACAGAATATAACATATATATAACATTATTTGGTTTACATTTCGCATCAATTTTTGTTCTTTGCATTTTATCAATTTATACAGTATTTTACTAGTGCAAATTTTCTCAAATTTTTTAAACTATTGTTATCATTAAATGATATTTAGTTAGAAATAACGCACGGAACTACATTTTTATTCAAATATTGTTACAAGTTTTCGCCAATCTAAACTTATCCACATTTCAGTCACGTACTTTTAAACTTTTGAAAACTTTTTCGTCTTTATGCAGATAGAGACGTTTTCAACGGCTTTAAGCAAAATACCCAATAAAAATTTTATACAAAAAAATTCGTAGTATTTTAAAAAGCTAAATAATATTATAGGTTTTTTTTTTTGTTCGCAGTAACCCTTGAACTAGTATGTTTATTTTAAGAGCCAATACCAAATTAAAAAATATATATATATTTTTTTGAAGTTTTATAAAAGATATATATATATATATATATATATATATATATATATATATATATATATATATATATATATATATATATATATATATATATATATATATATATATAAAATATGATCCACGATGAGAAATTAGATTTTTATCATACTCAAAAATGCAAAAACAGAAAATCAAACAAAAGCAGTCATTTATAGGCGTTTTAACGTGAAATGATAAATAAAAAACTTGCTCCAAAATTACTTCTGTTTCTGGTTCCAAGCTTTTTGAAGAAAATTTAAATTTATAAAAAAAAAAAAAAAATTGCAAGTACACGTTTTACTACCTTTAATTATTTACTACCTTTTCATAACTAAAAACTAATTAAAATAAATTTATAATAGACGAAACATAATACACAATAGTCATAGTTCAATAACCCCTCCCCCATATTCAACACATTTTTCCAACTGCTTCCTAATATGATCAAAACTGGCTTGAATCTCTTCAATTGGTAATGATTCCACTGCTCGCCTAATTCTTAGTTTTAAAATTTCAACATTATTTACTAGAGGTTGTGCATAAGTAAGCTGCTTTAGACGGCCCCAAAGAAAAGAATCGGCTAATGTCAGATCGGGGCTTCTTGGGGGCCATAAAACTGGTCCATTTCTTCCTATCCATCTCACACCGAATTTTCTGTTCAGCCATTCTCTGACCTCTCCGGCGCAATGTGCAGGGCACCCATCGTGTTGAAAATACATTGTGTTGCGATATTCCAGGGGCAGCTCTTCAAGATTATCGCAAAAAATGTATCTAGTAGTTGCAAATAGCTCGCTCTGTTACAAGTACCTTCGAAAAATAAGGTCCAATGATACCATAGTATGAAATGGCACACCACACATTAATTTTTTTAAAGTATTGACGTCTTGAGGGAATTCTAAATTTAGGATTCTCTTTACTCCAATATCTGACATGCTGAGAAGTAACAGTACCATTGGTTAAAAATGTTGATTCGTCAGAAAACATTATACACTTGTGAAAGTTTCTATTGATATTTAAGATCTTATTTCCAACCCATAATGAAAAATCTAGTCTTTTAGCTTCATCTCCAGCTTCCAAGGTTTGGTTGAAATGAGGCTTGTAAGGGTAAATTTTATTTTCTTTTAAAACTGTTTGAATAGTAGTTTTTTGTACCACCTCTAAATGCTTAGCTCTGTTTCTCAATGAAAGCAATGGATTTTCATTTACGGATTGCAATATCAAAACTGTAGAGGCATCGTCTTCATTATATTGCTTTTTTGTTTTTTAATGTCCATAACTGATCCTGTTCTTTGAAATTTTTTCACCAGTTTGTGAACACCAACTTTCGAAACGTTTACTCAAGGAAATTTGCGTTGAAATTCCTCCACTACATAGCTATAAGAGCACTGACCACTTCCATAGCATTGCACTATAAAAACTCTTTGTTCTACGGTCAGCATTTTGAAAAGTATTTTTTGACACTGACACTAACAGGTAATAATGTACAGGTATAAAAGTTATAATATGAAGGTAGTAAAATGCGTACTTGAAAAAATGTTTTTTTTTTTAATTTTTCGTAAATTAAAATTTTCTTTAGTAAGTTCGGAATCAGAATTAGAAGTAAATTTGGAGCAAGTTTTTATTTATCATTTCACGTTAAAACGCCTAAAAATGACTGTTTGCTTTTGTTTGATTTTATGTTTTTGCATTTTTGAGACACCCTGTATGATAAAAATATATTTTCTCATCGTGGATCATATTTTTCAACAAGCAGACTTTTTATCAAGAATGACTTTTTTCGTATCTTTCAATTTTTGGTCCATTTGTCCTCTCGTTAACCGCATCCGCGGACATACTGTATATTTAGGAAAGATACTTTTATGGTAAAAAATCTTGCACAATAAGCCAATTAGCTGCAGGGCGAAAATGAGTACATGAACAACCAGGTTTATACGCATTAACCAATCACATGACGGTGCCTAAAATTTATACCAACTTTTTAACGAACTGAAGTTTGGGCACTATAAATTGAAAGAAACACCTGAACTAAAAACATATTTCATTGGTTTAAAAACTCAATAACCGAAGTTACTTACTAGATATTTATTATGATTATAAGATGCCCAAAGTATAAAATCAAATACGAGCAATAATTAACCTTCACACGTGCAACCGAAGAGCTATGGGGCATTAAAATATAATACTCATGTACAATTAAAAAACCATAAATAATAATAGTCGCCAAAAGATTAATTGTGGGCAACGGATAACCCACATTTAGATCCGCAGTAGCTAGACGCATTTTTGGTATTTGTAAGATCTCGCGCAGTAAACAAACCTACGAACATGCGTACTTAAAAGCCTTGGCAGAATACAATACGGGCTCCCTGTACTCTATGTACTCTGAACGGGAAACCAGACAAGGCGTTAATAAATTCTAGACTGTTCAACACCCGCGGATCTTCCTCTCGGTGATGATTGGTATTTAAGCTGCACAAACAGACTTTTTCCCCTATAAAAAGTAACTTTTGTTTCGCATGCAGTGGCAATCAATGCAGATCAGTGTTGTGGGCCGAATGCGGCCCTCAGGCTTTATCTATTTACCCATTTTAGTCAATAATTAAATGGTTTGTGATGAAGAAAAAATAAAATCCAGGATGGCCGCCGCCACAAAATGGCGAATTAATATTTTTCACACTTCAAAATTTATATGGGTATTTATTACAAAGACTTGATTATTAAAATAGAACTTATTTTAAAATAAATAAAGTCAATAAAATAAGAAGTATCAACTTACAACAAAATTCAAAACTTTAAAATTATATATAAAAAATTTTTTAAATAATAAATAATACAAAAGCAAATGTTTATATTTTGTATAGCCGAATTAAAATTGTTTAGTAAATTATGTACCAGTATTTAGGAAGAATATACCGTAAAGAAAAAAAAATTAAAGTAAAGAAAAATAAATACATGATATGAATGCCATGCGATAAAAGAAAATTATGTATTCAATAAATACATTTTTCATATAATAACAAATATCTAAACAAGAATTAAAAAACTATATACAGGGTGGTACCTACGTTATGGACCAAAATTCAACTTGAGAATTGTAAAGTTAAAATATTGCGATTTAACTAGAATTACCTTAGTACAAAATTTGATATTAACTGTTAAAAGTTTCTTTTTTATCGAGTTACTTTTAGCAAGCTCTTTCGTTTGATACCCATATTGTTGAAGTGCATCAGAAATACCTAGTTCGTTATTTTAGGTGTTTGGCCATGTAGCGTTTAAAATGGCGTTACTTTATTTTTCGTGTTACTTTCAGCAAGCCCTTTCATTTTTTTGTGTTACTTTTGACAAGCCCTTTCATTTGATACCCATATTGTAAAAGTACATTAAATACCTTGTCTGCCACCTTGGGTGTATCGCCGTGTTGGATTTAGAAAGAGTCATACAGCTTATTAAGCATTGTCATTCAAACTAAACTTATACACAAAATTTCAGCTCAATCGATTACCAAGTTAAATAAAAGCTTGTAAAAATAAATGACATTTTAGTTATTTAAAAATATTATATTACTGCAAATTGTAGATGATGATGATATAGAATCCCAGTGGCGTAGCGTGCCTTGGAAGGGCCCCGTATCACAATGAGTTAGAGGGTCCAAAAAGAAATTTGAGCTTTTTTGGTTCCTATAGAAAAAAGGCCCCACTTTTCAATTAATAACGTCAACAAGGTTTTTCAATGGATTTCAATTGACAACATTGAACTATTGGAAAAATGATACGACAATATTATTTAAGATTTGATCCTATATGTAGCCTTACTTAAACGCTATACCATTTTGACTTTTTGAAGAAAAGCAAACGTTTAAAACTTTTTAGTCATATTAGACTAGTGCCAAAGCCTCTCAAAAATGTAAAAAGTAAAAAAAAATATAGTAAAATAAAATTCATTAAAAAGGTAGAGAAAATACCAAAAATAAAAGAAAAATAAATTCCAGGCGATTTAAGGTCGGAGGAGGAAAGGGGGTTTAACTGCAAAATACGGTTATTTGCGATTTCCATTAAAACTACAGGTCCATAAAAGTTAAATGGCAAAGTTAGAAAGTAATAAAAAGATCTACAACTTATGTCTTTAAGCTCTTTACATAACCTCAATTTAAGTAAAAAATCTAAAAAATTCAGGTTTTGATTTTATTTTTATCTTTTATAAAAATAAATTATTTTACAAAATTTGGTAAAAACGGACCCTTGTATGTTCTCAATACACTGTATTTATTTTGGTTAAATTTTTTTTTTCCTACATTATTTTGATCAAACATCGAAAAGCACCCATATTCTCAATCGAAAATTCATGTTTTAAAGTATCGGCATTTCCAGAAAGTAGGTCGTTTTTTTCGTTAAAATCTCTACTTTCTTATGGTGTGAAAACTATGATAATAATAGTAAATGTTCAGAAAATTCAAAAATCTCCGGATCTGATTTTTTTTAAATCATTATTAGACCAGACAGACCAAACCTAACAGTGCAACATGGAAAAATAATTATCTAAATATTTAGAGTATCATTTAGTAGGTAATGAAAAACTATTCAAAAATTTTATTTTTAATTTACTGAAATCAAATCAACATTTATGATATTTACATGTCAGAAAAACCTTCTTTTATTATAAGCATTGTTAACCAAGGGTTTTAAAGAGGCCATTAGTTTAATGAAGTGGTAATTTACATGTGAAACTTAATTCTTGTGTAGCCTAAAATAACCTGTTTCTCGACGCAGCCATGTGCAAAGCTTTAAAGCTCACTTCACACTTGTTAACTCGTCACTTTTACGTCAGACCCTGTCAACCGTGATTATGTGTACGATATGTGGGGAAAAATTAAACTAATAAGATGAGCGAGAGTATATAAAAATAATGTTGTGAAGTTAAAAAGTGCGTATGATTAATAGAGTGCGAATATTAATTTGCCGCCATAAGAGTATAGGTGCATGAAATTAAACAATAAATTAAAATTAGTTCGGTTCAGATATTTATAAATTATTTACAAACCAAAATATACAATGCATTTTTTTAATGCCCCACCTCCTTATATTTTTTAAAAGAATAAATTTAAAACCTTAAACTTTGGGATATGAAATTGATGCGTAAATACTATATTTTAAAATGAATTTGAGAGATAAAAATTTCAATATGGCGGCTGAGCGCATAAATTAAATGGAAAGAGTGGGTCTTGTAACACATTATTTTAAAGCTCCTTACAAGTACTTTATAACCCTAGAATGTAAGGTCAATAACTTCACCTAATAGCGGTACTTTAAAAATTACCAAATACCTGATTTGAATGGCCATATTTCCAAAACTAATATAGTTAGATGTACCTAATGTGGTATTTTCTTACAGCTCTTTTAAAAATCTTTTTAATAGTGATACTGGTCATATTATACTGTGTGGAAAAAAAGTTTATATTTTTTTAATTAAGCATCCTGTATATTATATCACCATTAAATTTTTTTTAAAGAGCTTTAAGACAATTATGGTCATTGCAATCGATGTAGTATTTTATAATACAGTAGTACTGTTTTAGTTATTATTGTAATAATTGTTAAATTACTCTTTATATACAACAATGATCTAGTTTCATAAAAATTAATACAAAAGCTTTAAATAGAAAATATTTTATGATACCTTGCCAAGAACTTTTAGATTCTTAAACTAAATTTCGTCGTTATTCAAAATTAGGTAAACAGTATTCTTAGAAAGTAATTAGTTACACAATTTTGACAAGGGACCGGATAGCGACAAATTATAAACTTAATTATTTGAATATAAGTCTTAAATACTAAATCAGTGAAATGCCATAATTAACTTTCACTGGCGTGTTTAGTTTCCACACCCAATTTCACACCTTTAAACATGCTCACATACCCATGGATAGTTTTAAACCGTATTATATTACAGTAGTATATTATTTTATTATTAAGTTTTATCTTGCGACACTTTAAACTTTATAAAGTATACAGAGTGTCCGACTATATTTTGGCCTATTTTGAAGAGGAATAACTTTAAAATAAATAAAGTTATCATGATGCGGTCACCTTTCTGTCATTTAGTTGTGTCATTTACAACAAAAACAAAATGGCCGATTTTTCGATACAAGGGCAACTTTGTTATTTTATATGTATTTTTTCTACAATTTTAAAATTTATTCTTTGTGCTTCAAAAAAATGTAACATAGCTAGGGATAATTAAAAAAAAGGTTTATTTACGATGTTTTTTCTTTCCAAATAGCGTATGGCAACTTGTGAAAAATGCACTGATCAACAAAATTTCAACTCTTTTGCAACTTCTTGTATCATATTTTAAATCTTTTAAAGAAAGGAATAAGATAAACATAAAATTTTATTATAATTTTAGGTTTTACATTAATAAAAATATATACACGTTCGGCGGTTGAAAAGTTTCGAATATGATTTTTGGGTAATGTGTAAGAAAAGACGTAGTAGAGCGACAACAAACTTGGCTCCACCTACCTTGGGCGGCTATCGCGTCGTCGTTGCGCTTATCAGTCCGGTCAAAGTTCGGTTGCAATTATTCGCATACAGTAATAAAGTAAAAATGGTCTTCACTGTTGAACAAACTAAAGTGCACAGCGAGGCAGCCGAAATTTACATTCACATCGAGCGGACCCGAGCAGTAGGTACGGGGAATCGGCGTCGCTATCGGTGGGCGGTTACCTATGCAGTCGTTCTCTGTCTACTCTCTATCTATTAGTGTCTAATACATTAAAACGCAATCCGTTAGATTCAACTCGCCAAACCTGTATATTATAAATATCAATATTTCGTGCACACAGTATAAGAAAAACTTTTTACGGCTTTTTACAACATCAGGCCTTTAGAATATCCTTTTTAGTGTCTAACAGCAATTATCCAATGTTATTAAGCTGCCTTTGCATAAATATCTCTTTTTAGTGAAAACATTTTTCGATGAAACCGTTATTTACAATGCTTATTACTGATTACTTCTAAATTTTTATGAGAAATATAATAATATAATAAAAAATGTAAAAAGTAAATTTTACGTTTTATACATTTTAGTGCTTTTTAGAAAGGTAAGAGATCATTAATAAAGCTGTTTTGTATATTTATTTTTTTATTATACAGGGTGGCTCCCCATATTCGACACGGTCTGTAGCTGGATAACCCTGAGGTTTTTAAAAAAGTAAATACTGGAACATATACAGGTCGGATAAGACCACAGTATAAAATTATTTTAGTCTATACAGGGTATCTCAAAAAGTGTGACGTATCAAAGTTATATTTTTTTAAATGGAACACCCTATATTTTATGACGGTTTAAGATTCTACTTTAAAAAATAACTCAAGTTCGTTTATAGTGCTAAGTGTCTAATTTTATTCGTTTTTGTGCTATTTGATTTTTTGAAAAATGCAGAAATATAATTAAATTGATTTTACTTTAACACTTTTAACACTTTAAACTTTAAAATGTGTAACAAGATTAGAAAAAGTCTGCCATATCATACGTAGGTCAAATCAAGATCAAATATTGTACAGGGTGATAAAAAAATAATTTAAATTTTTCAGAAAATCATATAGCCATATCTCTCTTATTTTAAATGGAACAACCTTTTTTTTACGTCACATGATGACAAATAAAATACTCTTTCAAATAGTGGGTTGCCTATACCTATTGTTTATGCTTTTTTAGTAAAATCTGTTTTAACAAAGTTTTATTCCAAATGTTTATTTAAATTAAAGTTGGCTGTGACAGCCATTAATATTTTTCATAAGAAAATAATAACGACCATTTATTGATTACTAGTGCTTTAGTCAGTTTAAAAGAAATTTCAATGATTTTAAATAAAAACCCTTCTTCTACAACAACAAGATGATATAATACTGGTAGGATGTAAAAAAATGGTTTACTTTAGTTTAGAGTTAATCCTGAAAAATATTCCAGGAGAAACCATCTGATAACCTTAATAGTTACTTTAAAAACTTTGACACAGTGATTATGGATAATGGAACAAACGAGTTATAGGTCACAGAATGTCGTCATAACTGACCAGAGGCGTTATTAGGATTGTTTAAAAACACAAGTTTTATCATTACCACATTCAGCTGAAATAAGTGTTATTGGAAGTAGCATTATAAGCAACTAATGAATTTTTTTCTGTGAATTTTAAAAATAGTGGCAGATATATACAAAATCTTTTAATTTTGTGCTTTTGCCAACAAATTTACATTTTGCAATAACGGCTTAATAAATAGGCATAGCTATATCACAGCCTACTTACATTTAAATAGACATTTGGAATAAAAATATGTTAAAACGGAATTTACTTAAAAAGTATAAAAGATAGGTATAGGCAACCTATACCATTTGAAAGAGCATTTAGTTTGTCATCATGTGGTGTAAAAAATACAGGGTGTTCCATTTAAAATAAGAGAGATATTGCTATTTAACTTTCTAAAAAATTAAAATTATTTTTTGATCACCCTGTAAAATCTATGATCTCGATATGACCTACGTATGATGAGGCAGACTTTTCTTAATCTTGTAACAAATTTTAAAGTTTAAGGAGTTTATATTGTTAAAATAAAATTAATTTAATTGCACCCCTGCATTTTGAAAAAAATCAAATATCACAAAAACGAATAAAATTAGACACTTGGTACTATAAACAAACTTAAATTATTTTTTACGTAGAATCTAAAACCGTCATGAAATATAGGGTGTTCCATTTAAAAAATATAACTTTGATACGTCACACATTTTTGAGACATCCTGTATAGTGTAAAATAATTTTTTACTGTGGCCTTATCCGACCTGCATATGTTTCAGTATTTACTTTTTTAAAAACCCCATGGTTATCCAGCTACAGACCGTGTCGAATATGGTGGGCCACCCTGTATATCTGATTTGTAGCCAGCTCTTTTTAAAAAAGTAAAAATATATCGGGTGTTCCTTTTAAAATAAAATTTTAAAGTCTTTTCACCTAAACCGGAAGTAGTAAAAACAACTAAATATGCGGAAAAATGCACATTTATGTGTTATACTTGCGTACCAAATTTAATGTTTTTATCTTAAAAAAAAGTTTTGGGGGTGAGCCACCGGCTAAGGACACTTGGTATATTATTAATGATGAAACAATTTAACGTTTCATAATAACAACAATTTTCTGATTTATTTACCCGCTTTTTGTATCTGAATCAGAAATCAAAAGAATCTTGAGTCATATTTTCTTGCTAACCGTATTCGTCGCAGTGGTTCAAACAGTATTCAGATGTAAATATGAAAATTAAGAAAATAGGTTTCCAAAACATTGCGTCACAGCCCCATAGGCTTTTAGGTTAAGATTGTGATATTTTTTTTTTGGGTTATTATGTACTTGAGTTTACACTAAAGATAAAAACAAATATACTGGAAATTTTTATCCATGTTAAAAGCTTACAAAAATGAGCGAAACAAAGTTTTTAATGAGTTCAATGTATACGTCCGCCCGACAAAGATAACTTTATTGTTTTCAAACCATTGTCCGGAATGTGGTCAAACACGGTTAAATACGTGACTTATATAACGTCACTGTTTAGCAAGAAAATGTTTTGACTCGTATTAACAATTTAAGAGAAAAGATGTAATTAATTATTTATTTTTACGCCTACGATACAGTAATTTACTAAAAATAGTGTTTGATCAAGTGAAGATGAAATGCACGAGAGTTGTGCAAATTTATTACAAACACATTCCGACAACGACGTCCTAATTAAACTGTGACGACTAGATTACCTTAGGTTTAATCACTAGTTTAATGCCGCTCCTTTATATTGCGACCATAAAATGAACGGTAATTGGTCGTTGTTCTCTTACGACACCAAAATTTAGACGACATTTTACTGTAAACCAGGCGTTTGCGAATTTGGTGACTGTCTTAGTTTATGACTTGTAGTAGTTTATTTTTAATTATAGTCAAAGTGGTACGTAAAAAATCTGACAAGAATTGCAGAAATTAGGATATTTGGCGTGCTTATTGTGCATATTAATAGAAGTAATTTGACCCACAGCACTGGAATCCCCTGACCTGTTTTACTAAAATGGCGACTATTTAAAAAATGTCTGCAATAAACAGGGTGTTTCCTAACTACGGTACAAAACTTGGAGAAAAGGTGGTGTTTCCTTAAATTTTTTTATGAAAAAAAAGTTTCTATAAACACGTTGATTCATTTCTGGGTTAAACTAAAAAAACCCTTTAACCGATTTGAATAAAGTTCGGTACACTTATTAAATGTAATAAAGCAGTAGTTTTAACTATATTAAGACAATTCGGTCCAGTAGCGTCTCAGTGAGTACCACAGCCAATATTAATAGAAAAAAAGTAGACCACTTACTTTTTATAAAGTTTTTGTAGTTTTCCCAGATTAGGCAATTAAAGGTGAAATTCTTTATATATATCTCTTCATTTTAGGGGAAAAATAAATTCACTTTAAGTCATTTTAAAAGTTGCCATAAACAGCAGAGCAAATAAAATTCAGAATTAAAAAATAATAATTTTGACTTAAGTTAATAAAAAAGTACAATTTTTCAATAAAATACACGACAGTTATTTATTTTATGGCAAATAATTGTTTTATTTATATTATTGCTTTTTATATCATGTTGTTTATGGATACTTTTTAGAAGAACTTAAAGTGGCTTTAAAGTTTTCTTTCTAAAGACAAAGCTAGACTCAAAAAATACAGGGGACTAAAAAGTTGTACTGTTATTTGCCTATCAGAATAAAATGGTGGCGTACTTTTTAACAATAATTTTGGCTGTGGTGCCCACTAAGATGCCACTGGACCCAATAATCCTAATCTAGGTGAAGCTTTACACACGCCTTGTTATATTAAATAAGTGTCATAAATTTTATCTAAATTGGATAATTCCTAAGATATTTTAAAATAAACTCCTTTTTTAAAGATTTAAGGCACGGTATCTCAGAATTGAAGCAAGTCCAGATATATGTTTATGAAAACTTTTGTTTTTCATAAATGACATAAGAAATTCCTTTCCTAAGTTTTGTACCGTAGCTAGAGAACACACTTGTATAAGCGATTTAAAAATATGACACTTTAAAGCTGCTTTTGAGTTGTAAATAAACGATTTAAAATTAAAGACGTCTTACCCATTTTTGTAATTACATTTTAATCAAAAGTGAACTATGTCAGTTATTTTTAATTTTTAACGTGTATATCATATCTTTATTAATTATGCAACATATTATGTGGTCCATCGTTTTGATATAACTTAAGGGTGTGAACTCTAATGGTAAAAACAAAAAAATTTTTTTAAATAATTACAAAAAAATATTATTATTTTTATGTACCGCTTGGACCATTAATATTCTCATTTATTGAAATACTTTCATACGTTTGGTCAAAAGTACAAGTTTACTACTTTTGAAATAATAAAAATAATAAACAATTTGTCCCAAAAACTAAAAAATGTTATAGGCAACAAAATGTTTAAATTGGATAATTTTGTACTCTGGGCTCTTTATATCAAGAAAAACACCTAAACAAAAAATTAATAAATTGGTTTAAATAGTTAGTGATACTGGTTATTACAATAAAAGATGTATTGATTTGGTTTAAAAGTTACTAACCATGGTACTTTCCTGAATTACTAAGTTTACACGTACCCTTAGTGCGCATTAGCCACCAAAGCGAATTAGCAAAAGAACGACTTTACGTGTGTTTACACGACAGTGTAGTTTTACGTTGGCGTTAAACAGCTGTTTACTATAGCCAAAATTTAAAAATTTTAAACAAATGTGTTATTTGTTTTTGCTTTCAACAGCGGATTTACATTTAAATAAATATACAGTGTAGACAAAAATAGTCCCTCCTCCCAGCTAACTTTGTATCCTTAATTTTTCTTAATAAAATTTGGGTATGACTAATGGGATGTTATAAACTACTCTTTGACGTTAAGATAATAGTTGCAACAATCAAGATGGTGGATGGGCGCCATATTTCCGAAACTAATAAAGTTAGATGTACTTAATGTTTTATTTTCTTAGAGCTCCTTAAAGTGGTTTTTAATGGTAATATAATACACAGAGTGCTTTAATAAAAAAAAATATCCACTCTTTGTCTTACCCTGTATAATAATATCAGTATCATTATTAAAAGATCTTTTAAAGGGCTTCAAAAAATACCACATTAAGTACATCGAACTCTATTAGTTTCGGAAATATGGTCGTCCAAATTAGGTATTTAGGTAATTTTTAAAGTAAAACCATTTTGTAGTAGGTGAAGGTATTGACTTTATATTCTAGGTTTGTAAAGTACTCGTCAGGAGCTTTAAACTGATGTGACGACCCTTTTCATTAATTTTTTTCCTAAGATGGCGCCCATCCGTCATCTTAATTGTTGAAAGGTTAATTTTTACGTCAAAAAGTAGTTTATATCCTCCCATTAGTTGTACCCAAATTTTATAAACAAAAATTAAGGGTACAATGGTTAGCACGGGGGTAAGTAAAAAAAAATGTATGTATGTACTATGTACTTACAATTTTCAATTTTATCCACAACATAGGATGTACCTATTAACTGCTTTAAAATAACAAGCAGGCCTGTGCCCCAATAGCTTATCTAGCTTCTTCCAAAATGGACATTTAGTACAATTATTGCCGCTGATAGAATTCGCCCGTTTTATTTTAAAATACTTAAATTTAAGGGCCTTTTATTTTACTTTCATCAAAAGAGAACTTTTTACTAATCCTATTTTACTCTTCCACAATTTTATTTACAGGGTGTTTCTAAACAAATGCGAAAAAGTTTAGGCGGTGACTCTTTGTTCAAAATAAAGGGTAGTTTGCTTAATAAATATGGTGTCAACCATTAGGGAGATATCGCAGTACAAAAATAGCAAAAAAAATATATAACGTTTTATTTTTTATCTCAAAAACAAAGAGCGCTAGTGATGAAAATAGAGTACCTATTTGCTTTCCCTATTAGGGCATTTGTTATATTTTATTATTTTGCATTACTTGGAAATTTAAATACACTACTCTTTTTGCTTTTAAGATAAAAAATAAATACTTTTTTCGTGATATCTGCCTAATAGTTGACTTTTAACTCCATGTTTATAACCGTTCGGTTTTAACAAGGAATTAATTTCTAAAATGTTTTGCATTTGTTTAGAAACACTTCTGTATGTCGGCATTCCGATACCTCTTGCCGTCTAGCATATTTAAAATGTTAATATCACGCACATGGGTTAACATAAAATGAGTTTCCAGTTCGAACCAATGGGTTATTTTTTTTCCATTGTTATTTAAAATGTTAGCGACAAATCACGAAATACTAAAAAAATAACTGAAACATAACCTAAACCTGAATATTTCTGTCTGTCAGCCGACTATAATTTTATTGGTTTGTAGCACTGAAAGATAATGCGAAATTGTGGTTGGTGCAGTTTACACGAGTGTTTAATACGAATTTAAGCGGGATCAATCTACTGATCTCGATGGATTGCCAATGTTATAATCTGCGCGAAACAAAAGTTACATTTCATGGGCTAAAAACCGGTTTGTGCGCAAGCCAGTTGAGGGTAAACGCATCCGGCACCAAACAAACTATCCGCATTATCGAAAAGAATTTGTTGACGGCGTCCTAGTTTTCTGTTCAAAGTACGGTAGCTAATGAGCGTTACGGTCAGACCGCGGACGATGGGTACGGGATGCCGGTGTTTGTATTTTGCCACGACATTTAAGTGCGCATGTTCATCCACCCACTGCGCGAGGTCGTAAAAATGCGAAAAATGCTTCTTGCCCCTGCGGATCTAAATGTAGGTTATCTATGGATCAATAGAATGGAATCAATGGAAATAGGATTTTTAAAACGGTATAAGAGTGTTTACACAGACATTTTATCAAATTCGCATTTGGCTAGTGTGCATTAATGGGCTCGTGTAAACTTAGTTAATAAGTGTGCAGAGAATAAAGTTGATTTTTATTAAACCAATAATTAAGTTTTGGCCGGTTAGTTTACTAAGTTTATAGGCAAGTAAGTTTGGGTTGCTTCCAATTAAAAAAAAAAGGATGAAGATCTTGGAAACTGTAAGTTAAATAAAGAACATGTTTTTAAAAACTTGCATGTTTGTGTCTACATTAAAATAATAATTAATAATAGCTAGTCGTAAAAAAACTTTTTTCACCTCAAGATTTGTATTTAAATTATTTTTTTATCACCAAATATTAAGTGCTCCTAAATATTGTTTCTTATACAGTGAATTTCAATTTACATGAGCCTTACCCTATAATTCTTTTATTAGTAGAGTTGTAAAAAGAAATTCTAAAATACGTTGATTTGTGTTTTAAGGGGGACACATTTTTGTGCTGAATTTACTTGTCTAGGGTTATTCCCTTTGCTAACCAAGACAAAAATAACTATTTATTTGCCAATTTTGTACTCTATAGATGGTATGTGGATAAGGGCTTTTAACTAAACGATTCATTACCCTAAATGGCAATTTTGCTTTACGACGTCATGATGCTCTGGATGAGAATTTAAAAAGCAAAATGGTTAAAAGCAAGTGCCAGAAAAAGAGCTGGTGGCGCTAAACACACTTTTAAAAAACATAGGTGTCGAACATAAATTTCCTTCTTCTTTTGAAGTCGGTTAAAAATTTGATTTTAAATGACGCAGTGAGATGATTATAGGGGGTAAATTTTATTAAATTATATTTGGTTTAACACTTTTACTTCATTTACCAAACTTCGTTACTAATACTTAATATAGAGTGCGTATTAAAAGTCGGGACCCCCTCGTAACTTTTAAATTCTTCAGTACTTCTTTATGAACATTTTGGGACTTTGGTAACAAAACATAAATCAACATAGCTCTAGCTATTTTTTTGTATAAGTTGACACATGGGAAAATTGAATACGATTACCTGTTGGGTAAAGTTTTATTCAGGGTGCCCCGAAGGAGCACCAGACAATATTAGTTGTATCATTGTATTCGACACCGCACTAACTATGGTCAGCGAACAACATTGTTAAAAATTATAGTGAATACTTTGAAGAATATGACATTTTTAGATATCAAATAGAAAAATTTAAAAGTGTTCTTGCAGACCGTAGTTTGGGGCGATTCTAGTAAAATCAAGGGACTAGGACTATTAAACTATACAGTGCATTCCAGTTAAAACCAGCCACCCCCAATAATTTGGTTATTTGTACACTTATAAAAAATCCTGAAATACATCTCCTCCCACCAACACAAACGTCAAAAGTTTAAATGGGAAAGAGGGTTAGGTGGTACATCATTTTAAAGCTCCTGACAAGTACTTTATAACCCTAAAATATAAAGTCAATATCTTCAGCTACTACAAAATGGCGGTACTTTAAATATTACGCAAATACCTGATTGCAATGGCTGTATTTCCGAAACTAATAAAGGTATAAGTGCTTATTGTAGCATTTTCTTAAGATTATTTTAAAACTCTTTTAAATGGTAATACTAGTGATGATATACAGGGTAAGATAAAAAGAGCATATTTTTGAATGAAGCACCCTGTATATTATATTATCAATAAAAAATATTTAAAAGAGATTTAGGAAAATTCCACATTAAGTACATCTTTCTTTATTACTTTTGGAAATATGGCCATCCCAATCAAGTATTTGGGTAATTTTTAAAATACCGCCATTTTGTAGTAAGTTGTCAGGAGCTTTAAAATGATGTACCACTTGACCCCTTTCCTATTTAAACTTTTGACGTTTGTCTTGGTAGGGGAGGGGATAACCTTAAATAAGTAAATTTTGACACAAAAAGTCTCCCTAAAAAAATTGACGTGTTTTAGGACCTTTTTTCAAGCGTACAAATAACGTAATTGTAGGGGGTGGCTTGTTTTTATTGGAACGCACTGTATATAATTTACTATTTAGAGAATTACAACTCTGTAAGTTTTTGTATCTATTGAAATAAATAAATAAATAAATAAATAAATAAATAAATAAATAAATAAATAAATAAATAAATAAATAAATAAATAAATAAATAAATAAATAAATAAATAAATAAATAAATAAATAAATAAATAAATAAATAAATAATTAAATATTTAATTAATTACTTAATTAATTAATTAATTTTAAACTAGAAATGACAGATATACATGTCAAATTAGGAATGCGGGGTTAAAACTAATGGGCCTTTCATTTTTTTTTAAATAGCACAGGTCCATTACTTTTAACCTCCTGACGAGTACTTGATAACCCCTGAACATAAAGTCAATATCACTAATGTGCTATTTTCCAAAAAGCTCTTCTAAAGATTTTTTAATGGTGGTATTGGTAATATTAAAAGTTAGGAAAAATTATATATTTTTTTAATGACCCACTCTGTATATTATATCGATGTCAAAAAAAAATTATTAGACCTTAAATAAAATACTACATATACTACATAAGTATTTGTAACTATGTATACAGGGTTACCAGTAACTCAACCGACAAACTTAAAGGGGTGATTCTACAATAAAAAATAAGAAAATTACCTTATATGAACATTTTATTATGTCTTAAGTGTCTTAGTTTTGAAACTACTAGATGTTAAAAATTTAAAAAAATATATAGTTTTTAATTATAACTTTGGAACCAATTATAATATTTAAAAAAAATTAAAAGACATCTTCTATTCATCAGAAGACAATTTTTGAGATAAAAGAAAAAATATTTTTACCAGTGTTGTCCATAAGGGGTTTAGGGTAAATATTTTTTGAGAAAAAAATGGTACGCCACTGCATTTTTCTAAAATTAAATATTTTTTGATTCTTCGTTCAGTTTAGAACAAATTTGATCTCTTGACTTTTTCGCGTAAATACATAGAAACCAATTCTTGGCATAATCAAGTCCCTATCTTATTAGAGAATAAAAATAACAATGGATATTTTTTACTGTAGAATTTGATATTAGCAATACGAAATCACCATGCCAAAAAATGGTTTTTATTTTTTTATGCAAAAACCGTTCATCAAACAAAAAAATCAGGAGATCAAATTTGTTTAAAACTAATCGAGGATTTAAAAAAATAATTTTATTTCAAAAAATGTAGTACCATTTTTTTATTAAAAATTATTTACCCTTTTGGACGACCCTGGTAATTTTTTTTTCTGGTATGTCAAAAAATTTCTTCTAATGCATAGAAGTCTTTTGAATTTTTTAAAAATATCTTAGTTAGTATAAAAGCTATATTTAAAAAAGATATTTTTTTTTTAAATTTTTAAGACCCTGTAGTTAAAAACTAAGGCGTTTAGGACATATGTTCATATAATTTTTTTTTATTGTAGAATCACTCCCCGAAGTTTGTCGGTTAAGTTACTAAACACCCTGTATTAGTTTGAACAATATGGCCATTCATATCAAATATCAGGGGCTTTAAAACAATGGGCTACAAGACCCACGCTCTACTCTTAGTTTAACATTTTTATTTGTCATTGCTTGCCTAAAATTTGGTTTATGTTTTCTTTACAAGCACTGTATTAAACTGTTTTTTTTAATCTTTGGATAATCTATGAAGGCTAAAAGCCTGAATACTAACGTACCGTGGACGTCTTAAGCAGGGTAAAAAGAAGTTTGTTAACACGGGACTTAAAAATTTGGGGGAAAAGAAAGACCTCCGGTGGCAACAGGTTCCATATTCTAGAAACTGGAGGAATAAAAACGAACAAAGTGGGAAGCTCAGGGCCTATCGAGTTGGACCGTATAGGAATGCCTACGTGCGACACCACGAGTTTCCCTGTTGGGAGTTGCAAGTGGAAGAATTATACTGGATAATTCGTCGAAGCAGAAAGCCGTAAAAGCACAGCTTGACAATGGGCAAGAGAAGGAAGTCATTCAGTAAGTAAAGGATCATTAATGAAACGAACAGCTCTTCCTTGAATGGCATCAAGTATGCTAAGGGTTATGGGGGGACGCCATCCCCAGACATGAGAACACTATTCCAGAGAGGGTCGAATTTGAGACACATACAAAGTGTATAAATTGGAAGGAGAAAAATACTTTTGGCTCGGAAAAGAAATCCAAGCTTTTTTAAGCCGCTGTGGCTATAGATACAATGTGTTTATTCCAGTTATCGTTATTCTCAAATGACTGTATAATAAAAAACTGTAAGCTTTTAAGAAATAAAAAAATGGTAATATGCTAAATATCTAAGGGTTAACCCCCAAATTTTATCTCTCTTTCTTTTTATCTAGTTGTAGTAACAGTATTCCTTGACATATGCTCTGTGTCCTGTTAATTTAGTTTATAAATATATTTAATTACAATGTGCTTTTAAATTGTTTTGTGGGTTTTTTTGTCATACGATATGATTTTGTTATTTTATTTTCTCCCGTATTCAACTAAATTGAATTTCGGTTCGCGTGAATTTATACCGCCTGTTGCAAGAGGGGTGTCTGCTCTTTTCAACCCTCTACCCTCTTCGGTGTGTCTTAAAGTCAGGTGAATCTGATGGATGAAACTAACCCTCGACTTTTCCATCTTAACTCATCCTTCTTTTTCCCAACCGACGCACGGTTTGGCGGGCTCATTCTTGCGTTCGTTTTAAAATAATAAGACTTTCAGAGAATTAATTTTAAAAGTGTTGTATTATGTTTGCTTTTATTTCCTTGACAGTTTTTAAATGTAGATTTATGATCTAACTAGATGCTTAAGGCATTGTCGTTCGATAATGATAATTAAAATAGTAAAACATTATTATTATTTTTACCTATCGTCAGTCCACAAAGTCTGTATGAGTAAATCTAAATATCAACGGGGAGCTGTTAAAAAAATATGACTGTTTTAAATTTAATTAAAATATTGTGTTATTTTGAATAGTTAAAATTCCTACTTATAAAAATGTTTAAAAAGGCCATGGCTAAACGAGAGCCGATGGGATTGGGGCGCCAAAAATCTCGTTCAATTTAATGCATCCAAAACATAATCATGTTCCTTGTCGCGAAAAAAATCATCAAACACTCATTATTTGCTTATGACTGGCCAGGTTTTGCAGAGCGGGGACACATTTAACCTTGTGGGCGTCACATTTGAGAATAACCTTAACTGGCATTAACACATTGTATCTATAGCCACCGCGACTTCAAAAAGCTTGGATTTCTTTTCCGAGCCAAAAGTATTTTCTTCTTCCAATTTATACACTTTGTATGTGTCCCAAATTCGACCCTCTCTGGAATATTGTTCTCATGTCTGGGGAATAGCATCCCCTACAACCCTCAGCATTCTCGATGCCATTCAAAGAAGGGCTGTTCGTCTTATTAATGATCCTTTACTTACTCAAAGACTTCCTTCTCTTGCCCATCGTCGAGCTGTGGGAGATCTATCGCTCTTCTATAGATACTTTTTCGGCTTCTGCTCCGACGAATTATCCAGTATAGTCCCTCCTCTTGCAGCTCCCAACAGAGAAACTCGCGGTGCCGCGCGTATGCATTCCTATACAGTTCAATTGGACACGCCCCGAACTTTCCATTTCGTTCGTTCCTTTATCCCTAGAGTTTCTAGACTGTGGAACCTACTGCCAGCGGAGGTCTTTCCTTCCCCCAAATCTTCAAGTTTTTAAGTCCCGTGTTAACAAACTTCCTCTTACCCTGCTTAAGACACCCACGGTACGTTAGTATTTAGGCTTTCAGCCTTCGTGGATTGTCCAAAGAGTAAAAAAAATGGTACTGTTGAATAAACAACAAAAAAACCGTCCTTCAGCGGCGTTTTTGATTTACGTCTATTAAAACCGCCGAAAATTTAAATTAATTTGGTATTACCGGAGGCATTTGCTTAGTGTATCCGTAGATGCCGCCACACCGTCTGACGGCAATGTATCATATCTTAAAAACCTCCGAAAATTCGTTAACATAAAGTTATTGTAAAATCAGTTATATCTGATAAAAAATACAACTAGATAAAATGGCGTACTACACTTTTTCTTTATGGCCACTGATAATCCAATATCACCTATAATAAATCAATTCACAGTTGGTGGGAATATTTATCTCATTTGTGTAAAATCTCCTTTGTATATCATTTTTGCCGATTTCAAAATTTAAAATTTATTTTTTTGCACTGCAGTTAGCATACAACTTTGATTATCTTGTGCCACCACTAAAACTTGATTTTTAACTTCTTGTTATTTATATATAACCTGATTTTTATTGTTTCCCTATGTATCCCTGTTATATTTTTATTTGTGAAATCTTTAAACCCTGCATTTCCATATTAATAACCATATATTTATTAATTTCCGAGGCCGTCTTTATTTGTATCAATTATCTAAGTACAGTGTGGCATCACCTGCTTTTAAAAATAAACCTGTTAACTTTTACTTTAAAATAAATATTTTGCATAAAGCATTCCTCACACAATCAATATTATTAAAGCAATATTATAACGAAATATATTATGACATTATAATATTATGTCAATGTACCCCTTACACGTTCACTAAATGTTATTGATTAATATCAATATTGCTACAATAATATACATAAATTCTTTTTCCTACGACCACTTGTGAAAATAGCAAATAGCAGACTGGTTTCATGCCTAGAAAATGCGTTATATCACACTATAGTTGCAAAGTACTTTACAGAACTAGTGTTGCAAAGTACTTTACAACACTCGTGTGATATATATTATGATGTCATTCTAAAAACTGCTATTGGTTTTACAAGTGACATATTATTTATTGTGGTGACAGTAAAAAACTTTTACTTACCTTAAACAGTAGAACCGAAATTAGCGAAAATCATCTTATTAACGTTAAGTTACTACACATTATAAGCTTTCTTCTAATATTAAAAAGATAAATAATAAAATTTATATATATTTTATAGAGGCAGCCTTGCCGCTTGACCGTTCGACCTAAAGCGCCAGAGAAAAACTCCTATAGATTAAATTCCTTTCTCTCTGTCTTCGTGTACTCAAATAACTAGTAAAATCTTTTATTTAATCCCTTAATGTAAACCTAAGGCTAATACACACTTTATAAATCCACTTTCTTTTATCCATTCATAAATAGAATCAGACCCTTCCCACGTTGCCAAATGCTTTCCATATTTTGCATGGTATAACTGACGTTTAGTTGTCGTTTTTTCACCTTTAGGACTTTAGGTTATACATTTACAATTTCCATTTTATTTATATATTTTTTAAAAATATGAGGAAAAAATGTAATTTTACTTAATTTTACATGTGATGTTCAGTTTTATTAAGTCGTTTTACCAATTTTACCCCACCCAGCACCCCTTTTCACTCCCCGGTCCCGTAAGTTTGTTTACTGATATTGTTTTAAGAACGGAATATTTTGGATATGCGCCACTTAGTTTTATTTAGAGGAGTGTCTAAAATATGTAAGTATTAATAATTTTTTAAAACCCTTAAAATAGCAGAAAACCGTATTAAACTATTACCTAACCAAACCATACAATTTTTATTAAGTGAGGGCGTTTTTAAATTCCAAATTGATAAAGGTTATATAATGCTTCTAGGTAGGTGATTTTCGATGTAAAAATATTGTCAAAACAGTATAATATAGCAGTGAGGAAAAGTACCTATCACACTAGTGTTACAAAGTAAAAATCACCCTAGTGTTGCAAAGTTCTCAATTGTTTTTTATTTTTCTGTGAAGACAAACAAACTTAAAATTTAGTTTTTGGTGACTAATTTGTGGTCGTAGGAAAAATAGTGTACAGTACTCGTGTGAAAATGACTTTCTTACACTCGTGGTTCGTCGCACTCGGCTAACGCCTCGTGCTACAATATTCCCACTCGTGTGAAATTGGTCATTTTCCACACTTGTAATGTAATATAATATTACTACAGGATGTATAAAAAAATCTAAATAGATGCCTTAGCGCTTTCAAAAACCTTTGTAAGTTATGAAGGATCTTGGAAAAACTAAGGTTAATTATTCAAACAAATTGTAAAACTAAATTCAATAATTTAACTCAATACAATTTAATAAACTAAATAATTATTATTTAATGTCCGTAATAATAATACTGATGATTACCGACTTCGGTCCTATCGGAAAAATAAGTTTTTAAATTCTATAAGTTTTTCTCAAATAAACTATTTTTAAAAAGGCATATAAGGTAATGCACTTGAATAATTAAGGCGTTGACAATCAGAGCGGACCATCCCAAAATAAGAAAATAAGCTTTAACAATTATTTTCTGTAGAATAAAATGTATTTATCAGGGCCAGTGTAAACTAAAAATTATTTAAAAGAAAAGTGGTAGCTAACTAAGTTCACTTTGACCTCGATAATATTGATTTTATATGATTAAAAATACGGATAGTGCGCTTTGGTTCTCAAGGCCTCAATTGTGTTTCTAATATTTATTTTGAATTATATTATTGGTTAATATAACCTTATACTGTTTATTAACTTTAAAACAACTTTTAATACATTGCGATTTAAACTAGTTTTTACGTAAAAATATTTTTAAAATGCAGTAAACTAAAGGAAAATATTGTCCCTTGCGGTTAATTTAAACTGCTTACATAAGCAATTAGGCGTACAAATCTGGACGACAAAGCACAGACGGAAGGACATTAGTCTTGTCTAAAGGACTACAAGGACGAACGTCTGTCTGCACACACGCCGCCGTTTTATTCTGTCAAGAAGAAGTATCGCGGATATTATTCGGTAGTTTTTGCACCGTCACCGATATGATAAACTAAAAATTAAGTAAGAATGTTTTATTAACCGACTTTAAAAAGAAGAAGTTTATTACTTCGCCTGTATGTTTTTTGTGTATTTAACGCGATTACTCCATCAATTGTGGAACGATTTTAAAGATTTTTCTTTTATTTTAAAAAGGGCACTTTTGCGGTGGTACCTTAAAAAGCAAATCAAGATCCCAACGGAAAAAGGTACTAGATCTATTGTTTTCTCTCTGCCATACGTTATTCGTGCGGCAAAGCTGCTTCTAGACTGGTATATGCTCAAACATCAGGGGTGCATTTAGAATCAACAACCTTGTGGTAAAATTTACCCTTTTTACTGAACTGAAAGAGAGACTGCAGTAAAAAGAGCAGAAACGTGTAATTTAATTATTGACATTGGGTGGTCATGGTTAGTTCTGGTTAGTTGAATTTTTTTTTTATTAGTTTTATTAGAATATAAAGAAACCATTAAAAATAAAAAGAAAATAATTAAACCGACTTCAAAAAATATATTAAATTCCCTAAAAATTAAAACTAATAAATAAAAAGTCGGGTAATAACAAATGCGCTAAGCTACTAAGTGTTAATGATTAAATAAGCAAAAGCTTTTCATGGTTTAATTTCACATGTTATTACCCGACTATTTTTTTTTTTTCATTTGATTGAGTATTATTTTATTTTTTTTTAATGGCTTTATTCTTTTAAGTCTTTATCTTATTAAAGTTTGTGTTAAATTGTTTCCCGTTTTAATATTCACAGGCAAAGCACCTTAAACACATTTTAAACAAATACAAATAGTAGTTTAAAATCTAAATCAACGTTTTGGTGGAATTTAGTTATACAACTTTCTTTTCCCATTTTGTCTGCATGTTAATAGGGGTAATTAGAGTTGTCACACTCAAAACCTACTTGGCTTGCACCTAAACAAGGTCTTGTCATTATAATTTGTTTCAGAGGTGTTGAATGTTTCGTCACATTACGCGACGTCATATCGAGATTAGGGCAGGTCGTGTATGTGACATATATTTAACTAATAAAAAAAATTGATGTTGAAATAAATTCGTAAGAATATTAATTAACCTACCAAAGTTACTTTATTTATAAAAGTTTAAACGCATTGGAATGAAAATAATTAAATCTTACATTAAATACCGCACTTACGGGTAATAGAGTTTACCTTTTTAAAAAAAAACTCCTTAAAATTAAAAAACCAAAAGATTCTGTTCGGATTTGTAAATCGTTACAACACATTTTAAAATATTGACTTATATTTATAATGCTAACACTTTACAGTCTTGGATTGAAATCAGAAAACAGCACTTAATATTCAAAATTGTTTTGAAGACCTTAAGGTCAAAGCACACTAGGCGCTCAAGTGTCGCTACGCTCACGGTTAAATCAAATAGTTTACATGTTTTTTTAATGATTGATCTTGAATATAACATATCAAATATTAGACCGGCCCTTCAGCGTACCGAGACCTGAGCGCCTAGTGTGCTTTGACCTTTACGCTGCACAAAAAATTTGCGTTCGCAATGTTGCAGGTTAAACACAAGTTCACAGTAAAGCAAAATAGGTTTGGATAGTTGGTTAGTTCAAAATAAGGGTATTCAATACCAATAATTTTTTAAATTTACGTTTTTTTTATTAATTAAAAATTATTGAGAATAATTGAGATGGCTAAAATATCGAAAAACAATAATCACAGTTGTTGACATTTGATTGATTACCAACAATTTCTTTTAAAGTTAGGTCAGGGACGGTATTTTTTTGTCCCTCTTGGTTAGACCGGTAAAAAAGATGAACAAGGTATAACAAAACATCCAACACCTCTAAAATAAACTATATTTAAGTCTCTTAAATCAGGACAGATTATTTTAAAAGGTACACTCGTAACTTAAAAAAAAAAATCTTATATTATTAACATCCACCATTTAAAATTTTTGTTTAATTCCTATTTTAATTTTTCTTTTTAATTTGGCAAAAAGATATATTGTGAATTTGAAAAGTACAGGTAAAGTAAGAAAATAAACATTTTCTGGTTGGATAACCCTGTATGTAAAACAAACAATATCTTTTGCACAAAGTTAATTAAAATTTAGGTAAATATTTTTGAAAAAGCGAAAAAACACTTTAAACGTTTATTTACATTGCGCATTTTTTGACATTTATTTTAATTAACAGAGGGTATCTTTCTCAAAGGAAAGAAAGCATATAAACATTTAGGTCACCCTGTAGAGTATTACATTTTTGGTTTTTACAAAAAAATCTACACGCGTGATTTATGTATTATAGTATAGTCTTATCCATTCCAAAAATATAATAATATACAGGGTGTAATGTTTACATAACTTAAATTTTACATACGTGGTGTGATGTTAAAAATAAAAAAAAAGGCTTAACTGGTATTTTATGTAGTGTATTATAAACGATATATACCTATAAAGATTCCTTTTATTTTCCTCATTTCTTTCCAAAAATATTACGTTTGTCCTACTGCGAAATCTCTCCATTATTATTCTTAAGTGAAGACTAACGATTATTTTACTAGATCGAAAAAGCGTTTTCTAGTAAATTGAAGGTATTTATGCTTTCCAAATATAAAAAAAATAACCGGAAAAATAATAAAAGTAAAGTGAATAAATTTAAAAATGCTTTTAAAGTAATTAACTTTTTTAAATTAAACGAGGTCAGTATACCAATATTTATTTATTTGTAAGATAAATTGAATATAATTGACAAAAAAATGTTTTTAATTTTAATAAACTTTTTTATGCTTTTAAGTGTTTTCATATAAAGTAAACTAACAAAATTGACCCATTACGCTTATTTAGCCCTAACTATATTAAAATTATTGTGTACAGTGGCGTCTTAGTGGGCATTGTGGCCAATATTATTAAGAAAGAAAAATAAGCCAACGATCTTTTTAGTAATTTTCTTTTGGATAATTTAATTTTTTTTGTTTGGCTTCGTGGCCGATTTGCCAGTACTCGCAATTAAAAACTTAAAAATAATAATTTTTAGACTTTTGTTTTTTGATTGCATCTAGCTTCGTTTAAAGAAAAAAAATGAAGCCACTGAAACTTTATTTAAAAAGTATCCCCAAAGAACATAAAAAAACAAAAATTAAAAAATAAATAGTTTTGACCTTACAGTTAGTAGAGTAAAATAACAACCTTTGGATAAAAACACAACTTATTTACTATAAGGTCAAAATAGTTTTTTTATTATTATTCTCTGTGTATGAATACTCTTTAAAATATGTTTAAAATTGCCTTTAATGTTTTTTCCAAAAAACAAAATTGCATACGAAGAAACTGCAAGACACTAAAAAGTCTTTCTTTAGTTTAATATATATACAAGCTGTTACAAATTTGAGAAAAACCCTTAGCATCTTGAAAACAGTAAGAGATACAGGGTTAGTTAAATTGAAGCAAAGTTGCCCATCTTTATGCTTATCAATAATCCGTTTTAAAAATTTAAGAATTTGCAGCCGTTCCGGAATTGTCCGACAAAAACCGACATTTTTCGAAACAGTTTTTATTTTTTCTCGGTTTATTTGAAGAGATATTTTAAAACTAACGACACATTACCATTGCCACTTTTTTGTTCTATAAAATGATGTTACTAAATTTAAGATCCCACGTGTTGTCTTTGAGCCACCATCATCAACTTTATTTTTTTAAATGGTAGGAATATTTAATTTTAAATTTAATGAACTTGTAATTAAATTCTAAAACCAACGATATATCACACTTTACATTTATGTGACGTTTTGAACCAAAAAATCACCATCCACTATTTTTTTCATTAAAAATTACGTTTTTATTCCAAACGATTTTGTAAATTTCCATTTAAAGGTTAGTATGCATCTATTAGTTTCTATTACTACTTATTATTATTCTTTTTAATAGTTTATTCATTTATATTTTAACTAACAAGCTACTACCATTAAGGTAATTTACATACATTAATTTATACATTATAAAATAAAGCATTTAATTTAATCAAAATTTTATCGTAGTCTGTCATAAAAAAATGGATGCATACTTACCTGTAAACTGAAATTTTGCGGGTAAGTATAAAGTTTGGGGGAAAATCGTTTTTGTAATGGCGAAATAGTTAATGATGATGGTTTTTCGATTCAAAACGTCGTATAAATGTATTAAATTTAAAATTAAATATTCCTACCATTAAAAAAAACAAAATTGATGATTGTGGCTCAAAGACGAAACGTCGGATCTTAAATTTAGTGACACCATTTTATAAAACAGAAAAAGTGGAAATTTTATTATGTCGTTAGTTTTAAAATAAATCTTTAAATAAACCCAGAAAATAATAAAAACTGATTCGCAAAATATTCGGTTTTTGCCGGATAATTCCGAGACGGCTGCAAATTCTTAAGTGTTGAATATTGTTAAGCATAAAAAGCTCAACTCCGCCAGCAACCTTATATCTCTTACCGTTCTCGAGATCCTAATGATGTTCCTCAAATTTGTAACAGTCTGTATATAACATGTATAGCATTAAGGACAATGTATACATGTGACACACATGTATACAAGGACACAAGCTTTACGCCATAGGGGTTTATCATGGCAAAAGACCCCTAAATACCAAATTTTGTAAACATAGGTTTAAGGGTTTTAAAGATATTTAGGCCCTTAATTACTTTTTGCGGAAAGTGTAGTGTATCATATCTTAACAACTAATAGAGACAGAAATTTGAAAAATTAGAAACTTACTAAATTTGATCCGTCTAATTTAATGCAATAAAAATAAATGAGGCATTCCATTTAAAAAACTAAAATAACTACGTGTAGCACAAAACTGGAAAATCTGACAACAGTGCCGATATCACTATTTAATTTCGCATGTCCAAAACACTTGGGTCAGTTGGGTCATTACGACTGGTCCGACAAGGTGTCATAAAATTGACCCTAATAAAGTGTGCCGAGATGGGATACACCCCTCTAGGTAGGTACTGCACTGCAAAAGGTTAAATTATAAAAAGAAACACTACATGCACGTAAAATTGAAGTTATGATTCACACACACACACACACACCTTTATAATGGGTTGTCTAACAGTGTTTTATTGATGTACTGTTTATTTTCCTTTAATGGAAATAGGGTAAAAACCAATAGTCTTTGACCGATTAATAAGATTTATGGCCTTCCATTTCTTAGGGGCGCAGTTTTTTTACAAATACGGCATTATTAAGGAAAACCATTATATTTGTCAAATAAAGTTTCGAATTTAATACTATATTTGCTGTTTAAAAATTAAAAGGTAAAAAAATTATATTTTAGATGGTCGGTTTTATTACAATGCACTAAAATAATCTTTTTGTTTTATTCATTTACTAACAAGACATAACCCTATTACACATTCATATAATATAAAATCTGCTCGCAAAATTATTTTAAAATTTACTGCCGTATTCAACCAGCTCTTACTAATATTTATCAGACTGATAGCCTGCTTTTTAAGTAGGTTATTAGTCTGATAAATATTTGTGAAATCTTATTAAATACAGCCGTTAATAGATTTTTATTAATTAGATTAACTTACTTAGGCTATTCATTTATCTAAGTACACTCTAACAAATCTCGCGAGTAGCTTTCATATCATCATAGAGTAAGGAAATTATAAGAGTTATCATGGAATAGCCGATTTAAGGACAGGTCATGCGAAAACTCCCAATAGAATTTTATTCGTTTCTCGTTGAAATACCGCCAGTTAGTCATTTAAAGTGTAAACTGGAAAATGACCGCCGCAAAAGCGGTACGAAAATTTTAGCATGCCATGGTTTCTCTTATCCGTAGGTATGTTACTTTATGATATCATATAAATTGTGTAATTAGGTTATAAGTTCATGGTAAAAATTTTAAATGCAACCTTTTTTATTCTTTCTTCTTGAAGCTGGTTTTAAAATAGTATTTTTTTAGTTTATAGTGATCGCTAGACAAATTTCTTAGTGTGTTGATCTTATTTACCATATTATTGCTGGAAGGTCGTTTGCTGATTAATTTCGAACAGGCCAGCTATAATACGATTAGGTATTTCCATTAAGGACTCTAAAAACCTAAGTTTACCAAAGATTTGGATGGATAGGAGCAACGAAATTTAATTTACATTCGTATTCTCAGGTCAGGTCCTTTTATTTGATACCGATATTATAGGAAAGCAAAAACAACAACTTAGTCGGTATATTGGCTTTAAAGAGATGTTACTTTGTTTTTTGAGTATAGTGAGAAGATTTTAAAACTGAAAATTTGGTACCCTTTAAAACTAAATAAAAAAAAACATGAGAAAAGCCGCCTATAGTCTGACTATTTTACAGAAAGGCGGCGCCTTCTTTACAGCGCCGCGTCCATAGAGACACCTGCATCAAGCGGCATATCATAAACGAGTAAAAGTTAGCAAAGGCGGCCCCGAAGACAAGCCTGCCGATACCAAAACTTTTTGTAATTTTTTTACTTAAAAGCAGCAAATTTACAATTTAAAAATGTTCTTACTTTAACTCCCAGCATACTTTTTCAATCTGATATTATAGGAGAGTGCATTATAAACATATAATTTGCCATTCTGAGAAGTTCGCTATATCCGCTTTATATTGATGCAGCATTGGATTTAGGGGCGGCCCCCGGCGACATTAGGTATAACTTTATAAAAAAGTATTAATAAAATCTTTAACCAACTGTTACTTGTTACACAGGTAAAGAAAATTTAAAAAATGTTTTGTTGCTTTTTAAAATTTTTAAGAATAAAACATTTATTTTTGCTTACATAAGAAGCTCCCCTCCCCTTAAAAACCCTAAATTCCCCCTCCACCACTACGGTAAAAAAATAAAATTCAACACTAGTGACGTAACTTCTTATTTGACACCTATATTGTAGGACTTTACTTACCTAACGCAATTAAAAAGCCCTGCTTAGAATCAAAAATTTGTTTTTAATTTTTAAATATTAAAAACTCTTTAGAAATCTTACAACAGATGAATCCTTGTAGAATTCTGGAATTTACCCATCCTTTCATTTTATTTTATTAAAGTCTGTATTTAAACTTATAACAACCTCTATAAAGTCGACCTATAATTTCACAGATACTTTAACTTTTTTGCTTTTATATAGTATCCACAACTGAGCAATAAAATTGTAAAAAGAAATGAAAGAGAAAAGTCAAGTGCTTTTAGAGCGAGTTGTATATTAAAAGGTCAGCGTCGTAAACCTAAAGTACAGTAATGTCAGACAGTCATTCGTATCACGCTACTTCCTTTCATACATGTATACTAGATAAATTTTGTGCATATACCACAATGATTTACAAATACTATTTCTTTATACATTTGCTGACTGACTTAGTTGTAAGGCAAATTTTTATTTAAAACACATATTTTTTGTTTTTTTTATACAACAATACATAACTTATTTATGCCTTGCTAGATTAAACACCGTCGAATTTCGACGGATTTGTAATTGGAAAAATGAAAATGCAACAACAAAACAACAGAAAATGTATTATGCCATGTAAGGGATATACCGCTCATATAAATTTACCACATACCTAAACCCCTAATATGAGCTACCCCCTGTAAAGTTCTCTTTCTGAAATGCTACGAATTTCGAAGACTCTGGTAGCCATTGAACATATTGTAATACATTCAACCTTCTATATAAAAAATTTTTTTAGCAAAAAAAACAGTTTATTTTTATTAAAAAAAATACGGACTAAAAAATTTAAAAAAAAAACATATACATTGTTACAGTACAAATCTCAGGTGCTTGCTTAAACACTTAGCCTAGCATTTTTTTATTAATTTTATTAATTTAATATATTTAAAAAAAAGAAAATTACCGACACACGGTGTTATCATGCGGTCACCCATCCAAGTTCTAACCCTGCCCCACGTCGCTTGACTTTAGTGACTGAAAGGGAACTTATATCGTAGGCGTCGGCAATATCACCAGGGCTGGATTTAGAAGGATTTAGAAGGCCCTGGGGCAATAAGCCTGTGGGGCCTCCCTCAAAGTAAAAGTTAATGTATTTTGTACCCAAGTAAAAATTGAAAAGCAAAGAAAAAGGTCCCTACCATAAATACCTAATGGAAATTTGTACCCAAAATAAAAGTTATAATTACTTTAAAAAAATAAAATAATAAAATATTTAATATTAAGTTACTTACGATACAAAGGTTTTAATCTATAAACGAAGGTTTATTAGTTTTTGAGTTGAAATTATTTTAATCCAGTAAAATAAAATCTTAACAAAAGGGGACTAATAAACCTTTGTTTATAGATTAAAACCTTGTATTGTATGTAACCTAATATAAGATATTCCATTTTTTTTTCTTTTAAAGTAATCATAACTTTTATTTAATTGTGTAAGAACAGCGTGGTTCATTATAGTATATAAAGGTTTTAATTTCCTTAAAATCTTAAATTAACTTTTCAATTTTATTCTGGAGAAAAGCCAAATAATATTTTGTTTTAATATTATTAATTGCATTAAGGGGGTAATTTATCACCAACTTAGTTACATTGAATAAGTCCAGTGGCGTCTTGAGAGGCAACTGAAGGAATATTTCCAACAAAAAACGGTACGCCACTGACTGTGTAAATGTGTGTTAAATTTTTGTGATTTTTTTAGATTAAGCAAATAAAAATTCTGCTTTGGTATTTCTTATTTTTTTGTATCTTGTTTCGTTTAAGAGGAAAAAATAAAATTTAGTTAATTGCATATTTTTAGACCATAAAAAAGCGTTGCGATTTTTTCTTTTCAGGTTTTATAATTTTTATTTAGCAATTATGTAATAAAAATAATAAATACCTATTTATATATGGTTTACATCCAGTATAATAGTTTTTTACTAAAATAAGTGTTTTTGATTTTTTTGGTTTTTTGAAAATTTTAACACCCTGTATCTCAAAAGTTAAGACGTTTAGGAACCTAGAACCCGGAACCTAGAATAAGCTAAGAAATAATAACCCTGTATTTTTAGCCATCAATTAAATTACACCCTGTATAAAGGGTATAATAATTAATAATAAAATTATTAAAATGTTACCTAATATAAAATAAACATAAATAAGTTTAATTTTGCGTAAAACTATTAACTTGTTTGTTAATCGGCGTCGTTTTGGCGATACGTTTAAAGCATAAACGCCTTGCATAATGGACATTCTATGAGCGCACTGACCGAACTTTGCAGCCATAATTTCTCTTATTGATTATACAATTTAATGGCACCATTAGCTCTAAAAAACTATAAACACATATCGAATGTACGAATCAATATTGGGATTCCTGTCATATTCCCATTATCGACAGACATTTATGTTGTAAATTTAATATCGGTTTTTATCGTGGCACATTAACGTTAACTATTTTGATCCACATAAACCTAATAAAAATATCTAAATATTTCACAAATATGCATAGTGCAGAATGCAAAATGGGAAAAGTATTATAATTTTATTTTCAACGGCTTTTAAAAAAATGTGTTTTCAATCGTTATCATGAACATAAAGTTCTCCATTTTAGTACAACGTATAAAAGTGTTGAAAAAGTACCTTTATTTAGAATTTGCCTTTTTTTTATATGTTGAGCGTTTTGTTTTAGTGCCTACAAGAATCTATTTTAATATAAAAATTATGCAATATAAAGGTAGGCATCCACTAGGGACTGACGGGCGCACAGGCGGACGGGCCAGACCACTGGTGCATTGCCCGTCTTGTAAACAAATTAGAGTCCGTCCATTGGAAGCGCGACGGACGGCACAGTATTTTACTGTTTTAATAAATTCGCCTGCTTGGCTGGCGTTAAGCAAGTGGGCCGCATCGAAACCTATTTCCCGCCTGGCTTGTACAAGTCAGAGTGCGTCCATTAGAAGCGCATCTCATGGGAACAGACGACGAAGCATTTTTCTTTCGCTTCTTAGGCGGATTTTTGAATAGTGCGCTGAGCAAGGGCGTAGGCAGAATTTGGCTTATGGTGGGTTGGCAAGATACAACTAATGATAGCATAAACATTTACTTAGAAAAATGTATATATTCTGATAGCTACCTGTGTAAATAAAAATATATAATAATTATGCATTTATAAAGTCGTAAATATTGCCGAGTACTAAAATAAAGACATATATAGTGTATCTACGTAAGTTGGCGTAATAAGAAAAACTTTTTATTATTAATTTTTTGACAAAAAAATTCTTTATAAAAGGCTCTGCATGGTCCAAAACCTAAAAAGCAACCATCAAATATCAAATAGTATTAAGTCCTCTACGAGGTTTAGCCAAAAATGTTCTTTTTGCTTGAGAGTAAAGTACCTGTATTTTTGTTATTATTAAAAATTGTTATATAAAAAGATGTTTACAATTAAAAATTACTTCTAAATATACAATTTTGTTTGTTTACAAAAAAATGATTTTTTTGTAAACAACAGATAATGGTAAAAATTAAGATTTGTACATTAGTGCAAAACATTTTAGAAATATAAATATCATGAAACAGTTTTAAAGAAACTTTTTAAACGTATTGTTATTAAACAAGAAAAATGAACATGCAGTAATGTACAAATTTTAAATTTTATCAATTTTCACAGAAAAATGTTTTTTTTTCTTTAATAAACAAAATTGCATATGTAAAAGTCATTTTTAATTTAAAACATTTTTTTCTTTTAAGAACTTGCGATATTAGGAAAAATGAAGGTTCTTTACTCTTGAGCAAAAGGTCAATTTCTGGCCAAGCCTCGTAGATGACACAACTTAATATCTAATGATTGTATGTATATTTTAGACCATGCAGAACTTTTTAATAAAAATAACTTTTTTGTATAAATATTATATCTACTTAAAAACAATACTACTACACACAACTAGGGAAGAGAAGCTACCCCTTCCTTGCCCCGCGCTACGGTCAATTTTTAGTTAGAGTAGAGTTTAAATAAAATAACTCGGAGACTGTTGGCTCTGCAATCTATGCAAACTAACAAACAAATTCAGCGCAGTGTACAGTTTGCTGTCGCAAGATTGGCATCTCTTTTTGCGATGATGACACATACAGCGTGTCTCTAAAAGGTGCGAAAAAATATTTTTACAAATTCTTGAAGTCAAAATATGGATCGAAACTAGTTTAAATATGGATGATTTTGTAGACATAGTGTCAAAAGTTTATTTCAGTTTTAAATTTTGATAAATAATTTTGTCTTTAATTGGTGCATTGTCACAAAAATTGACTAGGAGAAAAGAGGGTTTAAGGAGTAAGAAATTAACCCTTACTCTCTCTTCTTTAACAATAGTGCCGACCATAGTTAATAATATCTTGTGGAAAACAATTTTTTTAAGTATAGTAGGAAAGTTGTTTATTATCTTTGATGGAAAGGGTTGGTGAATTATTTGACGGGAAAATTTAAAAATGTGCAATTCGGGATGTCAAATACCTTTAGTTTTTTTTTATTGTTGTCATAAAGAAAACACCAATATCTTTGAGTTAAATAGGTGAAAAATGCATAGCAAATCAACATAAGTTTGACAAATCTTAATTGGACATCTGCGGTTGTTATGCGATCAATTTTTCAAATTTAACAAACTTGATTGTTTGCTAGCTGCTTAATATAGTTACAATGATATTAATAATCAATAGGTCGCAAAGAGCAAATAAAAAATGACTATAAGAAACTTAATAATGCAAAGTTAATTTAAAAAATATATTTTTTACTGGGCAGAAAATCACTTAATTTAATTTCGCGATTGGTAATTTCTAGCCAAATTAATTAGTTTTACACGTAGCCTAAAAGTTGTATTATTTCTGCTAACGCAGAAAAAGTTTACTTTTATCAGCTTTCTATAAACTTTTTACAGGAAAAGATTAATTATTAAAAATTAGCAACAAGTTAATAAAACATTATCAAAATTAAAAAATAAAAATTGCCTGTGTTTTAAAAAATCCACCGATTTAATTTTCTCTGAATAATTTTAACAGATTATGCAATGCAGTGATTAGTTCATAAATTAATTAAAGTTGGAAGATAATCTGAGAGATAGAAGTCAGAGAGGAAAAACGACTGCAGTGTCCCTAATTAAGATAAACGACTCGACATTATAATTAGAGAAAAACCTTTAGAAGCACGAATCGGACACTGCACAGTGGTACAAAATTTTAGGGAGCAAGTTCAATAGTCCCTGGGCCAGTAATAAAATTGACTTCATAATAATAACACTTTAAAAACCTTTTAGGGGTTTCCTTTTACGAGTCTACCACGAATATTCATACCGCCATATATGGAAGCGGCACTTTAAACCAGCCTGTTAATGTCAAATGTTTCGGACGTCAAACTGGGCAAACGCGTCACTTTTTTGTCGGACAAGTTTACCACAATGTTAATCATGCAATTTTCAAACATTGTACTAAAAATGGTAAGGGTTACAGTCATGAAACCATAAGGTCCATTGACATGTTTTGTGAATCGGATTTGGCGGGTTCGCCGTCGTAACTGTTACGATTTTCGACGCAATGTTTAAAAATTGCATGAAAAACATTGTGGTTAACTTGTCCGACAAAACATGTGACGAGTACTCGTGTTCCCCAAATTAAACAACCCTGTATCTCTTACCGTTTCTAAGATCCTTAAGCCGTATCCTTACTTAGTAACATGTTTCAAAAACTTGTTG
This sequence comes from Listronotus bonariensis, assembly GCA_014170235.1. Lineage (NCBI taxonomy): Eukaryota > Metazoa > Arthropoda > Insecta > Coleoptera > Curculionidae > Listronotus > Listronotus bonariensis. Next base: position 71,327 of record JACEGR010000941.1, on the reverse strand, counting down.
CTGACACATATTTCTATAACTTCAAATAATACTTTAATGTGAACCATTCGCAACATGTTGGTTGGTTGGTTGGTTTGAGGAGGACCTCAGTTTTTAGTTCCTTGGAAGGATCGCCCAGTGTCTCCTTCGCATGTCTTTGGCCAGGTGATGTATGCCAACGAGCAAGATGTTGTTGTTGAGACCATCTGCTTATCGTTGTTTTCGTCACCTTTTTGAATGGTCCGAGTACTGGTTCTGGACCGTTGAACCTTCTAGACGACCCAGCTCTCGCTAGTTTATCTGCTTTTTTATTGCCTTCTATTACCAAGTGTCCAGGAACCCACAGAAGTTCTATCCCGATGTTACTGGCGGCGAGCTCTTTGACATACTATTCAGGCACTCCATCGTGATTTTGGATGTTATATGATGGGCATCCAAGGCTTTTAGAGCAGCCTGGCTGTCTGAGAGAATGTGAATGATGTGGTTGTGATACCCTCTTCTGATATTCTCTTGAACGCATGCTAGAATAGCATATATTTCTGCCTGGTATACAGTGGCTTGCCTCCCTAATGGGAGGCTAAAAGTCGCTTTGGGCCTTGCCCCAATAACACCAGCACCTACTCCATCATCAGTCTTTAAGCCATCGGTGTACCAAACCAAGCCTCTGGCAAGTGATGAAGGTGTGCCATTTGTCCATATGTCAGGATTACAGCTGACCTTAAATGGTTTTTTGAAGTTGTAGACCCCAGTCATGTGGTGTGATCTTACGTTCAAGGGCTGTAGGTCGATAATTCCCGTTACCCTAGTGTGACCGTGTCCTCCAGGATGTTGTTTCCACGTCCCAGTATTTATCATTCTGTTTGCGCTATTTATAGCCTTCGTCTTGATAAAAATGTCCAAGGGCGTTAGGCCCAGGATTATTTCCATAGCCATAGAAGGTTTACTCACAACATGTTGCGGTAACAAATAACTTGTTGAAAAAACAAATAACTTGTTGCTTTTTTGTAATTAATAAATTGTTGATAACACTGTTAAGTAGCAAGTAAGGACACGGCTTAATGGTGCCGCTCGAGTTTGTAATACCATGTATACCGTGTTTTCGCCATTATACTTATGTATGATAAGAATACTTTTAAAACCTTTTAGGTGGGTTTCTTTTTACAAGTCTAGCACGAATATTCATACTGCCCTATATGGAAGCGGCGCCTTAACCTAGCTAGTCACTGTCAAATGTTTCGGGTGTCGGACTGGGTGAATGCGACTCATTTTTTGTCAGGCTAGTTTACTTTAATTTTGTGACAATTTACCAAAAATGGTAGGTGTTACAGTTATGTAACCATAAGGGGTTTGTTTTGGGATTTTTGGCACAATATTTAACAATTGCATGTAAACACGACAAAAAAGTAAGGCGTTTGTCTAGTCCGACACACGAAACATTTGACATTGACAGTCTGGGTTAAGGCCATATATGGCGGTATGAATATTCGAGGTAGACTCATTAAAAGGAACCTAACCCTTAAAATATTTTAAAAGTTATCTTATCATGAAGTCCATTTCATTACTGGCCTTAGGGCTATTAGTATTATTCTTAACCCATTTCTGAATTTAGCTTTTGGTTACCTAAACTAAAATTCCTACCTCTGTGAACACTTCGTCAGAGATCAGACAGCGTAAAATCCGGCTGCACTAGTTTTAGGTGTTATACAAACAATGAAGTCATAAATTGTTCTCTTGGTCCTTTGAACTAAAGTTTGAAACTTAAAGAACTGAGTTGTCGTTGTAAACCTGGCATTTTAATAATGCCTAAGTGGATTTTGCATTTTATTTGAATTCCTATTAAAGCCCTTAAAGTCAAAACTTATTTTGATACCTGCCTATACAGCGTGTTTTCGAAAGTTATTACCAGGTGGGAAACTTTTTATTAATTCTACAAAAAGGTCCTACTTCTAAAAGTCCTACTTGGTAAGAAAAATGACATAAACGAACACAATTAAGGTAATTTTTTACCGAGGAGTTTCTTGATTTACTGGTGAAAATTTTAGGAGGCATTGAAGAAAGCCACCCGAGGACGCACTCGGTAAATCGCAAGAAAGAAATTTCTTTTCTATTTTCCATTTCTTCTCTACTTTAAACTATGTAAAGTCTTTCGGTTCGTTTCGCACTTACTAATCGGAAATACAAATACTTGGAAGTGGAAAGACGATTTTGATCTTTCTAATCGTTTATCCTGTTCTATTTTGTACTTTGTGTTGTGTGCGGGGACATTGACGCCATTGCAATTGTGATCGCAATAATTAGCACATTTTTATTAAGTATTTTGTGGAAATAATATTCGTTTATGTTGTGTTGTTGTATGGTAATTTGTTTAAACTTTACCATTTAGATGATGTGTGAGCTTATCTACTATTTTTTTTAAAAATTAATCCATACAATCTAAAACACCGCCTAAATTCAACTTTTGCTAATTCAAATCTACCAATAGGTAATATTATCCCATTAACCTCCTTCTCCTTTTTACACTTTTTTACAGATCTTGTCGCTCTTTTTCTCCTCTAATTTTTACTTATTAAAATATCGATTGGTTTTTGACAAAACATCGTAAGCGACTTAGGTCAAGTTTTACAAAAAGCGATTTTTCTTCTCATTGCGTTATTTTAAAATTAAAAACCGAGAACTGAAATAAAGCCGTGCACTAATGTATATACAAAAAATCACCAAGTTTTGTTTTAAATAACGCAATAAGAAGAAAAAAACGTTGCCTGTAATATTTTACTTAGGTCCCTTACGATGTTTTGTCAAAAACCCATCTATTTCTTTCTTCTTTTTAGTTACAGAGCGCGGGAGCAGGTCTTCTCCTGAACTCTGTAATTCGATAGAAAGAAGAAATAGACAGGAAAGTTAGTTCCTTTCTATTTCTTGTCTTTCCTTTGTACTATTCTTTCTAAATAGTTCGGAAATCTTCGGCAGTGGAAAAATAAGAGACTACTGGACCTGAAAACGTTGGGTTCTTGTGGAAAAATGCACTTTTTGTAGACAAATGCAGTTGATATTTCTTAAAATTTACATGTTTTGTTTACTTACGTTTCATATGTCTTATTTATTTGGCAAATTCACTCATATTTTAATTAATCAAATAAATTTCCGGATTTTAAGAGTTTTTTTAGCCTGATTAAAATGTATCTAGTTTTTTTCTATTTTGTATATAAATTACTCAGGAGAAAAAAAGGCAACAAGATTTGCGGGTAAAAGGGATAGAGTTAGCAGGATAATAATATAATATGATATTATTAACCCCCTTGAATTAGCAAAAATTGAAATTAAGCGGTGATTTACATTGCATGGATTTAATGAAAAAATAAATTAGTTAGCTCAAACCTCGTCTAAATGTTAAATTTGAAACAAAATAAAATATGACATAAACAAATATTATTTTTTTCACAAAAAATAAATAAAAATTTGTTTCTTATTGCGATCACAAATTACAATGTCGTCAATGTTCCTGCAAACACCCGCTTAAAAAAGAATATAAACGTCCAGCAGGTAAAGAGAGCGAGATCAGTTTATACAAAACGCCATACAATAGAACAGGATAAATGACAAGAAAGATCCAAATAGCCTTTCTATTTCCAGACGTTCTTGTTGCCGATTCGTGAGGGCGGAACAAGCCGAAAGACTTTACGGAGAAATTTCTTTCTTGCGAGATATGGAGTACGGCCTCGGTTTTCCAATCTTATTTTGCAGTGACACGTGATCGACGCTATGTCGCTTAAAATGTCTGTTTTTAAGCGCCACTACATATTATGTGGCATGCGACCCTGTAAAGTGATATTAGTTTATAATGAATTGTTTAATTTTGGGAAAAGTAAGTATAGCAATTATTGTTAATAATAATGGGTAATAATAACGATATTACTAAAATATCATTTAAATTCACCCACACGGAAAGTACAAAATATTTGTAATTCCAGTATTCATTGTATTTTGCATAATAAATTTATGACTGATGCACTCGCTAATGTTAGGTTTTCGTCTCATTTACCGTCGACAGTACTAAATTAACGTTTGTCTGCCAAAAGCTTTGATGTTTCACCACAGAGAAATTTTAGGTATGGTCAAGAAAACATTAATAACTTACAATTATGCAACTATGTGTACACTGAGATTTTTAAAACGTTGTTGTTGTTTGGTCTCGATAACATTTTTTTTTGTTTTATAAAAAAATTAAACACTACATTATTATGAATATCTAGACCAGCTATGGGCAACCTTTGACATGTTGCGGATCAAACATTAGTGTACAAATGCGTTTGTGGCCAAGTTTAAAAGTATTAAAGTTAAGACCATATTTATTTCATTCTGAAAGCGATGCCGCCAAGTACACAAAAATGATAAAGTAAACAAACCTTTTCGAAAGCACATAGCCTCTGACAGAGCCTGATTACACATTTTTAGATAAATAAATAAATAAAAACATTACGAAAACACGTATTACGTACTTAAAAACACCCTCTTATTTCGTCTCTGGCCTGCTATAAAACTGTAGCACGTGGCGTACTCGTCGGGTTGAATATTTTTTGCTGCAGTAAATTATTGTTCACAAAATGGTTTATTTGCTTTATCATTTTTTGTGTACTTGGCTGCTCGCTTTCAGAACGAAATAAATATGGTCTTAACTTTACATTTTAAAGTAGTATTCATATTTTTTGCGATAGATGTTAGACATGAAATAATACCATGTTATTATAATATTAATTTATTAAAATAACACAATAAAATGGTTAAAATAGGTTCAACATTATAATTAAATCGTTAAATTTAGAATTGTTACACTTATTTTACCTGTCGAAGTTATCATCTCGGTATAGATGGGTCCAGATTTAATTCATTCTGAAAGTGATACCGCAAAGCACACAAAAATAATGAAGTAAATGAACCCTCTTATGAACAATGATTTATTGCAGCAAAAAATATTCAACTTGACGAGTTTCTAGTTCCACGCCACGTGCCACCGGTTTTATGGCAAGACAGAGGCGAAAAAAGAAGATGTTTTTAAGTACGTGACACGTGTTTTAGCAAGGTTATTTTTGTTTATCTAAAAAATAGGAAATCAGGCTCTGTCAGCGCTATGTGCCTTCGAAAAGTTTTGTTTACTTTATTATTTTTTGTGTTCTTGACGGTATTGCTTTCAGAATGAAATAAATGTAAACCCATCTATAGCTCAAATAGAACTGATCCAAAGTTCGGGCCATCCACCCGCCAATATAGGCAAAATAAAAAAATGATCAAGATTTCTTTAGTATATAACAGTTTAAAAAATAATCTTCTGATGCGACGCAAATGAGGCGGCAAAAATCAAAGGCTTTGATGTTTGCCGCTTCACTCTTTATGATCGTCACTACTTTGCTTATTCTCTCACTTGATTTCGTGAGTTTGAGTATAGTGAGAACATTTTAACAGCTCGCCGAAATTACATTTTAAAACTGTTCTTTCTTTATAAATAGTGTAATTTTATTACTTTTTTAAATGGTATGGCTGGCTGCGTCTCGCCCGCAGGCTGGCTGTTGCCCATATATGATCTAGCCAAGGGGTGGCCAACTTGTTTAGGCACTTTTCAGTGACGACACCCAGTGCGATCTACCAATTTATAAGTCTGTAACACTTCTCTGAATTCCTATTCATGTTGGCATTAGCAGTAACGAGAGGGCAAAAGCAAGCCAAACACAAAAAATCAACCTTATTTGTAGCCCAAAAGATCTGCGAGTATTCTCAAAACACAAGATCAAAACCATATTTCAACTTGAATGAGATCTTTAGCTAGAAGACAAGTTACATGAGGTTAAAGACACAATCTTTACAAATACCTTCTAGGAGAACTATTCCAGACTCTCTCTCGTCCTCATGACAAGACTTAGAATTGGTCATATAAGACTGACGCACGGATACCTTATTACCAAATCCAATCCCCCCACTTGTGATACGTGTAAGACCACCCTTTTTATCAAGCATATATTTGACTTATGTCCCAAATACTATCAAACCCTCTACAACCTTGGCATTCAAGGACCCCTCAAAGAGAAACTTGATTGTCTCTTGTTGCGTTTACGGATAGGTATATATTATAATAAGTGTGCATATTTATTGGAAAGCTTTGTGTCTCTAATATCCCCTATATTATTACGTATCTGTAAGGCTAATGAAAAGGTTATTTTCTTGTCTTGGGCTTTTATTAAAAATCTTCATTTTCTTGTAATTTTTTTCTTTTCTTGCAGATTTAGATTCTTTTACCCCCAAATACATGATTGTATAATTTAATGGGTAATACTTTTAGTTTTCGTTCCATTAAACAATCAGTTTTTCTTCTTTCTGCTAAAATACTCCTAGCTACTCTATTTTAAAAGATACATGCTTTGTCAAACGTGTCTTCAGTTTTATGTTGATACTGCTTGTTTATTGATCAATAAAAAATATTATATTTAACAATAAAACCACAACAAAAACCAAACGCTGACGGCATAAACAATTATTAAGCTTAGGCTAACTATTATTCGGCGGTTTTAATGAGGTTTTCGGGCATAGCCGCCGGACGGTGGCATCTACCGATAAAATAAGTAAAAATCGCCGGTAGGAACAAATTAATTAAGATTTTCGGCGGTTTTTTAAAATTGGGCAATGCCGCCAGCGGTTGTTAAGCCAGTGCGTAAATACAAAGGCAGTATGGTGTAAATATATATTTTTTTTGTCTATAAAACCAGCTAATTGTTTTTTATTAATTAATATATTTTTTAGGCAACAATAAAACTAATATTTAATTAAATATTATAATTATAATAGAAATCAAGTGAACATATTTTCAAAGATGATATACGATTTTTTTAAATGAAATAAGCTTTAAAATAGGTTTTTATGTTTAATTTTAAAGTATTCAAGTTCATATGATAAGGAAAATGTTAGTAAAAAAAAATTTAATAAGATTTTAGGTAATGATCTATTACTTTTAAAACTCTTCTTTTGAATTTCTGAAGACATGGAAATCGGCAGATCGTGCGACTCCAGAGGGCGCCCAAGCAGCCGCCAAATTGAATCCACGGCGGCGGCGACGGTTAGCGTCCCCAGTGCAGTGCGAGGCGTCCAGATAGCCGGTATGTGCGTCGCGGCGCGAGGGCCGACGCCGAACGAAGTGCGGACGATGCGACGACGGCTTTTTCACCGGGACACGGCGGCCACCAGGTAGCAACATGCTAATGTTTTGCTGATTTTGCGATTCCGATGTTAATTAAATTAATATTCATGTAAATAAGGTTAAAAGAAAGCTTTAGTTTTGGGTTTTTATTAAAATAAATCATTAAAACAATTTATTTATTTTTAAAAACAGTTTTTTTCATTTCTTTTTGACTATGTTATCAGTCCCCTTAATGCAAAATACTTTCTACTGCATTAAACTTGTTTTAAGTTGTCTTTGTCAGAATCATAAATACATTCCACCGGTGGTTTTGGAAATCCTTAAATTAAATTTAATCTAATCACACAATTTGGATAGAAACTATCTTGTTATAATAATTTAACTCCTACTTGTACCTGTTGTCGTGTTTCAAACTTTTAAAATAACTTATTTTAAAATAATTTATATTTTTGGGTATAAAACTCAATGGTTGAGATTGCTTCTAAAAAATATTTAGTTCACTAGCTTTTATTTATTTCTTTATATTTTATTATACTTACTTTTTAGTACGTTTAGTTTTTTAATTTTAGTTAATGAACGTACGATAAAAAATTAATTTAATTAAAAATATAATAAAGGCAATAAGCAAGTAATGGACAAGATGGTATTAAAAATAATAAAGAATGTCATTATTAGTTAGGTATACAATAAACCGCATAGCAAAAGTAATTTTGTTTAAAGTTTTTGATATTGTTGTAAATCCAGAAATTGTTTATATCATTAAATGAATTCCAGAGCAACAGCTGCCCAAAAAATTATAAAAAGGTTTTGCACCAAACATTGTTTTCATATTTTTGGACATAATCGAAGTGGGTAAGTTAATTTGTTTTGTCTTTAGGTCATTATATATTGGTACTTAAATCATTATTTTGTTACGAATTTCTATTAAATGTGCTTAATTAAAACAAAACCTAAAATTAAAGTCTTTTTCAGCAACCTTATTCGCGAACGCTTTGTATCTAAAAATATATTGGGCATTCTGCTTCATTGTTGGTAAAAAAATAAACGGACTAAATTTAAAAAGTCTTTAAACATTTATATATTTCTGGTTAGTTTTAATTATTTAAATAAAATTTTCTTGAATCGAATTATTTTCGATACCTACGTGAAGTTTTTTACTGACCTCCGAACACTTAAGGTACTCGCACACATGTACACTTTTGTGTCGCAACTTTTATAGCGAGATAATAAATGAACTTTATGTACTCTTAGCGTTATATGCACACAAAGTTCATTTATTATCCGCTAAAAGTTGTGCCACAAAATGTACATATATACGAGGTAATGGAGTTTATTGAACATATACAATACCTGACGAGTGTGTTAGTTATTTCATGAAGAAACTGAAAGGGAATTAAAAAATAACAATTTATATATATTTTTTTTAAATATACCTCTTAGGATTACAAAAACTAAGTCATGTAATATACTAATGCTTTTATGTTTTTAAGGTATACGAAAAATTAAAATTTGAATAGATATGTAAAAATTTAATTTTTCCACTACCGTTAAAAAATATGCTGTTTTTTAATCGTTAACATGAAGTTAAGGTACTTTATTTTAGTACACTACATAAAGTATTAATAAAAGTAACTTTTTTAACACTTCAAAGCTTTTTTCACCCTTTGAATTACTGTTTTGTTTCAATGCCTCTTACAATAAACTTAAATATCAAATGTATGCAATGCAACAGTAAACGCGACATCAACTGAACAAACGATCAAGGTACGTTTAATTTCGTTATTATTTCTTTTAGTTCATGAACCACTAGACAGACAAATTAATAGTAATAATTAATTTGGAGGGCTAAGGAATTGAAATATATATACTGTTTTAGTTTTATTTCTACAAAAAGTAAGTAAATACAATTTTATAAAATTAAAAGATAAATCTATAGTTATAAAGAGGATAAGTGTCTCTTAAAAAAAAGGAGGCTATGATTCTTTGTTGCAATTATATTGGCTGTGCTGTAAAAAGTCACAATAATAAGTTGAATGTATATGTTTATATAAAACATATATAAAATGGTATTTTGGAAAAATTTTATACGGTCGTGGAAAAATATAGTATGTAACACATGCATAAAGTGTCTTTTTTACTCATGGTATTGTCGCACTCGCCCAACGGCTCGTGCCGTCAAACTTCTCATTCGTAAAAGAAAGTATCACTTTTTGCACTTGTTACATAAATTACTATTAGACCTACTAATTCAAGCGTTATTCAATTTGTTGTCAATATCACGAAGTGGCGTATCTCACTTTTTCAATTTCACAATAGTGTTTTTAGGTATTTTTTGCGCAACTCTTTTTAGTAACATGATATAAATTAACCAATATATGTTTATTTTTTATTAAAGGTATACAAACTAAACTTATGCCAATTTGTGATATTGCCGACGAATTGTCTTAAAAAATAAATTTTTAAAACATGGTGCTTTTAAATTAATTTAAATAATTAACTCGACAGTTTTAAACACGCAAGCAGTTTAATGAAGCCGATTTTAATTTAATTAGATTAATGAATCTTGACTTTGTAAAAAATAACTATAAATAAGTTAGGCCTCGTTTATTTATCACCATAATAAATATTGTATGTTTTATATTAAGGAAAAAAATAAATAATTTAAAATCAATATAAAATTATTTCTGGTGGTTTTTTAAATTAAAGAATAAAAATTTTCGTTTTCTTTTAACCTTACCATGGGCTTATACAAAACGCTAAAAATGATATCTAATAGTACGAGATCAGAATAGGAGGCGACCTTCACCCATCTGTTTACCGGATAAAAACTGTCTTATATTAAAATAGTATTTAAACGAAGGTATCGCCATAGAGTTGCCTAAAAAATTAGGTCATATTTAATTTTAAAAAAATAACCTCAAAATTTTTGACACACCTTGTATAATGGCAACCCTAATATTTTTAAATACGTACGTATGCTACTTATTAAAATATATATTTTTAAATAATACAGAATGTACGATTTTTTTTCAAGTTTAACATTTAAAAATTTACTACAGCTTTATTTATAAAATCAAAAAAACAAAATGTACTAATATATGAGTACTATCATGAACAATAAAAACAAATAAAAAATGACATTATACAGGGTCAACGAAAAATTAAGAAAACTTACTTTTTTTTAATTGGTCATAGCCTTAACCTAATTTTTTAGGCAACTGCATGGCAATACCTTTGTTTCAATAAGATCTTGAATACAAAACAGTTTCTTTTTCGGTAAATAGATGCGTAAAGGTCGCTTCCTATTCCGATCTTAGACTATAATTTCTTTAAACTACAAAACACTTATTACAAAAACAACTTTTTAATAAAGTATATTGATTACAAATAAATAGCAATTAGTTGTCAGAAAGCTTATTCTAAATGCAGGTGCAAGCTCCCTAAATAGATATTTTAATGAAAATAAATATCGTTTCCTTGTAATTTGCATAATGTTAGTTGAAAACAATCAGGTTAAAATATTCACAATATTTTTGGCAACGGTCCCCCTTAGATAATAGATCTGCTTCGAAATTAGTTTAATAGATTTTGTTTTTCACATACGCAAAGTCCACATTATCAATAAATCAAACCATCTGGAGCTTTATTTAAGAAACATAGCATGGAGACATATAATTATTTTGGAACTGTTATGCTTAATAAAAGTTATCTAATTTGCTTAAAACGTTTAAAGCTTTTTAAATTAATAATTAATAATAGTTTTTAATTAAGAAAAATAGATATTAAAAACCATAGGTGCAATTAGGGAGGGCTTCAAAATTTTAAGTATATTAGTGTTTTTTGGCAAATATACTCTATAAACAGGTCTTAAGCCCCCAAAAACCAGATGCTAGTTTCACCACTGTAAAAAAATTAGGTTATCTAAATCTACACATTTTTTTTAATTTTTGTGGCAAGCTCCCTTGTATTGTATCAAGTTTAAGTACTAAAGGTAGGAATCAACGATAAAATTTTTTATGAAATCTATGTGTTGTAGGTCAACAAATTCCAAGTTTCCCTGTAAAAATACAAATAGTGTTTAAATACCTTATTTTAAATAAGTTAAAGAAGTTTTAACACTGTATCTACAGAAAGAAACAACTGTGGTTATTTGATCATATTAACATTTTTTTTATAATACTACATACAGTGTTTCATTTAAAAACTTACCATTTAAGTTATCGGCGAAAAGAGACAGATTAACAAGAAATTTGCTAAAACAGATTAAGATATTTATTGACGGTGAACGTTTATTATTATTAATTAATTATCAATTAACATTAACTCCAGAACCACCAGGGCTACCACCCTAAAATTCTTAAGTGAGAACGGGGGTAGAGTTATACATTATTTCTTTAGCTCCTGACGGGAAGTTCATAACCCTGGACTATAAAGTCAATACCTGTAGCTACTACAAAATGGCGGTACTTCAAAATTACCTGAATGCTCGATTTGGATCGCCATATTTCCAAAACTAATAAAGTTAGATAGACCTAGGGCGCATTCAGATTCGACAAAATTGGGGTAAACTTTACCTCAACTTTGACCTTGGCAAACGAATTTGTTCCTTATGTTTAGTTTTAATAAGGTCTTGCTTATTGCGCATGTCTTCATGTGCGCATGTCAGGCCTTTACCGGGCGTCGATTCTGAATGCGCCCCTAATGTGTTTTTTTTTTAGAGGTCTTTTAAATATATTTTAAATATTGATATAATATACAGAGTGCGTAACTAAGAAATACATACTTTTGTCCTACTCTGTAAATTTCACCAATATCACAATTTAAAAGTCCTTTAAAGAAGCTTTAAGAAAATACCATTTTAAGTATATCTAACTTTATTAATTTCGAAAATATTGGGCATCCATATAAAGTATTTAGGTAAATTTTAAAGTACCGCAATTTTATAGTAGATAAACCTATTGACTTTATAATCTAGGCTTATAAAATACTCATTAAGATCTTTAAATTGATGTGTATCACTTGACCCCCGTCCTGATTTAATAACTTTGGGGTTGGTGAGCTATGTTAGTAAAGGGGGCTGAAGGGGTGCCGTCCTATTTATTGTAAAAACACGTTTCTCCTCAATAAATATCTTGACGTGATTCAGCGATTTTTTAAAATCTGTCTCTTTTCGCAGATAACTTGAGTGGTAAGTAAGTAAGTTTAAATGAATACCCTGTGGAAAATTACTTTCTTAAGTTTTGTACCGTAGTTGGGAAATAGCCTGGCCTAAACTAAATTTACACTAAACAACGGATATGGCTAAGAATGTCCAAAACAATTGTGTAAATGTTTAAAATAAAGACAATGGACATCCACTTGTTTAACTATACTTTTATTGCTTTTTTTTGGTAATATCTTATTTTATCTTAATTAACTTTTGCAATCATATAATTGAAAAAAAACAATTTGCTACAATGGTAATATCGTGCAACCTGCGTATAAAAATATCTTTATTCATTTTTTATTCGTAAAGTTTGTTTAGACAAAAGCCTGACATATGACACACTAACATGTAACCAAATATTTGGCAACTAATTAAGTTAATTTAAGCTCAACATTTTATATTAATTTTTACCTTCAAAATAGTAAATAAGCCCTGAATAAAAGTGTCTAAAAAAACAATAGTACATATAGGAAAAATGCTAATTTGTAATGCAATTAATTTCGGTAATAAATAATATAATTACTAAAAGGGATTAATTTATTAAGGTTATGAATTTTAAGCACAAGTTATACAGACTGTCCACGGATTGGGTTTACAAGAGGAAAAATGGACCGAATATTTCATTTTTCGAAAAAAAATCATTTCTCATAGATTATGCCTGTAAAAAATATGATTTACAAAGAAAAAATGTTAATTTTGCATATAGGGTTCAAAAAACTTGAAAAACATGACTTTTCTTTTAGAATAAACTAACTATATTTTCCATTTTTAAGCAAAATGTCATGAGAAAAATTTATACTTGAAATGTCATTTTTACTAAAATACGTAAGAATATAGTGAAGGACCGGGAAGCTCCGCCCAGCGGGTAACGCCGTTCATAGTCTTAATTTCTAAACGCAACCTCTAACTGTTCCGATATCTGTCAATCAATACAAACGTTACAACTAAAATAATAACACATATTACAGCTAATTTGCGTTCCGCGAAACCGATTTTTAACTTTCAGTCGTCAAAAAACGTTTTCGATAGAGGTTAATGTAATTTTTCTTTTGTAAAAATGCAAACGTTTGTAAACCTAAGCAGTGCCGGATTAAGCGTGAAGCCGTGAAGCGATCACTTTAGCGCCCGGCGAGAAAGGCATGTAACTGACACAATAATTAGCTTTTTCAAGTGAGCGGGGCTTCCTGGTCCTCCCCTACTGGGTGTCATATTTAAAAAGAGAATAACCCCTTCGGTCGTTTTCGGATAAACCGAAAGTAACAGAAAAAAATTGAGTATGTAAAACAATGCACATTTATATAACAAAAGTACCAATTTTATTTTAATTTTTAAGAAATTAAAAAAGCTATTAGTTATTACTTTATAGATCAAATTTATCCTTAATACAGCGTGTCTTTGAAAGTTCTTAACAAATGGAAAACTTTTTTATTATTTATTTTACGAAAAAAGTGTCTTTATAAAATATCCTGCTTAATGAGAAAATACATTTCCACAAAAATATTTGAAGGTTGGATGTACAGGTTGGCTTACAAATTACTTGTTTTCAAATAATAAGGAATATTTTCTACCTACGGTACCAAACTTTAAAGGGTAATTTCTTATGTCATTCTATGAAGAAAAGTTCCTATAAACATATGTCCGGAACCTTTAAAAAATATTTAACGCCCTGTATCTCAGAAACAAAGCAACTCCGGACATATGTTTATGGTAACTTTTCTTTATAAAATGACATAAGAAATTACTCTTTAAAGTTTGGTATCATAGTTAGGAAATAACCCTTATTTTAATTTGAAAACAAGTCATTTTTAAGCCACCCTGTACATTCAACCTTCAAATATTTTTGTGGAAATGTATTTTCTCATCAAGCACGACTTTTTATAAAGAATAACTTTTTTCGTAAAATTAATAATAAAAAAATCCCATTTGTTAAGAAGTTCCGAAGACACGCTGTATATCGTAGAGCATTTCATAACAAATTGTTTGTATATAGAAAATGTCTAAGCGGGTATTAGCCCCAAAAACTACCCAATAAAAATCTGTAAGCCGTGTACTATCAAATTATCCTCGAAAGCATTCTGTCCGCTGAAACCAACTAACCATGGTCATATCAGAAAATCAGCTTTGAAATGAGAAAGCCGATTATGGCTTGAGTCTATATTTTATATCCTCCGCTGACTGCCTCTGATGCGATACTTTTGGGAAAAGAATTGTTGAGAGAGTTTAAGAATATGTGGGACAAAATACCTATGTGTGTCTGTTTTTGCTTATTTGGCAAATTTAATAAATTGTGTTCTTTATTAAATCGCAATTTAGTTTACTCAAAAAAAAAAAATAAAACATTTACAGAGTGATCATTTTTAAGTCGGCACTATTGCTAACTTTCTAATTATTGGAAATACGAATTCGATTAAATTAGTAAAGTAGTAGTATTTTTCGCTAATTAACGTGCTGCCAACAAAAAACAATCAAACATTGGGTTTTCGATTTATTGCAAAAAATATACTTTTTTAAATGAAGCACCCTGTATATTGATATTATCATTCAAAAGATCTAAAAGGGCATTAAAAAGTTCCCATATATTATATTCAATTTTTATTAGTTTTGGAAATATGGCCATCTTCAGGAATTTAATAGTAAACCGGCATTTTTAAAATAAAACACCCTGTATATTGCATCATCATTAAATAGATATTTTGAAGAGCTTTAAGAAAATACCACATTTGATATATCTATCTCTTATAGTTTGGAAAATATGGCCATCCAAATCTGAACATTATGTTAAATTTTCATTATCTCTACAGCTCCAAACTACAAGCACTAAGTCTAGTGTAGAAGATAAAATAGACATTATATCTATTATTTTTTAGATTTTAATGACCATATATCCAAAACTATAATTAAATAGTGACAACTTCAAAATGCTCACCCTGTATATTTTATTATTATTGTGTAAAAGTAATCTGTTGATTTAAATCAGAGATCTAACCCTGACTCATTTTTCGATAATCGTATAGTTAAAAAGAATGTAACAAAAATAAGAACCTTTTTTGAGAGCTTGTTTGTCAAAAATAATTGTAAATAACATGTATACGGGGTGTTTAAAATTTATTATAAATAGGCCCTACAATTTATCTTGTCTTAGGTACAGCCATCGTAAGTTGCGTTCCCCTCCCATCAAAAATAAAACTAAACTAAATGACAACAATGACAAAAACAAAGAAAACAGGCAACCCAGTACTTTATATTTTTCTTAGATTTTTAATTATACACAATTATGCCGTTTATCTAAATGCAATTTTCTTAAAAACCATTTGTTAAGTTAAAGTAGAATTCACCTAGGAAAACCAGGAGTGTCCTAGAAGTAAAAACAGAAATCGACTATTTTTTTCTAATCGCGTCGATTAAATAGTGTGCGAGCAACAAAACAGGGAATGATTTGAAAGTAAGACAGAACTGATTACCGCGTAACTGTTTCTTAGCTGAATCGTAGTCTACAACAATGCAATAAATAGTCCAAATATTTAGATTTTTCTGTTACCAATTTGCTGTTGTAAAAAAGTTAAAAAAAAATAGGGTACACATAAAATCGAGGTTTTCTACAGTATTTACCCCCTCAACCCTCCTAAATGTCCTGTTAACCCTTTTAAGGCGAAACAATAAATAAATTGCTTAAATAAATTGGAGTTAGTTGGTTGTTTGGGTTGGTTTAAGGCGGGGTCGGTCATTTAACCATGTTTGCACTGCAGCCTGCTGGCTTATTGTGCACCCCACTCTTTATTAGGTCTAGCAGATTTCTGGCAAGATGGTTATGCGGTATGTTTTCAAACAAAATGTTTTTTGCGTGTTCGTGCATTTCACTTGTACAGAGTGTCCCAACTCTATTTACACACGAAATAGCACCGCCTTTATACAAGATACAAAAATAAACTTAAAATAAGAAATGGTTATTTGGATCAATTTTGACTCTGTATTAAACTCTACATCAAAAATGTACAAACAAGTATACGTCAATTATGGCTGGTTTTAGAGATCAACGTTATGCCCATATACTAATTACCGAATAAGAGTAGAAGAAAGAAAATCATATTTTAGTTTTAATTATTTTTAAATAAATATGTCACTGTCAGAGTAACAAATAATATAATATTATGTTATTAACTACCTTTTACTGAATAAACTACAAATAGGTAAGTCAGCTATTTATTTATTTTAGATAAATATTTTCTTCCTTTAGCAAAAAAGTAACCATAATTGACCTAGGTACCTACTTGACAATAAAACTTATGCTTTTGATACATCTTGTATATTAACTAATACTGTTAATTAGAAGAGTGTATCCAGATAACATTTTTTATTAATTTAAGTTTATTTATGTATCTTGTACAGGGCCGAAGGTATTTCGTGTATAAATAAAGTTGGGACACCCTGTATATTATGTATAAAGCAGTTTCCTCGTTTTCCAAACTAAGCCTGGAATGTTATGGGACCATTAAAAATACCTATTGTCTTCAAGTGTTTCCCTAGATGACAGTTCTGTCAAAAGTCATACTATTTACCTGATTACGTCCCAGTTAAATGATCTCACTTGTTAATTTTTTAATTGGATCGCCTAATATTTTCTTCGTTTTTCTTTGGTTACGTAATGGCTGCCAAAGATCTAGATGATTTTAGAATAATATATATATATATATATATATATATATATATATATATATATATATATATATATATATATATATATATATATATATATATATATATATATATATATATATGTGAATGCCTATCTTCGTAAGATTGGTGGCAAAAATGATTAATTTTTACGCAAATTTTGATGGCTGTAGCTTGAAGAAATCGCATTTTTAGTACACAGTTTATAAAACAAAAAGCTTCATTTTGACTTCAAAAATATGTTCTTAATAATGTGTATTAAATTTTTAAAACAACCTGTATATTAAATAAAATATATCACCAAAAAAGGTACTTTTCTTGTCAGAGTTATTCTGTTTTTCTTAGTCAACTCGTTAGAAACAAAACAAGTTTATTTATGTAGAAAAAAACAAAGGTAATAAAAAAATGCTTTTAGCTGTAACATGGGTGCATAGCACTAATAGGATATTTACGTCACACATTTTAATATAAAATGGAAATATACGAATGATCCCATAAATCCTGGTGTTCAAGGTAATGATGTTAATTATTCTTGACTGACATTGTCTCACACTTGGAAGAAAACAGATGGACTATATATCTCTTATGCCTGAAACAATTAGGTTCTACAATTTGTAAACTAAAGGTTAATGAAGTTACGGATGATAGGCAGTTTTGTTTTGTTGTCAGATGTTTTCAGTATGTTAAACTAGTAACAAAATATACTTATACCTAATCTTGGCTAAACTATTTTTATCTTTACGAAAGTATTTTGCATTTTTAGTTATACCCACTAAGTTTATTTTAACGTAATATTTAATTCCTGCTTTTTATTTTATTCTCCGGGAGGATCTCCAGTGACGTGTTTTACCTGACTCAAAAGACTCAAACTGGCTGTCCAGGGTCCACGTTAAATAAAACGAAAAGCAAAAGTAGCTAATAAGAACAACTTTGTTGTTCGACGGTAAGATATAATCTCACCGTTGAGACCGTACTGAAAGCCATCATCCAGGGAGTCGGCATCGAGTTTTACTTGAAGTCGGCCAGTAAGATTTAAGAAAATCAATAGGAATAATACTCTACAGTCGTTACTATATAGGAAACAGAAATATCCATTTTTTCATTAGTTAAAAGAAGAACTTCTGCTTTTCATGTTATTCAGCGGGTACAGCTAGTTTAATAAAGTCCTATGGAGTAGGCGAAACGCGTGACTGGAGAGGGTCCCAGTGAATGATAAAAGCAAAATTTCTTCTCTTTACTATCAAAAAGACATATTTCTTTTTGTATATGATTCCGACAGTAGAAAGTTATTTCCATTTATTTTCCCAAACTCAATATTTAAGATTAATTTCTAGCTCGTTGCATGCTAGAGTGAATATTCAATTCATGCAAAATATGGGGAGAATATCTTATAAACCCCTTATAGTACTACAAGTTTAATAGTGGAATGGATTTCAGACAGTATTCGCAAATTTTCATGATGCCTTTAGGTCTCAGAACAGAATCGTAGGAGCAGAAGTTTCATCCATTTAAAGTGTTAAATTAGGTAAAGTGTTATGTTAATGTGGCCTCGTCAGTTAAAGAGACCAATAGTATGGAAAAAAGCGATTGTATTTTAAGTACTTTAATCCGTATGACTGTAACTTCGACAATAAAATAAAAATGTCATAAATATTTTATTTAACACGACATTTTTGTTTCATGATAGGTTTTAACAATATCGTATCATGATATTTTTAACAAATCCTCTTTCACAAATAGTATTTGCGACACAAAAATTTTATACAAAATTTTCATCGTGGATTACTACTTTTAGGAATTAAAATAATAGTAATTTGACATTTGCATTAGTCTAATCTACAAGGTTATTTTTAATTGCGCTAAAAAATCAGGCTTCTGCAAACTTTTTGACCCAATGATTATAGAGGCTGTAAAACTTTTAAAGAAGTTTTAAATTTTAAAGACACCTATTTGTGGGTTAGAAAAATCTGACAGATATAAACGTTATTTAATTAAGTATTCTAATATATAAATAATCTTATTTAAGACATCTTCCTATGAAATGGAATATGCAATTTGGTAATTTGTGCAATATACAGGGTGTTTTATTTAAAAATTACAGTTTTTCAGTAAATTCCTAAAGATGGTCATATTTCCAAATCTAATTAAAATTGGATATCACATATGGACTTATTTAAGATCCTTTGATTGATCTTAACAAATGGATGTAAATAATACGGAAGTTTTTTTAATAAAAAATATTTTTTGCAATAAATTGTAATCCCGCTGTTCAATTGTATTTTGTTGGCTGCACGTTAATCAGCGGAAAACATACTACAAAATTTTACAGGGGTATCAACAAGCTTTATAAAATTGATTTTGGTGTTATCAAAAATAATTTTTATTTTGTATATAAAATATCCTAAACCAACTTTCATATAAGGCGCTTGTGGCGGCTTCGGTTGTATCGGCAAGCGTCGATCTCCGGAGTTAAGCAGTGAAATGCGCGCCCATAATTTGGATGGGTGACCGGCACCAGCGGTGTTTTGGGCAACGGCACACGGTGTTCTGCTCGGGGATGCGGACCGAGCAACAACCATCCAAGTTATGGAATGAATGGTGTGTGAATGAGAAGGAGTAGGGGTCAAGGTACAATAAGCCTTCAGGCTGCAGTGCACCACCTAGTGGGGCGGTCGTGGGACCTGGGTGGGATGACCCTGAAAGGGTGAAAAAAACTTTCATATAATTGGCTTTGGAAACACCTAATTCTTATTCATAAACAACACATATTTTCAGTTGTTAACCAAGGCGTTTCACCAAATTATGGAGTTTAATGAAATTTTGTAGTATTATTTTTTTCTATTACAAACGTTATTCCTTATAAATGTTTTAAATGACATTTTGCTAAAAAATAAATATTATTTGGATATTTTTTTAGTTTTTAAGAACCCTATACACAGAATAAACATTTTTCTATTTATGAATCATATTTTTTAATGGCAAAATTTTTTGTGAAGACAATTTCTTTTAATGAAATTATTGTCCTTTTGGTGACCCTATCCGTGGATCCGTGTTTTTATAATTTTACATAGAGGAAGGCTAGATTTATAAAATTAAGATAAAATAAAATTTATACAAATTAATAACTTTGCAGAGCGGGGACACATTTAACCTTGTGGGCATCACATTTGAGAATAATCTTAACTGGCATAAACACATTGTATCTATAGCCACCGCGGCTTCAAAAAGCTTGGATTTCTTTTTCGAGCCAAAAGTATTTTTCTCCTTCCAATTTATACTCTTTGTATGTGTCCCAAATTCGACCCTCTCTGGAATATTGTTCTTATGTCTGGGGAATGACATCCCCTACAACCCTCAGCATTCTTGATGCCATTCAAAGAAGGGCTGTTCGTCTTATTAATGATCCTTTACTTACTCAAAGACTTCCTTCTCTTGCCCATCGTCGAGCTGTGGGAGATCTATCGCTCTTCTATAGATACTTTTACGGCTTCTGCTCCGACGAATTGTCCAGTATAGTCCCTCCTCTTGCAGTTCCCAACAGAGAAACTCGTGGTGCCGCGCATATGCATCCCTATACAGTTCAATTGGACAGGCCCCGAACTTCCCATTTCGTTCGATCTTTTATCCCTAGAGTTTCTAGACTGTGGAACCTGCTGCCAGCGGAGGTCTTTCCTTCCCCCAAATCTTCAAGTTTTTAAGTCCCGTGTTAACAAACTTTCTCTTACCCTGCTTAAGACACCCAGGGTACGTTAGTATTTAGGCTTTCTGCCTTCGTGGATTGTCCAAAGATAAAAAAAACTTTATTGGAATTAAGGAATAATCTAGGGTAACTTCCTAAAAACAAAAACTTTATTAAATGTTTTACAACAAGCTACCTTTTTTACCGGGGCATATTGCCATTAAAATTTTAAATGAATTTATATAAAATGTGCAACGAAAACTATCTTAGTATTATGTCTAAACAAAACAAGGTAGAAAAAAATATTGTTTAAACCAAAAGTTTTACAAAAATAATAAGTAAATGACTAATACCTTTTTTAAATATCTCAATTTAAAAACTAATAATATTTAAAAATATTAAACAACAGTTTTAATTCACTTTTAAATACAGGGTGTTTTTTAATCCGGTAAGAAAATTAACGGTTAAATTCCAAAGCCAATTTAAATAAAAATGTTTAGATTAACATGGGTCGTTAAATTTTTTCGTTCATAGGATACTGAATGTCAAACTTTTTAGAAAACTTTAAAATTTCAAAAAAAAAAATTAGTAAAATTTGAAAGACCAGATATTGTATGTTGTTGTTATATTTGTGCTGATGGAAAATAATACCAGTTCATTTTTTAAAGAAAAAATGCCCCTAATATTTCCTGTTTAGTGGTCTATATCTTTTTTCTGGAAATACTAACCAAGCAACGTAAAAATATTAAAAAACCAAAAAGTTGCGTTTTTAGATGTTTCACCAAAAATAAATAAAAGTAGCAAAAAATATTAGTGGTGTACATTTTTTATCAATGCCACTGGTTTAAGTAATTAAAATTAAGTGAGGGCTGAATTAACCTTTTAATGCAAAAATCACCACAGCCAAGTTTTGATAAAATCGAATAAGAAATATTTATAATATTAAAAAAAAACGTTTTTCTTACTTTATCCCTTTGTATTTTGGAATCAAAATATTTCCTGACCTATGTTTGTACAGAACTGTTTATAAAATTGGCTTACGAATACGCCCTCCTTTAAATTTTCTTACCGCAATTAGAAAACACCCTGTATAATATTAGTACATAAATATGCGGTTAACTAATAGGCCTCAAGAAGAGATTTTTTTACGTAAACTATTAAAGAAATAATCTTGGCTCAGCGGTTAAACTGCACTAAGCCTAATAAAAACAATGTTTTTCTAATTTTCAATTAAATCATTGGAGGTGGTGCAAAGCTAAATAACAGCATCAATAATAAAACAAGCTTTAGATTTACAGATTATAAGAATATTTATGAATTTTTAAATGTGTAACCACATTTTTTTTTTCGAAGTTTTGTAGCTTTATTATTATTTTTCTTATTCTTAATACATAAATTTTTTGGTATTCATTAATAAGCCAACAAAAGAAGCGGAATTGACCATTTTGCCGCTTATTTAACCATTTTAATTGTTGCAAACGTCCAGTGTGCTGTCCGTTTCTAATGTGAATAGAAGTTATTCTGTGGTAACATGACTTAAAAAATGTTTCTATTCTTCAAAAATATAAAATTATATGTTTTTTTTCTTTTTTTATTTAACTTTACAAACTACATACGTAGTTAAAAAAATGCTTGTTTTAAAATGCTTTAACATCTTTTATTAACAAGTTTTTAAAAATAAAAAGAACTAAAAATGTAAAGCTTCAAACAAATATAATTTTAAAAAGAAAGAATACATGTATCTGAAAATTTATTTTAGAATCATAATTTGTAATAATTATGTAACAGTAACAGTAATCATGTTACCAAGTTTTCTTCTTTTACCAAAACCGTCCCAATAACCGTCCCGTTTCGTCTGTTTGGCCCTGCTTTGGTGTACAATCGAAAGTTTTGACTTTCCCTCGTACATCTTAGTCTATGTCGAGTTTTCGCTTAAGAAATAACTGAAAAAAAATTGATTAACCCGTTTTTTTGTGCTTTTTAGGCTTAAAATCATCATAGTTTGTGCATAGTAGTCTGTAGATCATCTGTATTGTCCTTTACGATAGCTGTGTCTTTGTTATTGTCAGTACAAAGTTACTAGCGCTATCCTTTTTGCGATCATGAGGTGGATCCCGTGTCCGATCTCAGAAGTTTATAGAAGAGAATAAAAGTTTCATAAGTAGGTTATAAATATTTCTGAATACGGTAAGTAACTTAATCAAAGAAATTTTATAAAATAGAATAGAAGTTTTACAAAATTAGGATGCTATTTACAAACCGGACACACCGGCGAATTTCTGGAAATTTGTTATACGCAGGTGTTTTTGGGCGCTGATCACAAATCCTATAGATTTTTTTGATGGTTACGTTTTCAAGATTTTTATCATCAAACTTAAAAACTAAAATAACCTTTTGTTTACTATATTTCCCCTTTTTCTTAAACAAAATTCTTAATTTTACTCTAAATTGGCACGAATAAATTCCTGTTTTTTTTATTTATTTTACAAATGTTTTAGTAAATTACAAATATTTTACTTCTAAACACCGCAATCATACACAATTATTATTTATTTTGTTAAAAATCCATAGGTACCTTAATTTAAAGTGATGCTTTTAAATTGATATAAAAAATAGGCAATAAATTAATAAAAAACATATTAAAAAAGTTTTTTTAATTGTTTACAAAATTAATATTGTTAAAATAAGGTTTGTTTGATATTCTAGTTCAATGAGAAATATCTTGATAACGAAACGCGTTTGAAAAAAAATCTTACATATTTATGATCAGCCCACAAAAATCCGTATACCAAATTTCAATAAACTCGGCGATGTGTCCGCTTTGTAAATTATTTCCCAAACTTATTCAACGCTTTCTAAATCAATATTTTGGTTACTGTTTCTTGCCACAATGTTGTCTAAAGCGTGCTCTCCTTCTTTATAAAATATTTTAGGGTAAAATCAAAGCTCTAATAAAATAATTAGAAATAAGCCAGTTTAAGTTCTTGTCTTCGAGCTACCAACAAAGAATTTCGTATCTTTGAAGGTGGTAAAGAATGTTAGGTTTTTAACAATACTACTTTCGTGGACTTCCATTGTCTATATTTTTAACTGATACACGACGTTACGGATGGTTACTATCTCTAACCGTTTTCAAGTTATGACTAAAACGATTTTATAAGTCCACGAAAGTAGTAATATTTAAGAAACTCGTAGTTCCGCATTTACACATCCCTCTACGGTCCAACTAGGCAGTCCCTAAACTTCTTCATTGTTCGTTTGCTCTAGGTTTTAAGAATGTGGAACCATTTTATTCGCGGAGGTCTCCTCTTGTCCAATTCTTCAAGTATTTAAGTCCCATGTAGGCAAACTTTTAATCCCACCCATGGTACACTAGTATTTAGGTTTTTAGCGTTCGCTTATTAGTCTAAACATGCACAAGATGTTTTTATGTTCCGTCGTGCTTCTTTACTTGTTCAAAAAATAAAGTTGACACTTTTTGTTTGCAACTTCTGCTCAAAATGCGTAGAAGCTATTTTTTACGGATGTACTCTAATTTGAGGTTAGACTAAAAAGTGAGTGAGTTACCGTAAGATAACATACAGAAAGGTATTCCAATTCTACAATGCATGATGGAAAATGTGTCAAATGCACATTCTTTTGCTGAGTATATTCCACTGCATATGATTATACCGTCATCGGCTATGCGCAGATTTACGTCTGGCGTCTACTCTAGCATTGATCCCGATTGTTGCCGAATTGATGATTTTTGGCATTCGGAGATCTTTTGGGGCGCTGATTACGTATTTGAAAGAATGTTTAGTCAACGTTCTGCTTGGTTTTGGTTAGTTAATGCTAGTTTTCATTAAAAAACTAACCTAAATGTTACACATTAAACAAATATTTTCCCTTCTTTCTGCATATTACAACAGTCATGCTGCGATTCGGGATCAATGCTAGGTTAGGCGCTAGACGTTAGTTATGCGCAGTCAGTGCGTAGTCCTGACCAAAGTCGGTCTATATAAGGTCACGACATTTGGCCGTATTGCTTTGACGTATTATGACGTCACATCTCCCATTTTTCGGCCATGTTGTTCAGTGCCGAAGATATACAGTTTATTGTATTAGTAGAACAATCGTTTATGCAACAGTTTTTAATTATTATTAAGTTGTAAATTCTTTTACTTTAAAATAAAAAACATTTGGAATTACATCTTTCAACAAATATCACTACCAAAACAATGCAAAATGAAATGCGCAAATTCTTGAAGCCACTGGATTGATCATCAGCTTTGATTTTACCCAGTCTTGCCAACTTTTCTCCGTGGAGTGCCCTTCCTTGCGTCCCCGCAATGAATCATTGAACCACCTTCTTTTATGGTATTTTAACTTACCGGCTACTTACTTCAGTTTAGTTTCTGGTTACCAAAAGAGCAAGCAAATTTTTCAGTAAGCTGGCTTTAAAAAATAGTCAATACACATACCTACATATTTTATCGCAATCAAATTATAGCTTTAAGAACTAGCTTAAGCCGGCTGTCCATGAGAGCGGTTTTCCGCTCGCGGATGATAATTCAGCGTTGTTATTGGCAGGAATAGCATTTTAAATTTGCACTAACCAATCACAACGCTGATAGAATCATCCGTAGAAGATTAATGTCTAAAGACGGCAATGTGTTTATTTTTTAATACTTTAGGTTGGCAAGAAATAGTATCAAATTAGGATTTGCTTACTTATCGGACCCCAGCCGATTCTGCTGAATTCTGGCATAAGGAGTTTTTATGCGTTGGTAACGAATCAAAAGAATTTTCAGTTGGCTACGTTTTGTTTTCAAGATAGGCATCATCAAAATTGAAAAGTAAATTTATCATATTTTTACTATATTCCCCCTCCTTTTTGCAAACAACTCTTGATTTAATGCTAAATTGGCACTAAATATTTGATTTTTACCTCTAAACAACCCATTTTTCTATTCATTTTACCTTTTTTTTCATAATATTGTAAAGCTTCACTTTCAATCAAAGTAGCAATAGCGAAATTATTGAAAGTAAAGCTTCGCAATTTTATGGAAAAAAGGGGCAAAATAAATTAAAAGTTGGGTTTTAAGAACTGGTAAGGATTTATTTAGTGCCAATTTGGAAAAAGCTTAAGAATTCCAAGCAAAAGAAGGAAATGAGAGAAATTTATGTTGGTTTTCTATTTAAGTTTCATGTCAAATATCTCAAAAACGTTACCGACTAAAAATTCTTTCATATTCGTAATCAGCGCCCCAAAAAACCCTGTATGACAAAAATCATCAAAAATTGGCGTGGTGTCCGATAAATAAACAATTACTTCAAATTATTTAAATATGATATGTATGTAGCTATCGCCTATTAAAATTTCTTTAACAGTTTTTGTGTACATTAGCAAAAAAGGCGTAAATAATAATAAGACCTGGGAACTATTTATAACCTACTATCTGAACCAAAAAAACGACCCAACCAATCTGCCTTTAGCCTCGGTGGCAGCACACACATTAAAAGATCAACAATTTATCGCGTCATGCCTAGCTGATAACAGGTGGATTTATCTTATCTGAGCCCGCGAACTATTCATCGCCATACAGGTGATAAGACAGTTAGTTTCGTGAGTGAACCTCGTCGAGTATGCTGCACTCTTTGAACGCGTTAGCTGGAAAATTATCTCCAGGAGGCTCTAGTGCCCAGGGAATCCCTCAATCCAGTTTGTTGGATACCAACGCCAATCGGGTTCATCCCTACCTTAAGCAAACCAACGCTGGGAGTTCAACAAGGTGAGTTTTTAATACATTTTATTTATTTACGTATTAGTTAAATTCGTCAGTCAGATGCAAACTACAGGGACGTACTTGGAAGTCATGTTTTTATGTCAGAAAATATCTATTTTGTTTACCTAATAATTTAATTAAAATAAAATTATCAATAAACATTAAAAACAAACAAAAAAGCTTAAAAAATATTCGTAACAGTTTTTAGTATTATTTCTTATTATGGTAAATTGGATATGAATATTTTTAAAATATAACTGTCACTTTTTCTAATAAAATTAAATCATCTATAACAGGTGTCATTGCACATATGAATTTATTTACATGAAGCGTTTTCTGCCTTTATTAAAAAAATAGGAATATCAAGTGATAAAACAGAAATACAGGCTGGTCACTAAGTAATGGGCCAAAATTTAACTAGAAAATAATAAAATTAAAATACTGCGATTAAACTAAAATTACCTCAGCACAAAAGTTGATATTAACTAACTGTGATACAGGGTGTCAAGGTTCAAAAATATTCTTAAGTTATTTTAATAATATTAAGGTTTTGGATATTGTAACAAAACGTGATATCTAGGTTTTAGGTATTACCTAGAGGACGTCACCTACAACACTTTAAATTTTTCTAAAACGTCAAAACTTTTTTTTGCTACTTTAAATGTACCATCTAAGTAAACTAATATATTCTTATATGCTTTCCCTACTGCCCTGTTCTACTTTGTAAGGATATCTCTGAGCCATCATTTTTAAGATAATTGCATTTAAAAGGTTAAAATTATTTATCTGAATTTTGGTCTATTACTTCAGGGCCACCCTGACTATATTTAAAGAATATGTGACCGGATTTAAATTATACATTGTGTCCCAACTCTATTTATACAACAAATTAGTTCGCCCCTGTACAAGATACAAAAATAAACTTAAGATAAAAAATGTTTATGTTAATACACTTTTTTTCCTGACAGTACTAGTTAATATACAAGGTGTCTCAAAAACATAATTTTCATTGTCAAGTTGTTTTTTTAAATGGAACACCCTATATATTTAAACAAATTTTGACTTTATAATAAATTCTGCTTCAAAAATATATAACACACTATACGTCAATTATTGCTGGTTTTTGAGATATCAGCAGTATGTTAATATACTTATTAACGACTAAAAGTGAAGAAAGAAAATAATATTTTGGTTCTAATTATTTTTAAATAACTCTGTCACTGTCAAAGTGACAAAACATATAATAACATGCAATTAATTACCTTACATTGTAAGAACTACTAATAAGTAAGTCAGCTATTTAGTTTATTTTAGATACATACTTACTAACCTAACTTAAAAACCCGCCATAATTGACGTAATGTTGTTTTTTAATGCAATTCAGTAAACAGGTGTCCAAAATAAACTAAATTTCTGAACATACCTATTAGTAGTTCTTACAATGGAAGGTAATTAAATACATGTTATTATATTATTTGTCACTCTGACAGTGACAGAATTATTTAAAAATAATTAAAACCAAAAGATTACTTTATTTCTTCACTTTTAATTGTTAATGAGTATATCAACATACTGCTGATATCTCAACAACCAGCACTAATTGACGTATAGTGTGTTATATATTTTTGATGTAGAATTTCATACAGAGTCAAAATTTGTTAAAATATATAGGGTGTTCCATTTAAAAATATCTACTTGCCAATAAAAATCTTGCTTTTGAGACACCTTGTATAATAACTAGAACTATCACTAAAAAGAGTGTATCCGAATAAACATTTTCTAATTTAAGTTAATTTTTGTACAGGGGCTAAGTAATTTGGTGTATAAATAGAGTTGGGACACCCTGTATATGTTTAAAACAGTTTTACAAAAATACTTAAGACTATAATTGACTAGGAAATTCACACTTTACACTATCAAATAAAACATGTGCCTTAAACAATAAAGTTTTAGGTACATAAAATGTTTCGATATTATTTAATGTAAACAAGATAAAAATTCTTAATCTAATATTTTTGCGATTAGATTATTAAGATTCGGATAAGGTGTTTTATTATTCGCTTCGTGCCACATCAAAACCTTAAATGCTTTTCCGATGCGTGAAAGGGGTACGCTCTAAAGCAACAAATAAACTATAGCTGGGTCATCCTACCCGGAATGTTTACACAAAAGCACTCCCTGTCTTATCTTTACATGCTAGTGTTAAACCCAGTTGAAATTTAACTTGAACCTGCCGAGCTGACACGACGTGTATAGCTAATGCTGATTTTAGTAGAAAACCCAGTGACAATTATTTAAAATTTAAATATATTGTGTATTGTTGTATATACAGGGTTAGTAGAAATAACCGGAACTATACTGGATCATCTCAGCAATCGCCAAGTATAGGTAAACTATATTTTATGTCAAGGGGTAACTGAACATGAAGAATAAAAAAATATTTATAAGGGTGCCAAGTTTATAGTTTTCTCTATAAATTAGGGAATTTTAAAGTTTTAAATGGAATACCCTATGCTAGGTTGGGTCTTTTATATAAAAAACGATCCAACCAATATTCGTTAAAATTAGTACATGGATAAAACTGTACCTTCCTAATTCATGAACATCATTTTTGCAACCTTTAAAAAAGTTAGTCATAAAACATCGCAAATGCAAATGATTGCATTTTAGCTTTTAGTTCAAAATGTCCAGTTAATCCCCTGTGTAATTTTAACGAATTTTGGTTGGATCGTTTTCGAGATAATTGACCATACCTGGTCGTTTCTGTATTCAAGCTTGATGACATCTCTAAAATTGACAAAAGTAAAAAACGATAATATTAGGTCATAAGAAAGTTCATACAAGCAATTGATTTCAATAATTAAAAATAGAATATTCCATTTAAAATTTAAAAATTTCCCAACCGTGAGAGAAAGCTATAAACTTGGCAACCTTGAAAATATATTTTTTTAATTGTTTATGTTCAAGTATTATAAAAAGCGGTTTTTAAAAAGTACATATAATATATTTTAAAAATAATAAAATATCTAATAAAAAAACATCAAAAAACTAAGTTACTTAGTAGCATGCTATTTAAAAAAAAATAAACTTATGATGTAAAACTGCATCACAGCCTATGGGAAAATTTAAAAATAAATCCTGGTAATTTTATTCTGTAGTAATTTAAAATTATAAAATAAGCTACTTTTAAATTAAAATCCACCGCAGATGTTATAAAGTACTAATATTAACTCGATACTTATCCAAAATTTATAACGCAATGATTTCTAAACAGATGTGAAAGATCAGTTGCCCGAAAACGAGAAACAGAAATTTTCGATGGTTTATCCAATCGTTAAAACGGCTGATAACTTCACTTCAAAGAGACAAGCTAGTTTTTTTCTATCTGCAATTAAATGTTTTCATTATTACAATAATAATCCTATTACTTTATATTTTGTATTAGTTTTAGTTTTTTAATTTGTAATATCTATTACAGAAAATGTTGGTAACAAAGTTGGTTCTGGTTAGAAAAAATGCCAAATACATTTTGAAGCAAGTATTAGGTTTATTTTACATAAAATTTGTTCTGGGTATTTGTTTTTTTGTATAATATGTAATATATAAATGGTTAACATAAAGACAACATTATGGCATTTATTTTTTCACAGGTTTATAAGAAGTTTTATAAAATTAGTTTAGGTGTTATCAGCAATAAATTATAAATTAAATTATAAATTTTATAATAAAATACCCTAAATTTAATGAAATCTCTATCCATATTCAACGAAATTTTCCAGCTGTAAACGAATTAATTAAGATATTTTAGACAAATTTTAAAGTTTAATTAAAGATTTTGTTTATTTTTTTGCAATTGAACCAACTTAAATTTTTATCCTTAACGCATAAAAAATTAAAAAAAAGTTTTTCTTAAAAATGAAGAAGTTTGCATATATAAAGGTTATTTTTAATTATTAACATCTTTTCTTTATAAATATTTTTAATATGAAAAATAAGGGTACTTTCCTCCTAAACAAAATTTACATTTTTTGACCTTGTATACCACTGCAAAAAAAATATATTTGATAATTTTATTTTGGGTTTAATTTAATGCAGAATTTTTTTTTTTTAAATAACTTTTTTCGTAAAATTAATAATAAAAAGCTTAAGAACTGCTAAAATTTCGATATTATGAAAAATAAGGGTACTTTTCACTTGAGCAAAATTCATATTTTTTGACATACCTCGTATACCACTGCAAAAAAATTAATATCTGATGATTGCATTTTAGCTTTTAGACCATGCAGAACATTTTACAAATAATATTTTTTTTTTGTGAAATTAATAATAAAAAGTTTTCCATTTGGTGCAAACTTAAGTAGGCACGCTGTATATTGTGTCAATTTTAATCATTCAATAATATTGACAGTGTACAGGTGGCTTTAGGGCATTTTTATACTAATATTGTTGTTGTTTTTAATAACACTATTAACAGATACCAGCCAACTGTTTATTTTGCATAAAGTTATTAGTTTATATATCTCATGTAATAATATTTTTTTGTTTGTTAAGATATCAGATACAAATATTTTTTGGGTGATAACAAGATAAGATAATGCAAGATCCACCATTAGGTTTAATAATAGTAACTGTGTATGTTTTATTCAAAAAAGTATTTTGAATAAGAATTATAATTTTAACCCAATCGCGTTAATAATATTAGAGACATTTTGCACCCCTTATTTTGGAATTCCGTTGTGGTTAACGTTATTCTGAGACTGCGCAGTAACGCAAACATGATCCGTTATCGTTATTAACCATACCGGACTCCTTTAATTACGGATGAATACCGAAGAGCTTATCGTTATTGTTAAACTGCGTGGTTGCCGGATTGTAGAAATTTTAATATCAATTATTTAAAAGGTTAAAATTTTTATGCCGTATTAATTAAAATATCATTTATACCTAGGCTCTAATTAGCGAAAAATCTATAGCAGTAATAAAAATCAAATAGTGTTAAGAAATTAAAACGGACTTTTACGGATATTCTAAATCAGTAATTAATTTAGATGTTACAATCTGGCACACTTGCTTTTTATTCTACTACCAAACCTAACCTTACATTTTGTGTTTTGCTTATACTGTATTGTTTGCATCTACTTTAAAAAACGAAATCAACAGAAGTATTTGCATATATTTAAATATGAATTTATATCTTATGAAGAATAAAAGTAAATACTGATTTTTCGTTAACTTTAAAATGCGTTAACCACAGGCAAAAATAAGGTTATGTGTCAAAAGCGCAGACGCAAGATATATTTCTTAAAAGAGGCTGCAAAATCTCTGTCTAAAACTGCTGCCGTAATCGTTATGTTTAATAACGATAACCATAAGGAGGCCAAAAAACGTCTGTTATTTTAAGAGGTGCAAAATGTCTCTATTAAGTATAAGTTTTTGCTTTATTTGGTACGTAAATAATAGGTTTATACATTTTAAAATTAAAACGTCTTATACAAATTATTTCATGACAAATTTTGAGCAGTGATGTCATGAATAATGTTAAACAAAACAGGGTGTTTTACAACTTATCCGACAAATTTTAAGGACTAATTTAACAATGAAAAATAAGAAATAAACTTCATATGAACATATGTCCCAAACGTTTTACTTTTTAAATAATTGTTTTTTTTTAATAACTTTTATACCGATTCATATATATAAAAAAAAAAAATGGACACCTCCTATGCACCAGAAGACATTTTTTGACATACGTCCATCACAGGTTTAAGGTAAATATTTTTAAAAAGAAATGGTACGGAACTGAGTTCTTTTAATAAAAATATTTCTTAAAATTCCCATTTACTTTGAAACATATTTGATCTCTTGACTTTTTTTATTTGATGCACGGTTTCCGCGTTAATAAATAGAAACCATTTATAGGCATGGACAAATCTCTATCTAATTAAAGAATTAATACCAAAGGTTATTTTTATTGTAGAGTTTGATACTATCGATACGAAATGACCATGCCGAGAAATGATTTTTATTTATTTACGCTAAAACCGTGCATTAAATTAAAAAGTCAAGAAATCAAATTTGTTCCAAAATAGGTAAAAATTTAGAAAAATATTTTTATTTAGGAAAATGCAGTGGCGTGACATTAAAAAATATATATATTTACCTTAAACCACTCACGGACGAAACTGGCTACATTATTTTAATAAAATATCTAAATTGGTATTAAAGTTATGATAACAAAAAAAAAAAATTACCACTCTGTAGTTTAAAAACCAAGACGTTTAAGACATACGTATGTTCATAAGAAGTCATTTCCTATTTTTTATTGTAGAATTAGCCTTTAAAATTTGTCGGATAAGTTGTGAAACACCTTATATATCTGTGGTAACACAATACCAAACCAGAGTTTGGGCATTTGAAAATAAAAATTCTACTATTAAGGCCTGCCGCACAGTCTACTTTTAGGCCGCCCGCTAACATCCGATTTTTGATCCGATTAGTCGGTCCAACTTAAGAAATTTCTACGTTGTCATTGGTTGTATTAAAATTAGCAAATGTCACTACCAATGACAATGTAGACATCTTTAAGTCGGACCGACTAATGGGATCAAAAATCTGATATTTGCGGCCCGCCTTATTCGTACTACCCGACACGATTCTCGGATCCAATATCGGATCTGATGTATGTGACGCTATCATAAAAATTTCTAATGGAATAAATTTTAGATAACTGGATCTAAAAATCCAATAATAGTAGGATTATAAAGTGGAATGTGTGCGGCCGGTCTAATGATACTATTAAAAAAAATGTTTTGTTCTTTTGTCGGAAAACTAGATAGTACCAGAATTGATTTTCTAAAAGAAAACTAACAGCTAAACAGTTACATTTAGCTGTTGCCTAATTGGGTTCATTCAGCAAACTGCAAAGATTAAACGCTATGTCACTTAAATCAGGAAACCTAACATTTATTCCTTGGGTGCTGTATTATTTAATACTTGGAATAATAATTTTACTACTGGTACTATGGCTACCAATAAAATTCAAGCTACTTGAGCAAAAACATTTTCTTTATTGGCTTTGTAATAAGTTATACCTACCACTAAAATTAATTTAAAATTTACGCCTCATAATATACATCAAACTTAGTAGCGTAGTTAGGCCTAGGCGGTGTAGGCGGTCGCCCTTAATTTTTTTTTGCTATCTTCTTCACAGACAACACATGCGGACTTGACTTTGCCTACGCCTCTTTTTGCCTAAGCTATGCCACTTCTTATTGTCCCTTTATTTTTATTCCTAAAAAAAAAAACTATAAAATGTTTTGTTAAATATACAAGCTTTTTTAAAATCGTTTGTTATTTTAACACAATTTTTTTTGTGCCAGATAGTTTAAAAGCGGTAACGCGTATTTATACGCATAATTTCTGTTGAACCATAATAGTTTTAACTTACGTCCACATACAAATTTCTGATATCACATTAAGGTAAACAAGATAAAAATATTTGACTAAGGTTTTTATGGGGTAATGAACGCTCGGGCAGATTAAAACATTAAAGTTGGTCGGTTATGTTCATAAAAAAAGGCAATGAATAATAATAAGCTATTTTTACCTAATTTTACTTGTGTTTTATTAACTCTATTTAATTTTCTTTTTTTTTTAATTGCCTAAGTTTCATATAAATTTACATTGCTTTAAAATGTTTTGCTTGGTCTAAAACTTTAAAGGCAACTATTAAATGTAAAAATTGTATCAGTGATCTGATGATTTCTTTTTAGGTTTAATTTAAAATAGTTTTCCATGTGCCTCCGACTTACCTAGACATACTGTATATAACGGTTATTTTTGCAAAAAATCTTTTAGCAACAATTACTGTTTTTGTTTTTTGGACAAAAATGAGCCATAATTTAGTTTAATATTTTATGGCTTTAAATGTTTTACCTTTAATTTGCAAAACCTTCTAGAAAATGAGTTTCACATATTATTTTTTAAATTTATAAAAATAAAATATAATCTCTTGGGCCACTTTCCGATATACCATTTTTCAGCCAAGAAATGTCATGAACAATCAGACTTAGTCATGACGAACAGAATATGGCCGTAAGGCAGAACATTTATAACCTTCATTTAAAATTTTATTTTTGCCTCTCCTGTCTTTTTTAGTTATATAAATTTTTTTTTTTTTAATAAGAGTGGAATCTGGGTTCATGTAAACCTCTTATAAAAAAGCAATGCGTATACAGGATGTTAAAGAATTTTGTTAAGAAAATTTAAGGGCAGATTCTATATTAGAAAATATACAGAAAAGTTTATTTAAACATGGGTCCGGAAACTTTTTGTTCTCAAGATAAAGGGTTTTAAACTTTAAAAAAAAGCTGTAAAATTTCAAAAACACCTATATTAGTAAAAATTGTTGAAGTGAATATAAACCATTTTTTTATTATTTTAATAGGTATTTATTATTGTTACATAACTGCAAATAGGAAATTTTAAAACCAAAATACTTCTTTTATAATTTACAAATAATGTGGGTGGACCCAAGGAACATAAACTTTTTAAAAAGGGCGCTCAATTTTTTATATTGTCCGAAAATATAGGTTATGTTTGTGACGTCACCTTTTTGCCATTATATTTTTTAATCTGTCAAAATAAATCAATACTTGCATAAAATAAATTAAAAACACAAATAAAGCATTTAAAAAATGGTTTCTTACCCTTAATAACGATGTAAACGTAAATTTCCTTTAAAAATGTCCAAAGGTCAGTGACCCCTGTTTACAGGTTTTAAAATTTTCTGTAACGGCAGTACTAATAACTACTTAATTTACCCATAAACAGTAAAAACTATACATATATAAGAGTCCAATGACTAAAAAGCAAAAAAACAACACCAAAACCGCAAAAAAGCTTCCAGTACGATTGTAAATAAATAATTACGGGAAAAGATTACGTCACAAAATTTAGTGAACATAGGCTTGAATGGGATCGAGCGCTCCTTATTAAAAAGTTTATATTCCTTGGCGTCGACCATGGAAGACCATGCTTTTTTAAAGGCCAACTATAAAAAGTCATAGTTATTGACATCTGATGAGAAATTCCTTTCACTCACACTAAGCTACATCAAACTCAAGGACAGCGGCAAGTTGCTCGAGTCTTTATTTTGCTAATGCGGACCCTTGCTTTTCGGAGTTCGGTCGTAATTTTTATTTAAACAACCCATTATTATTTCATTTTTTTTTACTGTTAATTTTCATATTAGTATTTGTTACGGTACTGAATAAAAAATAATAATTTTGTTTCGATTTTCATTAAAATATCGGTAATGTTCTTATGAAGGCCGGTTGTTCCTTTTAAGGCCAATGAAAAGTTTAACCATTGGCCTTGCTAGGGTACACGGGCCTGACTAGGAATATTTACAAACTTTTATATTATTTCGTTTTTTAATATTGAGACAAAACTAACTATATGTCATTGTTGGTTCATAATAATAAAGTACTCAGTCGTGCCTATTATTATTTAAATATAAAAAACTACGTCATAGAGGATACTTGTCAATGGTCACTTTGGTCTTTAGGAACATTTTGGCCTTACAAAGAACGGGCCCATAAGAAGACCATTATAGGTGTTTTTATTATTATAATTTCGTTTTAAAACGCATTGGCAACTTATTCTTTATCGACATAAAACTTCTTACATAATTTTTAAATAATTTTCATTAATACATTTTTAGTTATACGATGGTGTGTAAAATATTCGTTAAATTTTTTAAAGAAGTTTATATTATGTTAGGCAATTAAGCTTTTCTTTAAATAAAAAGTCATTTACCCATTATTAGTAAAAGCAAATATTTTGATTAAATTACTTCTCTAGTTTTAAGTTAAATGACTGATTTATAACATTGGCCTTGTATAAAGCCCTGTTCCTTGTAAAGCCATTTGAAAGAGCTTAAAAAAGTTAGGTTTATTTAATGGTGATTACATCTAGAATTAAAAATGTATATTTTATGTTACACAATACAATAAAGCTGTAATAAAAAAATGTTAATTTCATTTATATCCTAAATAAACTAAGAAAAACTGTTTATTAGTTTATTCTTAGTTTATTATTAAGTTTAGTTTATTTTTTTCGCCGTAACTTAACAAGATATAAAAAAATTACGGGGCATAATAGCGGTAGTCTTGTTTGCCTAATCTTAAGAAAATACAAACATTTAACATATATTTTCACAGTCAGTGGCGTACCGATTTTTTGGTAAAAATATTCCCTCCTTTCTTTCGTGATAAATTACCGGCTTAGTTCTATTAATAATATGGTTAAATTAAAAAAAAATGGATAAAGTATATTTAAGATATTAATAAAACAGTACTTTTTTAGCAAGTTTGACACCCTGTATTTTAAAGACGAAGAATTTATGGACCCATATTTTTATAAACTTTTTTCATATTTTCAATAGTAAAATTTGCTTTTTTAACATTTTGTATACTGTATAGGTACACGGCTTGTAAAAAGTACCGAAATTTTTATATAGAACATGTGTGTCAAGGAATTTATTAGATAAGCCGTTACTCCTAATTATTGTTCTCTGAGCAGTCTTAACCTGCTAGTGTGCAACACAACAATTAAAAAGATGTATGTAG